>JAHSUH010005343.1:0-32233 GCA_025388415.1 Cynanchum wilfordii | reverse complement strand
TAGTTGAAATTAATACAAATCAACCTTGTAACACACAAATTCCCATTTTCATTGTATTTGTATTGATACTAGTCTTGCTTTTCGTATCATTTATTTATAAGTGTATTCTTGCAACCACCTCTTTCTTCATCAATACAGTGAACTTATGCTTTAATCGCTATCAGAATTACCTTCACGGGGACGCTTCGTACCACTGACTCCTACTGGATGACCATACTGGATGCCCTCCGCATTAGTCTTTACACCTCCGTAATCCACGTAGAACCAATCAGATGGTGTGTTCGACTGTGGACGCCCGTACTTGTCCAACAAACCATCCTTCATCAGGGAGCGCTTCTTCACGGCAATAGGGCCGAGCCCCCACCGCCGCGGATAGGTATCTCGATCCATAATCACGCGCTTACTTCGAGACACAATGCCGTGCTCGACGGAGGCCATTTGCGAAGTTGACATCTCAGCATAAGCGAGGGCAATTGCCTCACCTTTGGTGGTGATGAGGACTATGATGTCCTCGCGCTCAATGCCATTGTCAAAGCGAGAGAGCCCCGGGATCATCAGCTTTGCCCCGTAGCAGATGGCATTCACCGCCGAGTCCTTCACGACCACACGCTTATAATTCGTCAGGAGATACTCACAGGGCAGAATCACACGACGCAGATATGAATCGTCCTTTTCATTTTCGTAAAGCCACTGCGCATCAAGAACGTCATGCATTGTCGACAGGTGATCGTCCTCGGAAATAACACCTGTGCGAATACGACGCAGCTCCTCCATATGCCCACCTACACCCAGGATGAGGCCTAAATGAACACAGAGGGTACGAATGTAGGTCCCCGCCTCGCAGTGCGTTTCGAAAACGGCTAAATGGCGATGCTTATCGTATTCGATGAGTTTGTTGGAGTAAATGTTACGAATACGAAGTTGACGCTTGACTGCGGCAATAAGGGGAGGACGCTGGAAGCACGGGCCAGTAAGACGCTGTAGGGCTGCATCTATCCTCTTTTGGCTGATAGCATCATGGAGCCGTAGAACGCCAATGTAGGTTTTACCGGCATTCTGCTGTGATTTGACAAGACGAGTGGCGCGGTCCGTGCAAATAATGAGAGCACCCGTTACCTTTGGGTCTAACGTCCCAGCATGACCGGTTTTTTCGCATTTTAAAATTCGCTTGATCCAGGACACGACTTCATGGGAGCTAGGATTGGAAGGCTTATCAAGGTTTATCATACCATACTTAATGTACTCACTTAGGGATCGCCGGAGCGGAGTTGATCCGTTTTCGAGCAGTGTGAAGTGTGAAGAACGCACGTTCATTTTATTGTAGTTCTTCAGCAGTAAAGGCCATTCTTCCGGGGAATAGTACCCCACTATCACTTTTTTCTCTTGAGGAATGCAGAAGTTTTCACTGCGCTGAATCACACCTACGCGCTTTTTGCTCATTTTTGTCACACCCTCACAATACTGGATCGGCTTCTTTAAATTAACCTCTCGTTGAATATAAAGTAGTAGACTATAGTGTTCAGAAACAATAGAAGGATGAGAAGGACACGCAGTAATATGGAGGAAAGAAAATTCAACAAAGAAGGCAAGCCTGATGATAGAAATACTACAAGAAACATCACATAATGATAATGATAGTAATACAATGATCGTTAAGATAACCTATAAAGGGATTAGGCGCCAGATGACCTGGGCTAGGAATGCATTAGGACCCCTTTAGGGTGTCCCAACTTACGTATCTGTTTATATCTGTCAGGTAACCAACGTAACCAACAAATACCGCGTCATCTTTCTCTAACGTCAGCCAGTGCCATAATGCATAGCAATAGGGGTCCTTATATCCCTCTACGAGATGACATGCATAGGCGTCGTAGCAGTATGGATAAGTTCGCGCATACAACGGTCCGTATCCTATCAAGAGCTCCTCCCCTTTCTTAATCTCCTTTACAGAAATTATGCTTAGTCGACCCTCTATCTGATTGCTTTCTTGAATCCAAGCGCAGTTACTAAGTTCGTTTTCACTAGGCTCGTTAATAAAAGGGGTAAAAGTTTCTTCAAATTCTTTAAAAACTTCATTAAAATAATTCGCACAGTTTAGCTCCATCAGAGCATACTTAGGGTAAGGGCGGCCAAACCTTACTTGCTCACCGCTTAATGTGTCTGTGTAGCCTGGGTAGACTCCAATGATGGTAAATTGGGGAATATCCTGTTCTGCAACGACACCAATCCCTCCACACTTGGTGCCAATGCGTCTTTTCTTTAAAAACGATAGGGATTCCTTGCTTTGATAAATATCTCGGGCAAGGAGTTTCAATTGAGTCATGAGCTCCGAAGAATCGTGCACCGCATCGGCCTTCTGTGCGATGAGTAAGATTTTTTTGAGGACTGAGGGTGGGAGCTCGTCTTTCAAGGTCAAAATACGCATCGCCACCCTTCTAGCATTATCTTCTTCCTGTTGCCTATGTGGAACGTCCTTATAACGAGCAACACCATGGCACCGAAAGCAGAAGCGCATGAGTTTTCCAAACCTTATGTTAGCTGGTTTAGATTCAATCTGAACTGGGCTAGCATCCGTGGAGCATTCCATGTGGACTGTTTCTCCACAGTTGCAGCATATTCGCATGTCCTCATTGCCTTCTGGGCAACTACACACTGGGCACATTTTAAACAAATTGCTAATCTGAAATTCAATGTATTTTTCCCAGACGTCTGTATCCGTAATTAGGCTCGCATTTGTGTTTTTTGTGACCTGAAGAGTTCTTTCCCAGATAGAAACGCTGAAAGTTTTGTTCCACCAAAAGGGATCCTCGGATGTTTTACTTGTGTTTAATGACCAATCAACACAAGATGTTGGAGTTAATTGAGTAGACATTTTGAGAGATACTACTTATTCTATTCTGTAAAGATTTAAGCTAGTTATATATGTCCTTGTTTGCTGTTTGTTTATTTGTTTGTCGGTCTAAAACATAAAAAAGGGCCTTTTTTATGTTTGAAAAGCCACCAATGCTCTGAAATCCTTCACAAAGAAATATATTAATGTAAAAATTAGTGAAGCAAATATCGTCATGTTGTTTTTAATATTTATATTTCCAGGTTTAGTTTGTTCACTAATTTTTTGAGCAAATAAAATCATTAACTTTTGAATTACGTCAACAACCCATCAGTCAGAACATTGTTTCACTGCACCATATCATGCAGAAATTTTAAAGGATCCTTTTTGAGAAACGATGTCCTAAACGCCTCACGAATAGCCTCTCCCCTAAAAAACTCTACACTGCGGGCCAAGTTGTGGTTTTCATACGGGTCTCGAACCATGATATTTTCATAGCCAAGCAAGTGCCAACGTTCCTTTGCATCCAATTTATCCAGCCTACGCAACCATTCCTCCTTACTTTTGATAGTGTCATTTTTTCGAATATCCACCACATCTACGTCAAAGTCGAAACAGGAAGCATCTCCATAAAAAGCGAAAAAATTTACAACATCACGCGCAGCTGTATCAACATCGCATTCCTGTAAAGGTAGCACCGTTGTAAGCTCTGGAATCTCATCTAATATCATTTGGTGATCCTTCGAACCAATGAGCAACGCGTGATTATTTTTTTGTTCTTCAGACTCATCAATAGCATCGCTTATGCGACCCGTGCGAATCATGAAGAAAATGTAGAGTATTGTAAGTGAATACGCAGATATCCACCCGCTTCTCGAGTTTATCAATTTCATTTTCTTTCCCCAATGTTTCACGCACAATGCTCCTAAATGAACTCGCGGTTCGCTTTTCATGTACTTTCGAATAAGGAGCGAATTCTCGACGCCACGAAGTGATAGGGATAGGTCAAATTTAAACTTCTCATCATTCACAGTTTTCATGTATTGAATAATAGGAACACGTGCAAGAAAAACACAATGCGGCTTGATGCACTCAGAAGGGCATCTTTCGTTAAGATGCGCAAGTAAATCTGACAGAATCGAAGCTTGGTTAGCATAACTGATTTCATGGAAAAGATTCTCATTTGATGAGTATGTTTCTGAAGTACACTTCGGAAAAACAACAGCAAAGTCCGCGTCACCTTGTGCAAATGCTGTTCCAGATACCGCAGATCCATACAGAAGTACCATGGGAGAAGTAATATTTGTCTCCGCGTTTTTGAATCGAAAATCAGATAGCATCTTTTGGAGCCATTGACGGTTTGTACAATAGGAATCTAAGACTTTTTGGGAAAGTAAATTTTTCGATACTTCTAAAAAAATGGCTCTATGCATATTTTTAGTGTCATTGCCACTATGATTGTAGAGATAAGAAATGAGTGGAAGTTGAAAATGAGCTGAAGCAGTAGAAATATAAAGGAAAAAAATCATTTGAAGACGGAAATACGCTATTATATCTAATTTTTATTAAATAAGTGTGGCAAGAAATGCCTCCTGATCGTCATCGTCCGCAGCCGCAGCCTCCAATAATAGTTTTTCAGCCTGCTGTGCTTTTGTTGACTCGGGAATTTCTTCAACATTTCTGCGTTTACTTCTGAAACTTCTCGGAACAAAGCTAAGAGCGTCAGCTGCTTGATTTATCTTGTCTTCAACTTTAAATATGAAGTCTTCTTCAAATACGGAACTCTCCGATGAACTTAATGTGGGACTCGGCAACGGCTCCTTTTCGACTTCATTCTTTTTCTTTAGAGCATTTACCATCTTTTCAACAAGTCTTTTTCTTTCTTTTTGTTGTGGGGAGAGAAATTCAGCTCGCATTAAAGAATCCAGTTCCTTTTCTAGTTTGCATAAATCTTCCTTTTGCAGTTTACTATCCCATTTTTGTTGCTTTTCTTGTTGTAAGCGTATTTTGCGTTCCGCCCGAGACTCCTTGAATCCATACTTGCGTGTCAGTTCAAAATCAGTACGATTTTTGTTCTTTTCCTTTTTCATTTTTTCTAAAATCCTATATTAATAAAATAATAACAATAGAAAAGAGAGAAACTATATTTGAAAACACACCTTTCAGTATGGAGGGGGAAAAACATCGCCTTCATTTTGCCAATATTAATGCTAAACCAAGGTCCATGCTCATCAGAAATTTATTAAAGGTTCCCATTTTATTAATGAGCACATTTACTGAGGCTCTAACATGAATCTAATAAAAATTGAAATAGGATGACCTTTGCTGTAAAGGCGTGAAAAGGAATTTAAAGTTACAATAGAATTCTAAACAATAATATTTGGCATGAAAATTTCCCAAGGATTACATGGACATCAGGCGAGGGCATTTACACAAGCAGACACTCAGGAGTAAAAAGAGATCGGTAGTTACAACTTTGTCTAAAATCCATTTTCTCCTTCCACTTAAGAAAAACAAACACATCATACTAACACAGCCCCCGGGGCCAGCACCCCCGACAGGCCCACACGCCTATGTAACTTATTCAAAGCCAGCCCCCAAGAAGTTTTTTATTCAACAAGCTTTCAATGTTAGGCCTAAATTAATTGAGATAAAAAGCCGTTCCGCCCGCCTTCGCGCAATGCGTTCTAAGCTCTTTTTATGTCAATAATAAGCCGGCGTCCGGGGCACCGCCTATATGCGCGGGAGTGGGGGGTGGAGGGGCTCTCATTTATTTATTTTTGTGGTGGTGGCGGTGGGTGACTTGGAAAAGCCGTACCGGCACCCTGGCAAGTGCGAGGCGCCGTGTTGTTCATGTAATGGTATTTTATTTACTTTCGTAGCCCTAGGAACTGTGGGCCCGGTGATTTATTATCGCTAATTTTTTTAAACCCAAACATAGCTAAAATAATACCCAACTGGGCTTCCTCAGGTGCCGTTCTAGCTGGCATATGTTATTTTAATTCTCACAGGTCATTTTTGAATTATGCGTATTTTTCCATCCACTCTACAATTTTCTTTATCTGATTTTAAAGCAGCACGAAGCTGATATTCACAGCTGAACCCAGATATCGAGTAGGCTTAATGTCCTGTCGTTTTTGTAACCAGAGCTTAGAAGCAAAAAAGGACCTTGAAGGTTTTATTTGTTCTAAATGCAATAATAAATTTGTTCGAATGTGCAACCAGTATTCCTTAACTCTGAGTGCAGCACTTAAATCAAGTGGATGGGTCGTCGAGCCACACGAATTTGAAGATGATGAACACAATTTTACGAAGGAGGCTAAGGAATATGCACCCTTTGCTTTAGGAATGCGGAAAGGGAAGATTCTAATTGTTAGTTATATTGATAGATCAGCTCTTTTTGCAGTTTCAAGTCGACTCATATCGGATGCAGTTATAGCACGAAACCTTTCGTCACCAGCAAAACGAAAACAACGCAAAAAATTTTCATCCTAGGACATTTGCTCAGTAATAAATAATTATTGTACCTTGAAAACTTTACATTTTTCTTTAAATTTTCTAACTGATACATATGTTTACGAATTAAAATCATTTTATTCCTTTCTTGAAATATGTCTTCATTATTATTATTATTTTTTATATTCTACATTTTTTTTCATCGGCTTAGGTGGCTCAAATGGTCAAACCCATCATCCCGAAAGCGATCGTCAAGAAGCGCACCAAGAAGTTCACACGCCATCGCTATGAACTTTTTCCACAGCTGAGCTCAAGCTGGCGCAAGCCTCGTGGCGAGGACTCCCCTGTCCGTCGTCGCTACAAGGGCCAGAAGGCAATGCCGAACAAAGGTTATGGGAGCGACCGCAAGACCAAGTACATCACGCCATCGGGCTTCAAGAACTTCCCGATCCGCAACGTGCAGGATCTGTATATGCTCGTCATGCAGAACCGCAAGTACGCCGGCGTGATCGCGCATACTGTGGGAGCTCGCAGCCGCAAGGCCATCGTGCGCAAGGCCCACGAGCTTGACATTCGCCTCATCAACGGCAACTCCAAGCTCCGCAAGCTGGAGTGCTAATCTTAGCCACAATTTTCTTTACTTTCTTGTAACTCTTCTACTGCTAATAATTTCAAATATGTTATAGAAATATATATGCTTAAATTATTCAATAACTGTATTTACATAACTTTTTTTCCCAATTCTGTGATGTCTAATTATTTTTTCTCCCGGAAAGGAAGTTGTATTTATATATTTTAGATAGGTTAACCCGTTTAGAGAATATTAAACTCAATCAGGGCATATTCTTCTAAATTAGCCTTAAATTTTAAGAAATCAAAACACTTAGCCAATTGTCATTCTGGAAACCATAGAAGCTGCAGTTGAAACTCAACTGAGAACGTATATGCAATATTTGCTGAGTAGGAATTACAATGAACTGTTGATTATGCCGAAGAGCGCATTATCTGAAGTATTTCTAGTCCTTTTCTGGTATTTTCGACTGTAAAATACAGTTTCTAGCTAGAAAACCAGACCCAACCCAACCAGCTACTATTGTGCATTAATGCTCATTGAAGAATCCTCCGATGCACTCATTTTTTTAATTTGGTGTGACGAAAAAAAGACTATTAACTATGAGTGCTGATTTGATCTTGACGTAAAATCCTTTTTAATTACTAGTGATAATTATTAGACTAAGCAATACCTGTTTTCCCCCAAAATATATAGCGATGAATTCAAAGGGTGTTCATTTAACAACAGATAATCTTCATTTTACAACTTACCATATGCTTTTAAAAATTTTATAAGTCGTCTTTCTCCTTAAAAGTGATGGAATACAGAATGACAAAAATAAAAGTTATACAAAAGCCAATATGCACCAATTGGCAAATCACTTGGACTCCACTGTTTTTTTATTTTTACACTTCTTTCGACAAGTGTTTTAAATTGATTCCCGAATTAATGAAGAATATATATGTATATTTATAAACTTTTTTACCAACTTTTTTTTACATTCTTTAAATTTAATTTTCCTATGTTTTTCCTCATTCTTTAGTTACCGTTTCTCAAAGGAATTTTTTTCTAATTTTTTTCTTTTGCTGCGTTCGTTTTTTTAAAACAACTCAGGATGTCTGACGCATACTACGGTCTTACAACCTTCAGTCCGTCTGGTAAGCTGGTTCAAATTGAATATGCGACTACCGCAGCCGGTAAGGGTGTAACGACTCTGGGAATCAAAGCAACCGATGGTATTGTTATTGCCGCAAAGAAAAAAACCGCAACACCACTTGTGGATTCTTCTTCGATTCAGAAGCTGTTTGCGTTAGATGATCATGTTGGATGCACCTACAGTGGAATGGGGCCGGATAGCCGTGTCCTCATTGATTCCGCACGCAAATCTTGCCAAAAGTATAAGCTTACATACCACGAACCAATTCCTATAAGCCAGCTCGTCCGACAAATCAGTTATTTATATCAAGAGTTCACCCAGTCTGGTGGTGTTCGCCCATTTGGTTGCTCTCTGCTAGTAGCAGGTGTGGATGCTAACGGACACCACCTTTATCAAATTGATCCCAGTGGAACCTTCTGTGCCTGGAAAGCGACTGCTATAGGGGAGGGAAGTTCAGATGCAAAGTCCTTTCTTCAAAAACGATACACAAGTGAGATGGAATTGGAGGATACCATTCACACTGCACTTTTAACGCTCAAGGAGGGATTTTCCGGCAAAATGACTGCTGAGAACACACAAGTTGGGAGGATTATTGAGAATCGGTTTGAAATTTTAACGGTAGGCCAGCTGCGTGATTATTTAGACCAAATTTGATACACTTTAATGGTGCATAGAGTTGAGCTCTAGTTTAATTAAGGAATGGGTAGGGGAAAGAAACGTCTTGGCATAACTATATATTATTGGTATCAATCACGATGTGAATTTCATTTTTTAAAAAAAATGGTGACATATGAGTTCCCCCCTTTACAAGTTGCCATTATTTCCTCTAGATAATTTACGCTATTAGCTTGCTTTCAACACATTGCTTTTGAAAAGATGTATCTACGCTTGCTTTTGGAACTTTTCAAGGGGCTTCTAGTTTAGATACTTGTCCGTTACAATTCATTGTACTAATTAGTAAAGTATGTCCATCAGTTTGAATTTGCTGAAGAAAAAACTATGCATCCAAAGCATTCTTTCAATACAAGGTACAAAAGTTATTGGCATTGATGAGTTTTTATCGCTTTGTACAAAGGGAATACGCATTCCACAAGAATTTCGAATGACACTTAGTGAAGCAAATGGATACTTACAAATTCTTCTTCGAAGTGGGCAGGCAGTTAAGGTTGAGAAGGATTTACTGCATCTTGAACCCGAAGAAATTATTAACGCAGTACACTTGAAAGTCGGTCTACCGCTGCTTTCTCCAGATACACCCTTTGTAGCAGCAATAAGGGAAAAATCTCATGCTTTAGTTTCTAAGAAAGAGCACGTGGTATCGGAAAAGCTACACGACGTGTTTGTACGTCGAAAAAACTTTTGGGCGTTTATGACCCTTCTTAGTGGCGTACAAATGTCAGCTCTAGCTTATCTTACTTTTGTTGTCTATGGTTGGGACATAATGGAGCCGATCTGTTACTTTGTTACAGTGGCAACGGCCTTAAGCGTTTATGCATATTTTCTGTATTTCAGAAAGGGATGCACTTGCGGAAATCTTGATAAAAACATAAGGGGCTACCTTTTGGAGGCCCATCTGAAATCCCAACAATCTGAGCTGAAGGAATGGATTGATCACGTTCGTATTTTGAATGAGCTGAATAAAATATCATCATCTACTACGTCAAACTCGTCCAAGATTATAGCGAAGTACATTAAACACTGAATGTATGATTTTTTTAAAAGATCTGCTTTGTTAACTTTCTCTTTGTTAGAACCACAAGTTCTTTTCCCGCATTATCTGTATTTTGTATCGTTATTGGAATGATGAACTTTACCTTTCTCGCTACAAAAAAAATACCGCTACTATTTTCTCCCCCAAATTTAAAGATTCTTTTCATTATATCTATATATTTATATAGTTAGTAATTGTTTAAATACTTTAATTTTAAATCCCAATGTCGTGGACAGTTCACGAGCACGAATATAAGACGGCTGAATCCAATTTACAGGAAATTCTTCAGCAAGTTGTGGAGGGGGAGGATCAGTGCACAAAACCTACAGGAAAGTACACTAAAAGCCTGCAGGTTTTCTCCTCTCGCAACGAGCTTGTGAGCCCATCTGTCGATAGAATAGGAAACAATAGCCTGTGGCCATGCTTCCCTACACCAACCACCTCTCCTGTGACAAGCACTAAGTTCGTGGATCTTTCTCCGCCCATATTGCTTAAGTTTCCACGCCCCTCATCGAACCCCACTCACCTCATGGACACCACCTCAACGAACCCTGATCGAGAAATCTTCTCGACTAATTCCGCCCTAGGCAGATGTGGTGTGCCATCTCTTCTGGAGCACCCCAATCACATGGATCCCCGTAAGGCCCATGCGCTTTCCTTGAGTAGTGATACCCCACTCCACGATGCGATGCCGATGCCGTACGGGGATCGACCAAGCCCCTCTATGGGGATAAAATGTCAACCCCCCTTAGCAGGCTCTATGAACAGTCCGATCACTGTCGAAGGGTTTCGTGGGAAGGTCTACGAAACAGCAAAGGACCAGCACGGGTGTCGTTTCCTGCAGCGCTGCCTGGACACGAACTCGGACGCGGAGGTGATTGAGATGATCATGCAGGAGATTATCCCCCACGTGGCGGAGCTGATGGCGGATCAGTACGCGAATTTTCTCGTCCAGAAGCTTTTTGACATCATGTCGGATGACATCCGCTACAACGTTGCCCTCAAGGCGGCTCCGAAGATCTCTATGATAGCCCTTACCCCTCATGGCACCTTCAGCGTGCAAAAGCTGATCGAGACTATATCTACTAGGGAGGAAATGGAAATCATTCGAGAGGCGCTGAGGAAGGATGTGGTGCGATTGATCAAAAACGCCCACGGTAATCACGTGATCCAAAAAGTGCTGCAGCGCTTCAGCTACGAAGATAAAGATTTTATTTATAAAGCGGTTGCCTCAGATTGTTCCTCTATTGCAAAAAACAAACAGGGATGCTGTGTTCTTCAACGTTGCCTGGAGTTCGCCTCCCCAACGCAGAAGGCGGAACTGGTGAGCCACATCTTGAACTGCTGTCTGCAGATTGCCAGGGACCCTTTTGGAAACTACGTCCTACAGTACGTTCTGCAAGCAAACGACAGCAGTATTAACGATACGATTGCAATCGCATTTTTACCCCAGCTTACACACCTTTGTACGAATAAGTTTAGCTCAAATGTAATGGAAAAGGTCCTCCGGGGTGCATCACAACATGTACAGGAAATGTACATTAATGCGATGTGTAATCCAGAAGTGGTGACACGCCTGATTCAGGATGACTTCGGCAATTACGTTCTTCAGACTGCATTGACTATCAGCTCTCCCGCGCAGGTCGAAAGCCTGGTATCGATTATCCGTCCCTTGATTCATCTCATCAGGAACGCACCCTACGCAAAGAAGCTAGAGGGTAAGATGGACATCGTTTTGCGAAAGAACGGAATCTATCATAGTGTTGATGATGCGGAGTCCATGGCATCCCAAATACGCGCTCCTAATGAAAAAATGGCGCACATCAACTATAATAAATATTGCTTCCGTTCCGAAATTCGACCAACTTCCTGGACTAAATCCTAAAATATTTTTGCTTGTATAAATGAATTAGAAACAAGGGTAAATCAAGTGGAGAATATGCATTTTTATTTTAAAATGATGAGTTTTCGTGTATATTGTGTAAATTTGTATTTCAATCATGAATTTGTCTCACAAGTTTGAAAAAAATAATACAGAGAATTATCGTCATACTTCTTCCCTTCTTATTGATTAGTCTTGAAAAAGTAGTCCGTTTGCGTATTTTTTTTCCCCGTTTTCCTGCTACCAGTTGCAAAAGTCAGAATTTAATGGGTGCTTAATAACCCACACAACAAAGCCATGAAAGCATCACTGTACAATACTTATTAATTCGTTGGTAGGTTCGACAACGGAAACTTTTCTGTATATTTGTATTATAGTATAGTGTGACAATAGATATGACGATATCAAGGGCAGAAATAATCACTAAATAGTAATAATTCTTATTAAATATTCAGAAATACAATCAGCAGCGCATTCCTTCTGATTTGCCGTCTTACCGGTATATATCTATATCTATATAACCATATAACTGTATATAGTTATATAATTATATAGATATAGATATATTGTATATATATATTTAGGGTTTTAACATATGGTTACCGATGAAATTGTACAAAGAAGTTTTCCAAAGTAAATCTCAATGTGATGATAGAAATTCTTTCCTTCTCATAGAGGGAAAGAATTGTCTTTTGTTTACTCTTCACTTGATATGATGGATAGGCTTTTTATTATTATTCCCTTTAAATTAGATTATGCGTATGCTCTTTCATTTTTTTCCATTTATTTTTTTACCATAAGAAAAAATGGGTACATGCAGTGTCGGTACTTTGTTATTATTTTCATACTACTATTTGTAGCAAAGGTTTGGAATAAATCCCCAAAATGCAGCTAAGGAGTCGCCAGGTTATGTATTCATAACCTTTCCTTTTGACTAATGCTTACGCAACCATTTTTCCCTGTAAGGAACATTAAAGGTACTACGATTAATGTCTCGCCACTTGGGTATATTTGCATTCCTCTCCTCCTTTTTGACAAATAGTCTCCGCTGAACGCACTGGATGTGGCTCAGTTTTCAGTAGAAATCCATTCTTGTAAATAATGAAAAGCCCCCCATCTCCATTTACAAAGGGATCGAAAGCTTCGGGATGATAGTGGAGGTTAAGGGGCTAGATATCGCAACTGAATGTAAGATTTCTACTGCATAGGAAGCGCTTTAGCCACAAAAGTTGTGGTCGAACGACCAAGCACATTGACTATACTGTGAGGACTCTGATCTAAAAACTATATCTATACGTATCACAGCATTTATGGCTGTTCACTTCGAAATATTCATGAATACTAAGATTCTGCTTTAGTTGCTGACTTGTAGATCTATCTTTAGCGATAGGTTTTTTAAATGAGATGTGCATCGGGTGAAAAACCATTACTTTAGAATGATGGTTTGCTTTTTATATCTTGCTGCTCGAATGTGATTGATTCCTTTTGGTAATCTGCTTAATTCACTCCATCGGGGCGCTTAATGAGATGAACATATACTACACTTATAATAAACTATAACATAACAAGCAATTAATGTTTCTACGACAAACAAAAATGGACGGGGATGCTAAGTTCCTGGGTCATAATGTTGTTTCCTTGAGATTAGCGGTTGATCATTTATCTGAACAACAACAGCATCTGCGTGAAAAGATTGAAATATTGGAGCGGCGCATTAGCCCTTTAAAGGAGGCCAAGGGTAGCAGCATCATGCAGAATAAACATAGTGGTGATAACACTTCTGGGGGTTTTGCCTTGTCCTTAAGTGCGCCTATTCCAGAGTCCTGTGAGACTGCCTTGAAAGTCCGGCACATGTGTGATTATTGCTATAAGATCAGTGCCGACTGCTTTCATTGCTCACAGTGTGGTGAGGAGTGGTATTGTAGTGAACATTGCGAACGGCTCCGCAGCATCGTGCACAAGCCTAGTTGTCGGGGTCCTAGCGGAACCACCTAAGCAAGGGGAACTGAGGAGGGAAAGGGGAAATCTAAAGGGGTTTAATCACCTCATTTCAACAGCAAATGTTCTATAGTGCTACATTTATTTGGTTACTTTCCATTCGTTTTCTTGAGCATGAGGAATAAATAGTTACTCTTAATTCTTCTGAAGAGAAAAAGAGGATGCACTCATACTGTCTATTTCACCGAGGTGCTCTGCCTCTCACACCTCTTTAGAATTAGAAGTGTATTACATCGCGTTAATTCCACACAGCAAAGAAAATCTGTTGAAAAAAAAGCGATTACGGATGAATGCGAATGCTCTGGAGTCGTTGGCGGAGTTTCTGTCGTCCGAGGAGTTCCCCCAGCGCTTAGAAATGGCCTCGATGCTGCGACGGTGCCTTTATCCAGATAACTTACTTCCCGCATGGCGGGATCCCACACAGGCGGCGGTTCTGCGGAGCTTGCTATCCAAGGCTCAGTCAGTCGGAAATACGGATGTCTTGCAGATAATTGGGGAGTCCTTGATCAAAGTTTTATCGGATAAAACGTCCGGCGTGGAGTTTATCGCCTTGGATGAGGCGTTGATAGTTCCACATTTTGTACTCAGCGTGATTGCCAGTGATGATTTAGGCTTAACCACACTTTTTCGCTGTGTTTTTGTCACCCTTGTAGAGCTTATCTTCGAGGACGCCGACGCCAAACAAATAGGAGAAATGCTGGACCAGGCCTTTGATAATGAAAAGGTGCTTCGCTTCTTTAACTGCGACGCCGCAGAGTCGGAGGAGAATATTCGAATCTATCGCTATCTTCGCGCGAAGACGCATCTTATTGACTTCTTAACGTCTGCAACAATCCGCGCCTTTGATGAGGATCCACTTTTGCTGGTAAACTACCTGGTTGTGTGTGGCATCATCAGCCGGCACGAGGCGCTTCCTGATTCGCTGCTTGACAAAATCCAGAAATCCCTTGAGGCTCCCGTGGAAAATCTGTTCACCGCCTTTGTTTGCCGTTTCTGCAGCATTGCACTCTTCCATCATGAGGAGAATGCGCGCCGCTTTGCGAATCTTTGGGTTCGTCAGGCCGTGGAGATCTCGGACCGGTCGTCCGACGAGGGTACGGTGGATGCGGTGTTCGATCTCATGGGCTCCGCCAGCACCACTGCAACCGGCTGGGGTGTTCTCATGAACCAACTGTCGTCGGATCAGCTGCTTAGACGATTAGGCTCCTTTTCGAAATCTCAGAGGCTCTCCGCGCTTCGCCTTCTAAACGCCCTGCTGAGTTCGCCATTTATGGACCCGGGTGTGATAGAGCCTAGCTTTCTGAAGGAAGCCTGGAAGCTGCGCACGACCTACGACGAGGAGGTACGCCAGGTGGTCTGGCAGGTAGCGCTATCTACCATAAGGAGAGGCGTCCTGGAGGACCAAATGCCCCTCCTCTACGCTTCATTTTTGTGCGGTGCTCATTCTGAGCTTAGCCCTGCGGTGCGCGGGCTCCAGCTGCAGGCCGCACAGCTATTAGCCAATAGCCCTAACTTGCCAGAATCAACGAAGCTTTCCTTAGCGCAGTTTAGTCGTCGAGGGCTTTACACGCCAGGATCAGCGGGCGTGGCGGATCTTCTGAAGGACTAGTTCGAGGTGTATCGCTCGCACACTCTGCGCACGTCGTTGTGCTCTTACTCGCCTTATTGTATTCAACCCAATCCAAGATAAAATGTTCAATTTTTCTTTCTGCATTATCGTGTGTGAGAGCCCATTCCTTTAATGTTTCGTTTTCATAAGCGTATACACATACTTCCCACAGTGCATTGTATTTTTTATTCTTATTTTTTTCCCTATTGACCTCATTTTCATTGACTTGAACAATATATATATACACGACATCTCTAAGTAGCATACCCCATGTCAGTTCGAGAGAAGGTGGCTGTGCTCATTGATGGCCCGGCTGTTGTGCACCGTTGGTTCCACCGGTGGAGCTACACTCGGGAAAAGCACGGGGGCGAGCTCGACCCTAAACTCTTCGCTATCAAGAACGCACGGCACATGATCGCGGCCGCCCACAGCTTCGACCCTTCCCACCTTGCACAGCACCTCCTCTCCCCGCAAATTGACTACAAGCGCACTCCTAAACACAACAAAATCATCTTCTTTTTCGACAACGGCGACGGTGGTCGTCGGAGCGTTTACGCGGACTACAAGTTACACCGCGCCGAGCTGAAGAAGTTGCCGGAGCTTGGCCTGATCGAAAAGGTAGTGAAAAAAGTCTTGCAAGAGGAGCCGAAGGAGACCATACTGGTTGTCCCTGGCACCGACGAGGGGCTAAAGCTAGTTAACGCGGAGGCAGATGACATGATCGCCACCGTCGCCCTGCATAATCAAAATCTCAAGCTGCCAACGGTGGTAATATCTCACGACTATGACCTCTACCAACTCATTGATGAGTCGAAAAAGAGCTATCATTACGACATCCGCACGAAGCATCTGATCTCGGAGAAGACGGTGCTGAAACGCATAGGGGTCGCCCCGAAGCTCGTGCGCGATTTCAAGGCGATGGCGGGGGATGTGTCAGATAACATCCCGGGAATTAAGGGGATTGGAAAGATCCGCGCGTGTCAGCTTCTGGAGAAGTACGGCAACTTGCAGGGGGTGCTTTCGAAAGGGGCTAAAGAACAGACTGGGCATCTTGGTGAGCTTCTGCGGAACGGCGCCAAAGAAGCACTTTTGTCTAAACAACTGGTTGACTTTAGGATGTGCCCCAAGGTAAAGAAAGCGTGCGAAAAGTTCATGAAGCTATAGCCGATAAGTTTATCTACCCATATATATATATAATAGAATTTTTTTTGTGTGTGTGTGCATGTGTCTAGGAGAGGGATCTGCTCGTGTCTGTTTTCATTTCCGAGTGACTAACTGCGCGAGTGCTAATGCTGATTTGTGCAAGGGTTTCTCTCCCTTTAGAATCCCTCTTTCACCTTGTCTATTGCAGGAGAGAGGATATCCTAATAATTTTAGAGAATCATTAGAAGTTTCGCTTTGCATGTGATATTTTTTAGTGCTGCGATGCTTATTGTACTGTTGTGGTAGATTAAGTCATAGAATTTCACAAAAATACGTTTCCGGTAAACATAAGAGTAGATTAAGTTTAATTATTGCTATCCTTATTGAACGTCAGTCCTTGAAATGCAAAATAATATACAGAAAAAGAAATGGGGTCAGAAAGTCTAATATTTTATGGATGAGCTGGATGATTTAGATCAAAAGAGGTACTCCTCTTTTGATGATTGCCATGTCCTTAGGGGTGGATATGTGCACCTTGTCATGAGGTTGCCGTGCGTATGTTCTCTGGTGGTGGATGCTCTTTTGAGTTTTTATGTGTGTTACACACTGAAAGTAGAATTGAGTTGCCTATTAAATAATAATGGTAATGTATTATATTCGTACAACTCTCAGATAAAATGATAATATATCCTACTTTTTCTGAACCTCCCATTTGTCTCTAACTGGTTTAGTTTTCCTCAGCCGCTGAAGCCTTGTCATATATTGCAGAATGAGTAAGGTATCTCTTTCTAAAGATGATTTGCTGGAGTTGCAAAGGACTACTGCCTTAACCGAGGCTCAGGTACTTCGTTTGCACAAGCGCTTTACGAAGCTTGATAAAAACAATACAGGCTACATTTCGTGGAGAGAGTTTAGCTCCGCTCCAGCATTGGAATCAAATCCTTTAGTAGGACGCGTGTTCTCGGTGATGGATATTAATGGTGACAGAAATCTACACTTCACTGAATTTGTGAAGGCATTTTCAGTCCTCTCGTACCAAGCGGATAAGAAGGAAAAGCTCCTTTTCGCCTTTAAAATATATGATATCGATGGTGATGGAAAGATCAGCAACAAGGATCTGTACCTAGCGTTACGCACTATGGTTGGAGCAAACTTAACACCCATGCAGCTACAGCAGGTAGTCGACAAAACCTTCATTGAGGTGGACACAGACCGTGATGGGTACATAAGCTTTGAGAACTTTGAAACCCTTGCGAATAACGGCCACTTTTTGGATCGGTTGAATTTGAACTTTTAATAGCACCGCAACCTTTCTTCAGCCTCAGAATTCTCTATATTAAAGTTGAATTTATATGTAGGCCTATACTATTATGATTTAGAATATTTTTGCAAGTATATATTTTAATCGATTATTTTCTTCACTTGTTTGTTCTCAGTGCATAATGAGGGGAGATGTGATAACATATATTTTGCGGTAGGAAAAAAAGAAAACAGCTATTTGTTTCGCGAATGCTGAACTTTCGATCACTTTGGGGTGACTTCTATTATATTACTTTTTAAAATTTTATTGTTGGTTCTGAATTGATTATACAGCATCATATCGGGTGGCTGCTGAAAAAATTTTCCCTTTTGTTTCGTCTTTAACTTCCTTCACTGTGTTCTTAGCGCCTGCGCTGTGATTTGCTTTACACGCCATTATGCTTCGGCGCACCCATGTGGCTCTCAAGAAGGGCTGGACGCACAACCCTGGGCGTACGCGCCGGGGTGGAAAAAACTTAGCTTGGCGACCCAAAATACCGGAGGATAAGCTGGAACAATTCGTCCCCCTCAACTTAGTGCATCCTCGACGACGGCCCAACAACTGGCAGGAGAGGCAGTTCAACCTCCTTGGCTACACTAAATGGCCGAAGGAAATCGGCTTTTATAACGCGGGGGACAACTTCGAGCTCACCCCCGAGGCCTCCTGGCGCTTGTACCTGGAAGGGTGCGATGAGCCCTGGTGGGGGCGACTGCACAACGAAAAGGTTATCGTTCACCTACTACCCAAGGTTGAAAAGGATCCTAAAATCCATATGGAGCGGGTTAACCACATCTTTAGACATCATTTAAGGCGCTTTGGTGCGGATCATTACATCTACAACGCTGTCATGCAAGCCGCCGCATTCGCCAAGGCTTTTGAACGCTGTGAGCACCTTTTTAGAGAGATGCGGGATATTGGTCTAGAGCCCAACGCCCAAAGCTATATTAACATGATGCTAGCTGGAAAACTCTGCGGAAAATCGCTGGAGGTTTGTGAAGCCTATTTTAAGGAAGGCGTTCAAAAGCAGGCCATCTTTGCCGTAATGCGCCTCGACACAGAGTTCCGCATGTGGATGGACCAGCTTGATCGTCTAGGCTCCTTCACCGCCGAGCGTGGGTATTTGAGTGTGAATGAGGAAGGTGCTAAGCCGATGCCGAGGGATATGTGGGCGTTGTGGGGCTGGCATAGCTCGGAGGGGAAGTTTATTAGTCGTAAGGCTGCCATTATGCACCACGTGCGCTGCCGGGTGCAGGGTGGCAAGCAGCTTGTCGGGACGGTGTACTCCAAAACACGCCGGCAGCCGTGGGCGTTGTATAACGGCCTTCTACCATGGGACTTTAAGGGCCCCACCTACCGCCCGCCTATTACCTTTATGCCACCACCTGGTCATAGTAGTGAGGTGACAGGCAAAAGCTATTAGAGGGGGCCTCGTGGAACTGATTGTCTGTGTATGTGTGTGTGTGGGGGGTAGGTTTGTTTCCACAGAAACTTTAGTATTTGTGCACAAAAAAAGAGAATCTTGAATTCCTCCAACATTAGCAAGGCAATATATATATATATATATATTTAAGCATCATTTTTTATTGATAATGCAACCCAGTTTCAATTCCGGTTTTCTTTAGTGATTACTTTGTTTTCTAAACTAGCTCTTTTTTTTTTAAAGCAACAAACAGTCAACCAGAAATATAAAAGAATAAAATCTTAGAAAAGAGAGGCGAACACCGAAAAAAATAAGTGGCAAGTCAACTGTTTATTTATCTATTGATATACCAATAATGTCCTCCGTGAACGTTCGTTTTGTACTCACCGGCTCCTGCCCTGAGGCTTACTCGGGCAAGCAGTTCCGTCTCGAGGTCCCTTTCCTCCAGGCTGATGGTGCTCGCACCACTATTGCTGAGCTAAGGACACAGGTCCGCAGCGAGTGGCCGTCTGACTTCCCTGAAATGGACGAGACGATTAAGAACATCTCGATGAAGTTCCTCAAGATGGGCCGTCTGCTCAAGGACAGTGATATTGTTGAGGAACAGGTCACGCCCCCGACCCCGACCGCCGGCGAGGAGACAGAGAAGAAGCCCAGTGACGCGAACGAAGGGGAGGACAACTTGCTGCTCCTCCACATCGTCTTCCAGGACCCTGAACTCGCCCTCCAGGCGTCGAATACAGAGGTTGCACAGGCCTCAACAACGTCGGAAGCGCAGCCGGCTGAGACCAACCAGCCCCCCGCCGAACATCCCCGTGAACCGACGAGCAATGGGTGCTGCAATGTGATGTGATTTTTTTTTTTCCCCCTCTATATAAATAATTTGAGTAAGGTTTCATATGTTTATTTACACTTTTTTTGATTTTGTTTTTCTCGAGCTTCATTTGTATACGAAAAAGAAAAGCTTCGGATTCATCTTGTTAGTGAGGTTAAGGAAAGGAAAAATACAAGTGCGACTTTCAGATTATACGCGAAGGGGAATCTGAAAACATTGAACTGTAAGGTTAACGTAATCTGCGCTTTTCCTCCAACAAGATCCCCTTTTTTTTTTTGAGCATACTTTGCATAGTTGTACCTGCGAGAAGAAATCTTTTTACGGAACTTGAGGCATATATTTTTTTTACAATGAGTAAACTACCGATGCTATACACTTGATGAAATTCATGTTTACTCTGCAGCAATCTTAAATAGCAACACTGAAAGGGGGTTTCTTCCCTCTTTTATATGATTTATTCACTTTTTTCACGGTAAAGGTATATGTATTAAAATTTGCAATGGATTTTGATGTATTAACTCGTATTATATATATCTTTTGCTATTACGCTCTATTAACATATTCCGAAGGAGTGCATAGCTCCTCTCTTAAATGAATGTTTTCGAATAAAGTGAAATGCGTGCTTTTCCGAGATGTGCGTTTTTCATCATATGGGAAATGCTTTTCCACGTGCTTAAAACCTTGACAAGATAAACAAGTAGATTTGTCAGCTAACTAAAGGAGAAGATGCAAAACGATCACTAACATAGCACTTTTATATAAAGGATTACTAACAGCACTGAATACATGCAAGGGGAGCGTGGCTTTTCGGAAGGTTCTGTCGATACCGATGCCGATCCCATTATATGGAATGAGATTCAGAACGCGGCCGCGCTTGATGAGATTGCGGACTTACTACATTGTACTCTAGAAGACGTGCAGGTTTGTCGGGAGGATATTCACAAGGTCCTCCGAAGGGAGGGTGCTGAGTTGGATTGGCGCGAGGGACTCAAATGTCTGATAAGTCCTGCTGCTCAAATCACAGGTGGAAATAACGGTTCCTTAAGGAGAATATGGCAGTGTCCGTCTTGCGGTAAAGAGCAGGAGACCGTAGACGTTCATAAGAGGCTACGAACAAAGGCATCCCTCGTCCAAGATGATCTGCCGCTTTACGGCGACGCAGCGCTCAAGTGCTCCAAGTGCGGATATCAAATTTGATAGCTCTAATAGACAGAAATTTGTGTTAGAAACTGTTATTGTATTAATACATTTGCATTTGCTCTTTATTGTCCTTCTCCGCACTCCACTGATAGTCTTGCCGTTACCATACAGATCACGACATATATACTTGCGTGTACATGTATTAGTTCTTCACAATTATTTATTTTTAGAATTAATTTTGAAATGCAATTTATATGTTGTTGATTCTTTTTTTCCCTCTGCTTACCCCAATTTCTTTTTTCTTCTTTCTTTTTTGTGGATTCGAATTTCCTAATGTAGAATTTTAATTTATCAGTTTGCCCCCTCGATGCTTAGTATTCATTCAGTTTTTCTAAGAACACCGTTGAATTTTGTAAGAAAGGTCTCGGTTGTTGATTCGCCACACTCTCCAAAAAGAAGACAAGACTCTTCACTTATCCATTGTATTCCGGATGATGTTCTTCACCTGATATTCATTAGCGCAATTCAAAACGAGGATGACATTCTTACCCTAGTAAGAAGTCTTTCCCTAGTGTGCAAACGATGGAATGCTCTGTGCCAGGACCCTTTGATCTGTGAGGTCGTCATTAAAAAAGTCTCCTTCGTATACCCGCTGGCGATTTTCCTCGAACATGATGTGCCCTTTGGCAAGCCAAGCCGTGAGTTTATGGCGAAAACTAAGCTACTAGAGGATCCTGAACATTATCCTCCGAAACGCTATAAAGCAGAAAAGTGGCAGGTTCCTTCAAAATTTCTCCTCCAGCAGGCTATGATGGCCGTTCAAGATTACCATAAGCAACAGCAACATTATCAATACATACAGAGGCGCCGCAGCCTTGTACTGCGGCTTTTTCTTTCCGCCGCTTTATTATCTCTCTGCTGCGCTATCGCCTCGGCGATGTGTGCTGCGGAGGACGTTTGCCCCATTTCGTTCTGCACAAGCCAAGCTTCCTTCACCTTTTTATGGCCTTGCTACTTCTTTATTAGAGCACTTATCATATCTAATATTATGATGCTAACTCATTTTGAGCCCCTCCTGCTGTTTTCTCGAATCCGCCGCAATAAACTTCTCATTACGACATCTTCCGCGGTCATTATACTTGGAATCTTTGATTTAATTATACTCACTTTTCTTATCCAAGTAAACTTGTCGCGTAAGCAACAGCTCTCATGGCTTTGGTGTGGAGTTACGATTATCTTTAGCCTCTGCGTTTGGCAAGGATATACGCTAAGGTGCATTATGCCAGACGTCCGAGTGCACCCACATCATCCGCTAGAATCCATCAACATCAGGGATGGTCTTCAGTTTTTCCTACTAAATATCCTAAACGCATTCCCTTTGATATTCGCCTCTGCGGCTTTTTGTGCTTTGCAGTACATTGAGCACGGCAGCCGGTTCTATGCCCTGATAGGTGGGATCCCCGCCATCGTCAGCCTGACCATTGTTATGCTCATTTTCTTGCTTGATCACCCTTGGTTTTACCACTGGAAGGATCTTTTCATCACGTTGTGTCTCTTTAGTGGGATCTTCTTCCCGCTTTCCTTGTTGGTGTGGGATTTTCGTGGATGAAGTCTTATACCGCTGGCGATCCTCGCCTTCGGCATATTTTTGTCCCATTTGGGGTTCGTCATCATGCGAGCCTTGCGTGAGCTGCGAAGTGCAGAAAAGTCTACATCACATAAGAGTGGTAGATAGCGTTTTTATTTTTAGGTGTGTGTGTGGGGGGGGAGCTTTAAACGCTTCGTCTTTTCTCCTGGTATATATACATCATTACTTTTGTTAGTAGCAAAAGGTAAAGCAATACGATATATGTTCGTAAATATCCATAACAGCGCACCTTAATTTCTTTCAAAATTCATCGAAGGTGGCTTAGAAAAGTAAAATGTATGCTCTACTGAACTTTAACCCTGTGTACAATGCCATAGCCATTGTTGGGCGAAAAATTCACGACCTTTTTTTTACACTTTCGTCCTTTTACACATACACGTAAGAGTGCGATGTCTGCTTCAAGTGTTGCATTCCAATATGAACTCCTCTCTTGATGTGCAACCTCTTTTCGACTCTGGCTAGGGATTTTTTTCGTGAAATATTCAAGTAAAATGTAAGAATCTAATTGGTTTAGCTTTTTTCTTTCTGTTATGCGCTGCAGGCCAGTGTTACTATACTTCTTTTAGATAAGTTTTAGGATAAACCCCCAGCAACTATTGGGCTTCAAAAACGCTTTTACTTTTCTCACCTGTGAAGAGGACATTTACACTCCATAAATGGAGAATATTTTTTAAGTTTTCTAATTTATGAAGCTTTATAAAGCACGTCCGACAGTAAGAAATTTTGGACAACTCTGCGCTATTTTTTCCTGATTGGTGTTCGGATGTTTGGGCACCTTTTGTTATTGAATATAAATCTTTTTGAATTTTTTTAACTGCCTCATAAGTCTCACTGTTTTCAACACGGAGAGTTTTCACTATAGTCCATCTTTATTGTCACTTCGTGAGTTTAGATCATTTCAAACATGCGATATGTGTAAAGAATGATTACTCAGAGGGAAAATTTTTAGGGCTTAATGGGCATGAGCGATCATTTCGCGTGCGGGCAAACTTGTTATGAAACCCATGAGCCAACTGTAATAGAATTCTTTTCGCACCTCCCTATAAAAGTTAAGCATGGAGAAACTAACATTGAATTCACAATAGTTAATCTAAAACTTTCATCTGTTTGTGGTGTGTCTAGCAGACTATTTAGGCGCGAGCACAAAGATGGGGTAGATATGATTCAGCTTAATAGCATAGAGGTTTCCATTATAACTATTATTGAATTACACGTTATCTTCGTTTAAGGATTTCTGTATATTATAAACTTAATCACGTGGTGAAAAAGCTTTAGCTATAAAAATATAATTTAAGTGCTTCGCGACGAATTCCGTGTGTGACCTTTTAAAGAATGCTATCTCCTGTTTTAGACGCGTAAATGGCATCTGCATATTTACTTTTTCACCGATATGCACCAGTGCTTCCGCTACTTGAGTGCATTATAGAACTAAGCACAGGAAAGTGGCAAGTAAAAAGGCGAATTCTATAGCACTTGGGTACTTCTCCAGGTGTATAGTTGTTCTATTATTCTTTTTTTGTTGTGGTCTTTTATGATCTTGCTATATTTTCAGGTTGCTAGACTGATATATATATATGTATATTAGGGAAGCTTTGAATGGAGCAAAGCATCATTGATTTCCAGCAGTACACTTCCCCGGCATGTTGGCGATGCCCGGAGCAGCTTCGTGGGCTAATTCGAAATCACAGTGATCTCGTCTCCGAGAGCGAGTCTCTTGTCGCCCCGGGGGGCATCTTCAGGTCCACATGTCTGGCGCTGCATAGCAGCGAAAATGCCCTCGCGATTGCGCTTTCGCCGTTCGCGGGGGCGACCTCGGTGGGGCTTCTGCCGCTCGCGGATCCCGACCCCACCTTACGCGCGGTACGCCGCGCCTGCTGGCTTGGCCTCCCTAAGGGCCTCTGCACGAGCAGTGTGGATTGGTGCGAGGGGCTGCTGTTGCTGGGCTCCAGCCGGGGCCGAATTTTGGTCGCTGACGTCGACGAAAAGGCGGCGCTGGGGAGCAGTGGGCTGCTGCGGCCCTGCGGGGAGCTTTTAACGCACGCCGTCCTCGAGCCCGCGGTTGGAGACCTTACCGTTTCCCCTAGCTCCCACGCCGCGACCACGCTCGTCCGGAGCGTGCGGTTTAATAAAGGAGTAAACGTCAGCGGCGTCCTCGCTGCGCGGGATGCGGAGGCTTTTATATGGGATCTGAACGCGGATTCGACACCCGTTCGTGTTTGGCGGCCCCATCTCTCGACGGCGGAGGGCGGGGGCCCGGTGGTGATGTTCACGCGTTGGGCTCCGGGCAGCGATCACGTGGTCCTCTCCGGGAATTACGACGGCGAACTCGTGCTGGTGGATACGCGAGCCCCTGGCGACGCCAACGGCCTCGCCTTCGCACTCAGTAAGCACCACGCCGCAAACTGCGCAGACTTCAACACAATTCTGCCCTTCTCGTTCGCAGCGGCGTCGGCGGACGGGACGTTTGCCGTGTTTGACGTCCGGCGGGCCCCTTTTCCGGTCCGCGTGGTGCCTTCTTTACAGGGGGATATCTCCTCCCTGCAGTGGTTTAAGCTGCACCCTGACCTGCTGATGACGGCAGGGACGGACGGCTCGGTCTCCGTGTGGAACCTGCGCTGCCCCCCGACCTACGCCGTTGGCAATGCGCACTATCAGCTCCCTTTGACGGACTTGGTGATGACGGGGACGTACCTTGAGCAGCGCGGCCTTGGGCTTACTATCGGCGGCGGAATAACACTAACAGGACTCCGACAGGGGGCGATGATGGCGTTAGCACCGAGGTTGTCGGCCAGCATGCCACCCCTCCGCGAGGCCGCCGCTGTGGAATCCCGCCAGCCCTCGCCGGCCCCAAAACCCACCCCAACAACCACGTCGGAAGATATCCAGCGAGCCTGCGGGTTCCTCTACACTCGACGGCTGCAGGAGGGCTATCGGCTGCTCGCCGTCTGCGCGAGCGACCTTTTTGCGCGAAAAGACACAGAGACGGCGATGCGGCTAGTTTCCCTCATGGACG
The DNA here is from genome assembly GCA_025388415.1 of Cynanchum wilfordii. Lineage (NCBI taxonomy): Eukaryota > Viridiplantae > Streptophyta > Magnoliopsida > Gentianales > Apocynaceae > Cynanchum > Cynanchum wilfordii. The sequence goes on along the minus strand of JAHSUH010005343.1, from coordinate 6,539 downwards.
TTGACCACCCACCGACGTTGGACTATGACCGCCTGCTCGCAAGCCCCCGGACGACAACCCCGGCCCTGGAGGAGGAGGCCCGGAGGGACTTTGAGCGCTGTTTGTTCCAGGCCGCCAGTCGCCTCTCTACGACGCTCCCGCTCGCGCAAATTCGGCAGCTCCGGCAGGCGGACCCGCAGGATCTTCGCCGCCTCAGGGCGCTGCGGCTGAACATCACCCTTTGTCAGGTGTTAAACACCAAAGACGAGCAGAGAATAAGGTCAGAGGTGCACAGTGCGCTAGAGCGGCTCTCCGCGCACGCCGACGACCTTGAGCTTCTGGATGCCGAAGTGGTCTGCGGGATTGTGCGTTTTTTGCATGGCAAAGACCCCGCAGAAGGGGAGCACGTCGTGAAGGGGGTTCTCGCGCTTTCCGACGACGCAAAGGCTGCCTCTTCCTTGTCCTCGTTGGCCCTTATTCGATCTGTTTTGCTCACCGCGCAGGAGCCGCTTATAACGGGCCGGCTTCGCAGTCCTGCGGCACATCGCCTTGAGGAGTCCTTTTTCCGAAATCCCAGCGCCGCGCGGGACGCCGTTTTTACGCAGCTCGAGATCCAGCGCCTTGGCCTAGACCACCATCGCGAGGTGATCGACAGCGTCAACGCCTATCAGAGCCGCTGTATTGCACAGAAGCTGCCTGGCATGTTCGGCTGGCTAGGGCTGCGGCCGATTATTCTTTTTCTTCACTGCCTGACCAAAGACTCTAACTTCGTCACCTTCCTTTGGACGAGTGTGCAGTGTATTGAAGCCTTCGCAGCCTTCCCGGCGGTGCGGCACATCGAGTCCGTCCTCTTCTCCATTGTCGACCGCATCCACCTCGCGTCCAATAAGATGCAAGGGGATCTGGAGAGGCTGGCGGGGACGAAGAGCTTCCCGATCCCGCTCCTGAGGAAAACAGAGAGGTCCTTGCACAACGTTCATGGCTTTCTCGCGGTGCTGATGCGGATGCAGCTGGAGTGCGAGAACGTGGCCCTGGACAGCGGCATGCCGGGGCTCTCCCCTGTGATGAAGAAGATCCTGGAGGTGTTCAACACCGCCTCGGAAGGGCTGCTCGAGATGTGGGCCGGCGTGGTCGATACGCTGCTGGAGAATGGTCAGCCGGAGCTGGTGCGGAAATATTGCCTCGCTACTATGCGAACCTTCAGCGCGTCTGTGGAGGACCTTGTCCATATCTCTGCGAAAGGCGAAAATGACGAGCGTCTGAATGAAATCTCGGCCGTATGCGACGACTTTTACAATGGTGTTTGCGGGGCGAACACTGGGAAGAAAAGGTAGGAGGTTCTTTGTTGTTGTTGTTGTTTGGTTGCTTTTTTTGGTTGATACTTTTCTTTTTACTCATTGCCTTAGGTTCCTGGGGCTTATCAAGCCTGCTGGTCTTTTACTAAGTGAAACTCTACCCATATGCAAGCGCGATAACGACGACATTTTCATGAAATCCATTCCTGTGGGCATCACGTTCGTCACTTCCCAATATATTTTGCCTTTTAGTGGTGTAGAGGACACTATTCGTTAAGAGAAGGGAAAATATTCCATATCTGATGTTATGAGTAAGGTAGAGGATGGTTAATACCATTAGGCACCTGAGTGGAGCAGCTTACGGGTGGGCTTCAGGGCTTATACGCTTCTGAATCATTGAGGGTTTGTGGATTTGGAGATTGATCATATTACCTTGATAACTTTTCATAATTGCACCTTTCTGCAGCAAACGAGCAACGTAGGATCTGGAGTGAATGTGTTCTCAGAGAGGGAATAGCGAAATCTACACATTCCTCGCACTATACAATGGCTTCACATGCGTTTCTTTGCTTTCGATCATTGCTCTTTTGCCTAGTGTTAAATTCATTTAGAATCACTAGTCGCAGCAGATTCATATATATATATATATACAAACACAGCGATAATAGATATATTTCTTTTACAAGTCAAGGCCAACAACCTTTTCTTGTCACAAGTACTTTTAAACTACTTTCCCTTTTTGCTGTTGCTTTGGAAGGGAGGGAGGGGGGACATTTTTTTAATATTCCTGTTGAAGCAAAAAGGCTATTCAAATATTCAGTAATCTTGTACTATTGACGAGCAACTGGGGGCTCTATTTTCTTTGATCATAAAGGTTCTGGCGACTTGAAAGACGGATCTTTTAAGCTTTTCTGCTGTGTTTACTTCTCCTTTGACTTCCTGGGAGTAACTTATCTTGGATAACACCGATAATTTAGTAATACGGTAGCCCCACCTTTGCTTTTGGATTGATTTGTGGGCTCCATGGAGGATTCGTCTCGAAATGGTTTGTTCGTACCGAACGCTAACAGCCACACAAGCACGCGTTTCTCGGACATTCCATCTTTAGATAAAGACATGCTTTCGATGCAAACAGCGGTCCTCAGCAACAACGACAAGTTACTTCCCATGCAAGGTGTTTTTAGCCCCCTTGAGGACACCCTTACGAACGTGCCCTCTCCCGAAACCGCGGGGTTGCTCACGGCGGAGGCGGGCACGGCGTTTCACGGCTTTGTCCACCCAGCAAACCGGCCCATCGCGATGGCGGTCGCGAAGATGGAGCGTAGCTACGCCCAAACCCGCTCGATGCTTCAGCAATGTCCGCGGAACGTCCTGCTGGCAGTGCTGCTTTCCTTGGTCGACGAGCACCCGACGGTCTTCGTCGAGCCGGTTCGCGCGCGGCTGGAGCAGCTGCTGTCGAATCGGACGGCCGGTGGGGCCGCGGGGGACCCCTCCGGGGGCGGCGAGGGCGGGATGCTAGCCTCCAATACCAGCGTCCGAAGCGCGCAGTCACCGAACAGCAGCTCGATGTGGTCGGCCTCACAGGTGATGTCCGGGGTAGGGAATACGAGCAGCACTCCATTGTACTCTGCCCCTTCCTCATGCCACCGCAAGGGCCGTGGGCACCGCAATAAAGAGGATGAGCAAGAGCTCTGCAGCATCCACCACTGCATGCGGGTGGTAAAGCACCTACAGATGAACCACACCACCGGCCTCTACGAATGTGTTCCTGGCTTTCACTGCCTTGTCGACAGCTCTATTCAGAATACCACCGCGACTAAGAGCCATACTAACCCCACTAACTACTACGCCAATAATAATAACACGAATAACACGATCAGTGCTACCGCCACCGCGAGCCACCACAACAGAAGCCCGATTGGAAAGGAGACGCCGTGCTCGGATGCTCTTACGCAGTCGACGCCCTCGCATCCCTACAGCCCTGCTAATCCTCGGGAGGAGGAGCCGGTTCACCCCGGCTACAACGGTGTTCCCCTGAAGGAAAATGCGAGGGATGCTGGCAGCGGAGAGCACCACTTTGGCTGCACTCCCTTACTAAAACACTTCTCACCGACTGTGGAGTCGAGCTCTCAGATCCTCTTAGATGAGCAGACCAATGAAATTTACCCTATAGAGGAGGGCCCCGCCTTGGATGTTAACACGCTGACAAATTTACTGAAAAGTGTGCGGGCATTGGAGTCGGACGAGTAACTGAGCCTTTGGAAGGAAAAAAGAAAATAATAATATATGTTCTATTTAAAAGTGCGTGATGGTATGTAGCAGGGTTCTTGCGATCATCATAAAAGCTTTCTTTCCCTTTGCCTTATTAAATACATTTTGAGCTATTTACTCTGCTTTCCTTTATATGGCACACTTTATAAGGAGTCGTAGAGGCAAAGCGTATCATGTAAATGGTGTAGGAAAGGGTTAGCTTGGATAACTCCCTTTGGTGCTTATCATTCTTATCCAGGAGGAAAGCTAAAGAAAATCAAACTGCTTTTTCAAAAAAAAAAGCTGTCTTCTAAGCCCTCAGTAGAATTTTTTTTGTGTTCGTTTGCAGTCTCTAAAAGTCTGCGGGGAAGAGGTCGCCACCTTAGCCTCAGATATTGATTATTTTAAATTCTTTTCTTTTTATAAATTAGTGGCGCTCCCCTAAAAAAGTCTACGACAATGGGACAGCAAACTAGCAGTATTTCGTATTTTTATTGTGAAAAATATGCATATATATATCTATAAGCACCTTTATACATTTTAATTTTCGTAGTTTGTTCATTTCAGTAGCATGTTATATATATATATATGTTTGTTTGTGTGTGTGTGTGTGTGTGTGTGTGTGTGCATATATATCTATATCTATATTCTCAATTTAATTGAGAAGGTATGCAAGGACATTTACAATACTTTTCGATGTATAACAAAAATAATATGAAGAGCTCTTTCATTTTAAAATCTCTAATTTTTTTTGTGATGAAATAGTTTTAAATGTAAACAGACAAAGAGGGAAAAAAATATTGAAGTCCTATCACTATAGAAATACAGCTAGTATCCATGCTTAAAAATGTATATGCAATGTCACAATCAACACGAATGACTCTCTTTAAAGAGATTTTTTACGCAGCGAATTTATTTCCTTGCCTTTGTAAACTTCAAGTATTACTGCTCATACTTTTGTAATGAAATTTCATAAATATAAAATTATATATTTATCTTGCGATGATTAAAGAAGGAAAAAAGGATACAGATACTGTTGTCGTGAAGCCTTGTGCTTGAGTGAAAAGAGCGTCCTTGTCATCAGGGTAAAAGAAGGGTGGGTTGGGATGAGGGTATGGTTATCCCCCTAGTCCAGCAAACCTTTTTTCACTTGTGTTGTTGTGTATTTGAGCCCCGAAAGTCACCTAAAAAGAATTTTTCGAGCAATACTGTGATTGCTACACTTGCTTGCTGACGATTTTTCAGATATTCCTTTTGTGTAGTAAGGGAAGCGTTTGCATGTCAACATTATACTCCCACAATTATATAATATATCTATCTATTTATATTTATTTATATTTTTATATATAAATATATATATATATGTGTATAGGAAGTGGATACTGATGCAGAGTCACAGTAAGTCTTATGACTCCTTTTTTATATGCATTATATACAGGAAGTCCGTTAGAGTTATCTTCCCGATCACTGAGGTCATGACTATCCCTTTGGCACCCTTTTTTTAAACCTATAATTATTGCTTTTTTCCTTGCTTAATTTTATGGGTTGAGCGGTTCCTTTCCAAAGGAACAATTATATATATATATATATATATATTATATATATTTGATTTATCTTGATTGTAGCAAAAAATATCCTTCCTGAACGAAATCTATAAGCTTGTAATTTTTTGTATTTCAATATTTTACTTTAAGATCGAAATGTAATTCAGATATAAATAAAAGAATATCTATATTTTGACTTAAGTATTTAATTTATTGTTATTATTTTCTTTTCTTTAGAGCGCTCGCCTCGCATCTAATTGTTAATTTTCAAAGCAATTACCTTGTTTGAGAGTGTAAGCAATCTACATGCATGGAACAAGAATTTTTTCCCGCCGCTGATGAGTTGGAAAATAGTGTTGTATTTCCTTATGCTTCTTGTGTAGTAGTCTGTAAGCAGAATCATTTTAGGGAGTATCTGGAGCTCATGGAGGTTTTCAAAAGAGAAACTATTAACTAAAATACTGAAGGCCATATTTATGGCTTAATTGCACTTTAAAAAAATAATAATAACAATAATAATAATTGTGACTTTTTCAAATCTTATGACGATCTAGTTATTATTTCCTTTCCTGATAACGATTCACCTTTTTCTGTCTCATCTCTAATTTATGCTTGATTTACATTTATGCCACAAAAGCTGCTTTTCCTTCATATTCAAAAAAGGAAGCTTATATTTTAAGAGGGAGTAAGCTTTCTCCCTCCTCTCGATATCCCGCAGGATTCTTTAATCCAAAGTAACGAATCAATACGAAGCATTTTCCAAAGACCAAAGGTACCCATTTTCCTCTTCTTCTTTTACTTTCACCCCTTCCCTCTTTATGCTCGGCAACATGTCTAGTGAACCTACCATACTATACTGCTATCCAGGGGCGCTCGCCTTGCCGACGGTAGACCCCCAGGCTTTAGCTATAGAGACCGCCCTGCGCTTCTTGCAGGTGCGCTACGTCAAGAAGGACGCGGCGATGCGGGATTTACGGTTGGTCGCTCCGCGTTTGTCCAACCTTAATGGAAGCGCTGGCCCGACGGAGAACGCGTCTTTGCTCACCTATCATGGCTTTGGCAACTGCATGCGCTACCTTGGCGCCCTCACCGACGCCGACGTCCTGCCACGAGACCACGACCACGCCGTGGCGTGCGTGGAGTGGATTGTGACAAAGTGCCTGTTCCCGGCCTTCACCTTTCTCGTGCACGCCGAGCCAAGGCTCTTCAAGGGCGGGCTGCGAAAGACCGTGGTGCCGAGGGTCGGGGGCCTCTGGGAGCGCCTGACGGGCTCCTTCCAGCGGAACGCCCTGCGGTCGAACGTGTACTCATACACGGGGGGATGTCCGTCTGGTATTGGAGGAGGTGGAGAAGGCCTTTTGTGCGTTGAAGCTTTTACATCTTTCGTACGCGCAGACGGACGAGACCTTCTTCTTCGGGACGCTGTCTCCTTGTAGCACGGACGTGTACGTCTACGCGGGCTTGTCATGCT
>JAHSUH010005342.1:490000-533313 GCA_025388415.1 Cynanchum wilfordii | reverse complement strand
TTTTATACTATCTGATAGACACATAATCAACAAGAATACAAATGAAAGCAAAAAAAAAAAAAAACAGGGGATTGGGTTTTGCCTTTTTTACCCTTTCAAAATAATTGTTTTTATATATAAAATAAATGTTTCTAATGTTGAACATCAATTAAGAGAAGGATAAAAATGGTCAAAATTATAAAGATAATGGATGATATTTTATAAAATATTTAAAGAGTAATGAAATCACAAAAATTATATAACTTAAAGATTAAATTGTTCTTTTATAAAACTGTTCTTTAATTTCTTTTTATATTTTCTAACTATTTTTCTTTTTCTTTCTAATAAAAGAATATATTCATCTTCATCGTCTAAATATACATATTATATATATATATATATATATATTTTATAAGTTACTATACATATATCATATTACATTTTTTTATGATAATTTTGGAAATAGTGTTACTTTTAAGTTTTTTTTTTTTTTTTTTTTTTTTTTGTTTGATATATTATTACACTGTGATGACATTTTGGTGTGACTAAGCTTTCTACTTTTTATTATGACCTTTCATGTTTCGATATATAATATTACACTTGTGATGATAAAAAACTTTTTGTATGTTTTTAGTTGTGACTTTTTTAGGTTATTCTTCACTTCTCTTTTTATTTTTAATTTTATTTGATCACATTTCGTATCTCAATACTTTTATTAAATATATTAAATATTTTTTTTTTTTATTTCTAATACATCTTTCTTCTTCGATATATATATTATTATAATATTTTTTCCTCTTCATAATTTTTTCATATGTTGATCTCTTTCTTCTTCTTATCTTATTACTTAAATAATAATTTTTTAATAATTTTACCTAGTAATTTAATAGACAATTTTACCCATAAGAATATGAGGTGAACTTTCTCTATTTTTCCGTCGAACAAGTTCGGTCGTGTTGTCGGCGACATCAAAAGGGGGCAAAAGAAAAAAAAAAAAAAAAAAAGGAAGAAATCAAATGCTAATAAGCCATGGCCGAGAATGATTCAAGTTTAGAAGAAAAACCAAAACTATCAGTATTCAAGCACATAATTGGTACAAGAGAAATCTCAGCACAAACCCTTGCTTCGGATGAAGAAATTCTCAAGATTTCCCCGAATCAATTGTTCCCAAAGCCCTCCGCTGCCGCAACTTGCATTGGCCACTGTGCAGATATATTTACCAAAATTCTTCTTCGTTTGCCTCCAAAGTCCCTCCTCCGATTCCAATGCGTTTCCAAGCAATGGCATTCGGTAATCTCAAATTCTGATTTCCGTCGCCTTCACTGTAGAACCTTTCACACCTGCTGCTTGTCACCTGAATTTGATGCCCTGTTGTTGTTTCAGTGGTCATGGTCATGTAAGTTTGAGCTTAATTTTATCTCTTTCAGTGGGGAAAACGTAAAGCCAATGAATTCTATTACAACCAGATTGAGCAGTTATTGTTTTGGGCAATTACTGGGATTGCATTCTAGCAATGGGTTGTTATGCATTCAATTTATTTTTAATAATGATGAAGAGTTTATTGTGTATAACCCCACTACTAATTGCCATAGACTTATTCCAAAATTCAAATTTGCTGATGATAAAATGTTTACATTATGTCCATCTGCTATAAATATTTGTTTTGATCCTCTAAAGTCAGATCATTACAAACTTGTGTGCATATGTTTAGATGATCTAGAAGAAGCATACTATTCTTCTATCTATTCTTCTGAAACAGGGATTTGGACAGACACTAATTTCTTAATAGAAATCACCTACCCTGACCATTTTTGTACTAATAATGGTATATTTTGGAATGGCAATCTTCATTGGATTTGTGAGTCAGGAATTGTTTTGTGCTTTGATTTGAACAAGGAATCCCTTAACTGGTCTGTGCCTTCTCTTCCAACACTTGAACAAGGGAGAACTGAATGTTGTTATTTTGGTGAGAGTGGAGGTTGTTTGTGTGCTATTGAGAAAAGCTCCACTGAACTAATGTTGTTCCATATTTTCTTGATGGAGAAGGACTATTCTGGATGGTTCTTGAAGGCATCTATCGATCTCAATCCCTTAACTATCTCTTATCCTTCAATGAATGTTAAAGACTATGGATTCCGTTTCACTCATTTTCTTTGGTGCAACAATGAAAAGAAAGCAAAGCTGGTAATATCAATGGTTGGAAAAATCATTCTTTACAATGTTAGTGATAAGACTGTCACAGAGCTTGTTGATGTAGAGCCAATGAATCTATGTTACAGTCGGTGGGATAGTCGGTGGGATATGTACGAGTGGGATGAAAAAATTACATTTACTGCAACTTTTGCGTGTGTTTAACTTTAAATTGGCCTGCAATACATTATTACTTTTTTGCAATACGTTCACTCTTATCTCAATTTGTATTGTTATGTTTTTTATTTTTTATATATATACAATGTATTGTAATTAACTTTTGATTTTACTTTGATCTTTTATTTTGATTTGTATTTTTTATTTTTAAATAAATTTTTTTTTAATAGATTTAAAATTTAATTACTTTGTAATTTTCTTTTCTTTTTTTCACATAAATTATTCTTTTTTTTTTTCTTTTTTCATATAAATAGTTATTTTTTATTCTATTACTTATATAATATATAAGATTGTTGTACTTTTCATAATGTTTATATTTTTAAAGGTTGATATTATTATATAAAAAAAAATATTATAATTATTTATATTTTTTAAACATATATATATAAATATAGGTCTAAATACTTATAATAACATTAAGTATTTTATTAAATGTGTTTTATTAACCTATATTTAGGGGAAATTGCAAGGAAATTTTTTTTTTCCTTAAAAAAAATGTCAAATTTTAATATGAAATTACATTTACTGCAACTCTTGCGTGTGTTTAACTTTTAAATTGGCCTACAATACATTTTTCTTTTTCTTTTTGCTTTCACTCTTATCTCAATTTGTATTATTATTATTATTATTATATATATATATATATATATACTTATAACTTTTGATTTTACTTTGATCTTTTTATTTTGATTCGAATTTTTTTTAATAAAAAACTTTTTTAATAGAAAAAGATTTAATAATTTTGGAATTTTATTTTATTTTTTTCATATAAATTTTCTTTTTTGTATGAAAAGTTGATTTTGATACTGTTACTTAAGATTATTGTACTTTTCTTAATGTTTATATTTTTAAATGTTGATATTATTATATAATAAAAAATATTATAATTACTTATATTTTTTTAAAAACAATAAAATAAATCTTACAAGATAAATATTTTTTATATACACAAACTTTATAATAATAGACAATTCAAATATCATATATAAATTAATTTTCAAATTAATATATATACTTATGCAATTTTTTTTTTTATTAAATATTATAGTTTATAAGGAATAAATTAAGTGACTTTAAAATTAAAAATTCATGATAAATTTAAAAAATAAAAATTTATAATATATGTTAAATAATAGAAATCTCTAAAGAATGCCATCTAGAGTTGATATATGATTTTTTAATCAAAGTTTATTTATAGCTCAAATCCTCCACTAGGATTGCCTAGAAAACATGTGCAAACTTTACAAGATTTTGCACAATGTCAAGTCATTGATGAACTTCAATTGGTCATGCCAAAGAATATGTACTTTATTTACCTTAACCTAAATCAACTACGATGCATATTTTTAATTGAAGATGAAAACTCGTGATCTTAAGTTATGCAAAAAGAGAAGTGTGAGAAGATTGAAAGTAGATATAATTGATTCATCGATTGAAAGATCTAAGTTGTCTTTAAGAAGATGGACAGTTAAAAAAAAAGTAATTCCTAGTGTCACCTGGTGTTAAGTGAGAAATGGAGTAACGTTGTCAAAATTTTGTTTAAAAAATAAATAAATAATTCTCTTAAGGAAAAGAGGTATTTTAGAAGTTTATACCGTTAGGGTAAATAGAAAATTATGATGTCTTTTTGTTAGATTTCCAAATTAAAACAACCCTACAATGCCACCAAACACAAACGAGTCAAAACTTCATTTGTTTTCTAAATAAAAATGACCCTACATTGCTACAAAACACAAACGAGCCAAAAACCATTTGGACAATGTCAACATTCTTTTTTCATGAATAAAACTTCTATTATGAAAATAAATTATTTACATTATATAAAAGTGTCTAAATTCCAATTGAATCAATCCTAAAGTTTTTTGACTGAATGGATTCTTGATATTTTTCTTCTACCCTACTGCAGCATATGATGGAAAATTAACAAAATAACCAAAAATCAAATGGGAAATCTTCGGTGTGTAGAAGAATTAATAAGAAACGATTATTAACAAGACAATAAGTCAAAATATAATATAATATTTTATATTTTATATGAAAATATTATAATATTATATATATATATATATATATATATATATTGTATAGTTTGTTTATTTATAATGTTATAGGTGATAAACATTATATAAAGATAGTAAGGTGTACAATTTTATGAATAATTTAATTACCCGAGAACATATATCAATGTTTGTATTTGCCATAGTGTTTGTTAGATTGGCCAATGATTCTAAACAACATGTAGTATGATAATTTCCGTTAAAATTCCCTATTAAATACAATGAGGTAATTATGTTTCCGTAATAAAAGGAATAGATTATAATAATTTGTTGATTATGATAAAAAAAATTGTCTTGAAGTAGCAAACAATTGCTTTCAAATTGGTACGAATAACAGTGGATGTTGTGTGATACAATTGCACTACTCTTTTATAAAAATCTCTTTTAGTTTGATTCTAATACTTATATATATAATGTTATTTTGTATGTCAACATTGGATGAGTAAGAAAATTTCAGAAGGTATGGAGGAATTTTGATACAAATTAAATTCCATTTCCATGCTATATCACAAATAGAATTTGCTATAACAAATTAATAATCAACACAACTTTTTTTTTATCAAATTTAATATTTTTTGTGATAAAAATTGATAGAGAATATAATAGACATAAATGATAACTTCTAATTGTACTCTGCAAACGAGACTTGCAAATATCTTTTAGAATAAGAAAATGACCTGAATATTTACTTACACCTCGTGAAAATATTGATGAAAGAATAAAGAATTCTATGTTTTGTAAGTTATTAAGAATAAGATAAATCTTTTATAAAAAAAAAAAAAAATAAAGATAAAGATAAATCTACTAAAATAAATATTATCTCTTGATTTATTTATTGTAGAGAGATTAATTAAATAATAATATAATAAAAAGATATCATAAAAACTTATATTAATTTGAAATTTTTGTGTCTTATAGATAAAGACACATATTTAATTTATATTATAAATAATGCTCTTTTTTATTTTATTGGCAAAATATATGTATTTAATATACAATTTTACTCATAAGATTATAAGGTGAATTTCTCTATTTTTCATTGAACGAGTTGTGCCGTGTTTTCGGCGACATCAAAAGGGGAAAAAAAACCCCAAAAGGAAAAAGAGAGAAAAGAAAGAAACTGAGGTGGAATACTAATAAGCCAATCCATGGTCGAGAATAATTCAAGTTTAGAAGAAAAACGAAAACTGGCAGCATTGAAGCACATAAATGGTATAAGAGAAATCTTTTCTACTTCTTCTGCACAAACCCTTGTCTCAGATGAAGAAATTCTCAAAGTTTCTCCGAATCAGTTGTCCCCATTCCCAACGCCCTCCGCCGCCGCAACTTGTATTGGTTACTGTGCAAATATATTTACCCAAATTCTTCTCCGTTTGCCTCCAAAGTCCCTCCTCCGATTCCAATGCGTCTCCAAGCAATGGCATTCGGTAATCTCAAATTCTGATTTCCGTCGCCATCACTGTAGGACCTTTCACACCAGCTGCTTGTCACCTGAATTTGATCCGTGGCTGTTATTTCGGTCATATGAGACTGAGGTTAATTTTATCTCTTTCAGTGGGGGGGAAAACGTAAAGCCCAGATTTAGCAGTTATTTTGGTTCGGAAATCAGGGAATTGCATTCTAGCAATGGGTTGTTATGCATTGAATTTATTTTTAATAATGAGGAAGAGATTATTGTGTATAACCGACTACTAACTGCCACAGGCTTATTCCAAAATGTTTAAAAGATGTGACTTACTCAAATTTACTTACAATATAAAAATAAGGTGATTAAAATATTTTTTTTTTTTTTTTTAAAAAGATTACCCTTTAAAAAGGTTAACTTGTTCACAATTGAATAAGACATATTGATGTGCCTTTGATAATGTATCCAAATCAAATACCTTTGGTTTACCTGCTCATATTAGAGAACCATTTCGTTCAAAGACATCCAAATTTTGGTCATCATAATCATTCAATGCATCCTCATTCCTCCCAACTTTATTAAATTTTGTCTCCACATCATCAGATAAATATAATGAGCAAAATTTCAAACACTCTTCTGCAATGTAACCTTCTGCTATGCAACCTTCTGGTCGACTTCTATTCCTCACATAAGATTTCAGCTTTGATAAATACCTATGTTTTTATAAATATAAAATTTAGGAAAAATAAAAACATAAAATTTATGAAGTTCATAACACTTGAATATAATAATTTTAAAAGAAAACAATTTACCTTTCTATTGGATACATCCAACGATATTGTACAGGACCAGCAATTCTTGCTTCATATGCTAGGTGAATTGATAAGTGGACCATTATATCAAAAAATGACGGGGGAAAAATCCTCTCAAGATGACACAATATCTCCACAATATTTGCCTCCAACCTTCCTACTTCACAAGGATCAAGAACTCTTGCACACAACTCTTTGAAATAATTACAAAATTTTAGGAGAGTTGATCTAGCTAACAAGCTTTGGTAATAGCTTTCTCAAAGCTAATGGAAATAGTTGTTGCATAAGAATATGGTTGTCATGGCTTTTGAGTCCAAATATTTTAATTGGTGGTTTGAGATTTACACATCTTGAGATGTTAGATGCATAACCATGTGGTACTTTCACCTTTTTCAGTATCCTACAAAATTTTCCCTTCTCTTTTTTACTCATCAAGTAGCAAGCAGGAGGCAAATATGGTTTGTTAGAAGAAGTTTTTTGAGGATGGAGACTTTGCCTTATTCCCATTTCTTTCAAATCAAGACGGGCTTGGATATGACCCTTTGATTTATCTAAATTGAGCAAAGTGTTGATGATGTTATCAAAGATATGCTTTTCTATGTGCATGACATCAAGATTGTGGCGAAGTAAGTTGTCCTTCCAATAAGGAAGATCAAAGAATATGCTTCTTTTCTTCCAATTGAAGGGAATTTTTGGATGGTCATTCACCAATTTTCCAAACCTAAATTCATGATATTGTTCTAACAACTGCAATATCATAGATCCCCTTAAACGTGATGGTGCCGCTCTATTCTCTTGGCTCCCATCAAATGATTTTCTATCTTTTCGAAATGGATGATTAGAATTAAGAAATCTTCGATGACCCATATAGCATAATTTTCTACTATATTTTAACCATTTCGAAGATGTGTGCTCAGTACAAACAGGACAAGCAAATTCCCCTTTAGTACTCCAACCTGAAAGATTAGCATAACTTGGAAAATCACTAATTGTCCATAGAAGAGCTGCTCGCATATTAAAATTCTGTCTTAAAGATGCATCATATGTCTCCACACCAACTTCCCACAACTCCTTCAACTCTTGTATTAATGGTTGTAAATAGATGTCAATATTATTTCCTGGAGCAGTGGGTCCAGGAATAAGCAATGTAAGGAGCAAGTAAGGTTCTTTCATACACATTCCAGGTGGTAAATTATATGGTATTAGAATCACTGGCCATGTACTATGAGAAACATTCATTGTTCTAAAAGGGTTAAAACCATCCGATGCTAGACCTAATCTAACATTTCTTGCATCCTTAGAAAATTCCTTATTCTCATAGTCAAATGTATGCCATGCTGGAGAATCACTTGGGTGCCTCAATTTACCATCAATAGTATGCTCTTCCTTGTGCCACCTCATGTATGATGCTGTTTTTTGTGAGATGAAGAGCCTTTGCAATCTTGGCTTCAAAGGAAAATGCCACAAAGTTTTCATTGCTACTCCCTTTTTACTTCTATCTTCACCACTAGGATTATCTTCAGTCTTTTGCCATCTTGATTCTCCACATGTTCTACATTTAGTTAATCCTTCATCCCTACCCCAATATAATGTGCAATCATTTATACAAGCATCATATTGTTCATAACCAAGTCCTAAATCTTTCATAACTTTCTTCATTTCATAATATGACTTTGGAATCTTAGCATCATCTGGAAAGCATTGTCTAAGGAAATTAAGGAGGTCTTGGAATGATTTATCACTCCATTTGTTCACACGCTTCATGTGAAGCATACGAAGGATAAAAGATAATTTTGAAACCCTCTTACACCTTGGAAAAAGATCTTCTTCTGAATCTTGTATCATCTTGTAGAACATCTCAACTTCTTTATTAGGCCTAATGGATTCATTTTGGAGATCATCCATCATTGTACTATCTGTGTCTTGTGGCATATATATATCTTGGAGTAAGCTTTGCATTTCATCTAGATTTTGTTCCACATGTTGACTTGAATTTGCATAAGATAAATATGGTGTGGAAATATCTCCGTGAGCAACCCCATTTTGTGTATCCTTTGATAAAACCATCACAAATCAAATGAATTCTAGCATCCTCTTTTGACACACATTCTGCATCTATACATCTTTTTGCAAGGACACAATATAGTGTTATCTTTACTAGAATTTGCAAATGCAAAATCAAGAAAAATTTCCATTCCTTCTCTATATTTATTGGACCTCCTTGAATAATTCATCCAACTTTTATCCATGTCCATCGTTCTTTAAAAATAGAAGCTAACACAGTCTATAAGATTAACAAATAAAAAAATATAAATTCTTTGTACACAAGGTAATATTTAAAATGCTAAAAAGTACTTAAAAACTTATTTTAACTTTCATAAAAAGTTTAATAACTTAATAAATAAATAAATGGAGATTCCTCTAATGATTAATTTTATAATTTTTCATTAATAAAAATATTAACCGTGGAATTCACTCCATAAATTCTAATACAAGCCTACTACTTCAACAGTAGTTAGCATACTGAAGTTGCTGGACTTAAGATGCAGCAGAGGAAACATATGCATATAACTACTATACTGGACAGAATCAAAAATTTGCCAAAGCTATACAAATATATTTCTATATCTAATGCTTCTGAAAAATAGTTATAAATCAAAAAGAACATATGCACACCTTCTGTACTAAATTTCAATTAAAGTGTACTACATTTACATTTAATATGTATGTACTGAAAATAGAAACAGTAAAGAAACTGAGATTATATAAAACTAATGTACCTATACATATTATACTGCCATGCAAAACAAAGAAACATGCACTACCCCATAAACAGCTATCAGAGGTTGGAATGCTGATAATGTGTTCTCTGCACCTTTTTTTTTTTTTTTTTTTTAGACTATCCGATAATTCAAAAACATCATAATTTCGACTAATTCAGATTTGACCTAGGTTACATCCATAAAGTCCAACTCTTACTCGGAAAAAAGCTTCACCCCGACACTTACATTACACTCACGAGTGTTGAACTTTTAACCTCGCATTCAAATTTTGTTTCTTTAATTTAATGTGTTCGATGCACATCTTGTTTCTTTAAATTGCGCAAGATCATGGAGAACAATAATTCATGACAATGCCAAGTTATGATGTTGTCACCAAAGAAAAACATTCCTAGAATGTAGTTTAATTTAAATTTTATAGTAATCTGATTAATTGGTAACAATTTTAATCGAGTTTGTTTAAAATTAAAAAACCTTAGAATAAAATTAATTGTTAAAATAATATTAATAATAATTTTTAATAAAAAATAGAACTTTTTTTAAAAAAAAAATATATTTTTCATCAAAATAATTATAAGTAGTTTGATAAAAAAAAATTTCCAATAAAGTTATTTGTTTTAGTAAAAAAGGAAATTATAAACTAAAGTTTTTTTTTTTTTAAGAATTGTAAAAAAGGAATTAGCCGATTTTAAGAATAATAATTTATTTATTTTAGTGTTTATATTAATACTAAGCACGAATCGATTTTTTTAAAGTTTTATTTTTTTGGAGGTTTGGGGGTGGTTTGTTTTTATATAATTTTTTTTTTTTTTTTTTTTTTTTTTTTTTAAAAAAAAAAAAAAAAAAAAATTTTTTTTTTTATATTTTATATATTTTTTTTTATTTTTTTTTTAAATTTTTTTTTGTTTGTTTAAAAAATATCTTCAAAAAATAGTTCATGTACTAGGTACCAAAATAATTCAATTATTTAAAATATTTACTAGAAAGACCAATCAAGTAAGTGTATGTTAAAATATAATATCGTTAAATATATATATATATATAATTATAAAAAATAAAATAGATAATGACAAACAATTTTCTTTTTTATTTTATTGGCAATAAATATGTATTTAATATACAATTTTACCCATAAGATTATAAAGTGAATTTTCTCTATTTTTCGTTGTACAAGTTCGGTCGTGTTTTCGGCGATATCAAAGGGGAAAACCCAGAAGAAAAAAGAGAGTAAGAAAGGGAAAACCTAGAAATCAATTGAGTTGAATTAATAAGCCATGGCCGAGAATGATCCAAGTTTAGAAGAAAAACGAAAACTGGCAGTATTGAAGCAAATAATTGGTATAAGAGAAATCTTTTCTACTTCTTCTACACAAACCCTTGTCTCAGATGAAGAAATTCCCAAAATTTCTCCGAATCAGTTTTCCCCAACGCCCTCCGCCGCCGCAACTTTTATTGGCCATTGTGCAGATATATATACCCAAATTCTTCTCCGTTTGCCTCCAAAAGTCCCTCCTACGATTTCAATGCGTTTCCAAGAAATGGCATTCTGTAATCTCAAATTCTGATTTCCGTGGCCTTCACTGTAAGACGTTTCACACCTCCTGCTGCTTGTCACCTGAATTTGATGCCTTGTTGTTGTTTGGGCTAGATGAGTGTGAGCCTGTGGTTAATTTTATCTCTTTCAGTGCGGAAAACGTAAAGCCCAGATTGAGCAGTAATATTTTTGGAGAAATCTGGGGATTGCATTCTAGCAATGGGTTGTTATGCATTCAATTTATTTTTAATAATGAGGAAGAGATTATTGTGTATAACCCGACTACTAACTGCCACAGGCTTATTCCAAAATGCAAATTTGCTGATGATGAAAGGTTTACATTATATCGATCTGTTATAAATATTTGTTTTGATCCTCTAAAGTCAGATCATTACAAACTTGTGGCCATATGCGTAGATAATGAAGGAGATGCATACTATTTTTCCATCTATTCTTCTGAAACAGGGATTTGGAAAGACGCTAATTTCTTAATGGAATTCACCAACCCTGAAGAATTCACCAACCCTGAAGAAGATTTTTGTACTTGTAATGGTATATTTTGGAATGGCAATCTTCATTAGATTAATGAGTCGAATTATGTTTTTTGCTTTGATTTGAATAAGGAATCCCTTAACTGGTCTGTGCCTCCTCTTCCAACACTTGAACAAGGGAGTACTGAATGTTGTTATTTTGGTGAGAGTGGAGATTGTTTGTGTGCTATTCAGAAAAGCTCCTCCGAACTAATGTTGTTCCATATTTTCTTGATGGAGAGGGACTATTCTGGATGGTTCTTGAAGGCGTCTATGGATCTTAATCCGTTAACTCTCTCTTATCCTTCAATGAATGCTACAAATTATTATCCTCGATTCCATTTCACTCATTTTCTTTGGTGCAACAATGAAAAGAAAGCAAAGCTGGTAATATCAATGGTTGGAAAAATCATTCTTTACAATGTTAGTGATAAGACTGTCACAGAGCTTGTTGATGTAGAGCCAATGAATCGATACTACCGTTGGAAGGATTTGTACAATTGGGATCAAAAAATTACATTTACTGCAACTTTTGCGTGTGTTTAACTTTAAATTGGCCTGCAATACATTATTACTTTTTTGCAATACATTCACTCTTATCTCAATTTTTACTGTTATGTTTTTCATTTTATATATATATATATATACAATGTATTGTAATTAACTTTTGATTTTACTTTGATCTTTTATTTTTATTTTTATTTTTTATTTTTAAATAAAAATCTTTTTTAATAGAAAAAAAAGTTAAAAATTTAATTACTTTGTAATTTTATTTTCTTTTTTTCATATAAATTATTCTTTTCTTTTTTCATATAAATAGTTATTTTTTATTCTATTACTTATTGTACTTTTCATAATGTTTATATTTTTAAAGGTTGATATTATTATATAATAAAAAATATTATAATTATTTATATTTTTTAAACATGAACATGTATTGATATATAAATGTAGGTCTAAATACTCATAGTAACACTAAATATTTTATTAAATGTGTTTTATTAACCTATATTTAGGGGAAATTGTAAGGAAATTTTTTTTTTCCCTTAAAAAAATGTCAAAATTTAATATGAAATTACATTTACTGCATCTCTTGCGTGTGTTTAACTTTTAAATTGGCCTACAATACCTTTTTTTTTTTTTTTTTTTTTTTCACTATAATCTCAAATTATATTTATATATGTATTTATAACTTTTGATTTTACTTTGATCCTTTTTTCTTTTTTTTTTTTGTATTCTTTATTTTTAAATAAAAAAACTTTTTAAATAGAAAAAAAATTAAAAAATTAATTATTTTGTAATTTTATTTTTTTTCTTTTTTTATATAAATAATTGACTTTAATACTACTACTTATTGATTATATAAGTTTATTGTACTTTTCTTAATGTTTATATTCTTAAATGTTGATATTATTATATAATAAAAAATATTATAATTACTTATATTTTATTTTAAAAAATAATAAAATAAATCTTAGAAGATAAATATTTTTATATTCACAAACTTTATAATAATAGACAATTCAAATATCACTACAATTAACTATTTAGATATAAATTAATTTTCACATTAATATATATACTTATGCAAATTTTTTTTTGTTAAATATTATAGTTTATAAGGAATAAATTAAGTGACTTTAAAAATAAAAATTCAGGATAATTTTTTTTTTTTTGAAAAAAAAAAAAAAGAAGTTATAATATATGTTAAATAATAGAAATCTCTAAAATTATTGGGAATAAGATACATCTATCTTTTCCTCCTAAAATAAACATTATCAATAATATAATGAAGAGATATTTTAAAAGATTATACTAATTTGAACTCATGTCTTATAGATAAACAAATATATTTAATTTATATTATTTTAAATATCTTGAAAATCATCAACATTTTTTTTTTTTATTTTGCTTGATATTATTGTCAATTTGTGATTTTTCTTGATTTTAGCATCCCAAATTGAAAAAGAAAGTTAAAAAGATCACATCAGAAAACTCTAATCAAATTGCCCATAAATAGCAATTAGAGGTTGGAATGTTTATAATGTGTTCTCAGCACATCTTAGTTTCTTTAATTTGCATTGTACGCAAAATTATGGAGAACAATAATCAATAACCATGGCGAGATATGATGCTTTTTTTTTTTTTTTTTTTTTTTGGGGTGCATAATTTTATTTATTTATTTATTTTTTATTGTTAGAGAAAAATAGGATGAAAGAAATATAAAAACCATAACATGTTAATATTCTTCAAGGCATACATTGGATGTCACTCTCTTAATGACAATATCAACAATATATATTTAGATAAAAATGGTAACTAATATATTATCTTTTAAAAGATATCTTTTCAAAATTAAACTCTTTTGAATCTTGATTCATTGAACCACGGAACTATTATCAAAATAAAACATTTTGAAAATGTTCCAACAACCTCCGCCATTTTCAAAATAAACATTCACAAAAATTCTATAAGTTATATGCATAAATAAAAGTATATTGGGATTGTAGATACAATCACATTCACATATAAAACTTATTATATCAAACACCACTGTAATTGAATGACACAGTTTCTAGTCTTGTGTCTGGGACTAACTTCACACGCATATAGGTGAATTTATATCAAGTACGTGCATCTATGACACTTTGACAAATTTTCTTGTTTTTATCTTTCTTTAACAAGTTGTCTTATATATTCATTAAAAATTTAAAATTCACCATTCTTTCAATGCAGATAACAAGCATTAATTAGCCTTGGGATGAAAAAATAAATAAAACATAATGCTTGCAATTACACTAATAACATACTTTACTCTTTAAACTTGAGACTTGGCGTAATACCAGCGTAAAAAAGAGGTTCCGTCATGGATAATTTGTTTGAAGTATGCTTTAAACCATCCTTTTAAATCTTTTATTTACAACCTTTCTTGTTATGACTTTTGTAAATAAATTTGTTAGATTATTCCTTATTGCACATAATCTATAATTATAACAGAGAATAAATCTCTAAATAACTATAACAGAATTTAGATTCAAACTATTTTATTTCTTAAATATTTTTAGGGGTTTATTTGATTTATTTATTGGGAAATTGGCCAAATTCGTTCCTTAACTTATAAATTTTTTTGTGATTTCATCCATTTTCTTTTTTTTTGGAAACTTTCATTCCTTATCTTTATAATTTTAGCCAATTTCATCCTCCATTAATTTTTTTTGGGTCAACCGGTAGTCAATGGTTATATTTAATAAAAATCATTTTCTCAAGGGGAAAAATGTCAATTTACTTGTTTTTAAAAAAAAAAATAGTCAAATTCATCCCTTAACTTATAAATTTTTTGTCATTTCATCCCTTTTTAAAAATTTTGGATAATTTCATCTCTTATCTTTATAATATTTTGCACAGTAAACTTCTTTTTTTAAGGGAAAATATATATATATATATATATATATATATATATATATATATATTTATACTGATACGAAGCATCAATAAATTTTTTTTTTTTTTTTTTTTCTTTTAGATTTTTCAATTAAGTTTGGAATAGATAGTTTTTAAAACATATCTTAAAAAACTAATTCCCCTATTACATACCAAAATAATTAAATTATTTAAAATATTACTAGAAACACCAATCAAATAAGTGGTACATAATTTTAAAATATAATATCATTAAATATATGTATATGTATATCTAATTATACACAATAAAATAGATAATGATAAACAATTTTCTTTTTTTATTTTACAGGCAATATATATATATAATGTATTTAATACACAATTTTACCCATAAGATTATAAGGTGAATTTTCTGTATTTTTCGGCGACATCAAAAGGGGAAAAAACCTAGAAGAAAAAACAGAGTAAGAAAGACTTATAAAAAAAGAAAAAAAAAAACAGAGTAAGAAAGGAAAAACCTAGAAATCAATTGAGTAAGCCATGGCCGAGAATGATTCAAGTTTAAAAGAAAAACGAAAACTGGCAGTATCGAAACACCTTAATGGTATAAGAGAAATCTTTTTTACTTCTTCTGCACAAACCCTTGTCTCAGATGAAGAAATTTCCAAAATTTCTCCGAATCAATTGTCCCCATTGCCAACGCCTTCCGCCGCCGCAACTTGTATTGGTTACTGTGCAGACATATTTACACAAATTCTTCTCCGTTTGCCTCCAAAGTCCCTCCTCCGATTCCAATGCGTCTCCAAGCAATGGCATTCGGTAATCTCAAATTCTGATTTCCGTCGCCTTCACTGTAGGACCTTTCACACCAGCTGCTTGTCACCTGAATTTGATGCGTGGCTGTTATTACGGTCATATGTGTATGAGGTTAATATTATCTCTTTCAGTTGGGAAAACGTAAAGCCCAGATTGAGCAGTTATTTTTGTTCGGAAATCTGGGGATTGCATTCTAGCAATGGGTTGTTATGCATTCAATTTATTTTTAATAATGAGGAAGAGATTATTGTGTATAACCCGACTACTAACTGCCACAGGCTTATTCCAAAATGCAAATTTGCTGATGATGAAAGGTTTACATTATATCGATCTGTTATAAATATTTGTTTTGATCCTCTAAAGTCAGATCATTACAAACTTGTGGCCATATGCGTAGATAATGAAAGAGATGCATACTATTTTTCCATCTATTCTTCTGAAACAGGGATTTGGAAAGACGCTAATTTCTTAATGGAATTCATCAACCCTGAAGAATTCACAAACCCTGAAGAAGATTTTTGTACTTGTAATGGTATATTTTGGAATGGCAATCTTCATTGGATTAATGAATCGAATTATGTTTTTTGCTTTGATTTGAATAAGGAATCCCTTGACTGGTCTGTGCCTTCCCTTCCAACCCTTGAACAAGGGACGACTGATTGTTGGTATTTTGGTGAGAGTGGAGGTTGTTTGTGTGCTATTGAGAAAAGCTCCTCTGAACTAATGTTGTTCCATATTTTCTTGATGGAGAGGGACTATTCTGGATGGTTCTTGAAGGCATCTATGGATCTTAATCCGTTAACTCTCTCTTATCCTTCAATGAATACTACAAATTATCATCCTCGATTCCATTTCACTCATTTTCTTTGGTGCAACAATGAAAAGAAAGCAAAGCTGGTAATATCAATGGTTGGAAAAATCATTCTTTACAATGTTAGTGATAAGAGTCATAAGACTGTCACAGAGCTTGTTGATGTAGAGCCAATGAATCGATACTACCGTTGGAAGGATTTGTACAATTGGGATCAAAAAATTACATTTATTGCAACTCTTGCGTGTGTTTAACTTTTAAATTGGCCTACAATCCTCTTTTTTTTTTTTTTTTTTTTTTTTTGGCTTTCACTATAATCTCAATTTGTATTATTATATTTATATATATATGTACTTATAACTTTTGATTTTACTTTGATCCCTTTTTTTTTTTTTTATTCTTTATTTTTAAATAAAAAAACTTTTTTTAATAGAAAAAAAAATTAAAAAATTAATTATTTTGTAATTTTATTTATTTTCTTTTTTTATATAAATAGTTGACTTTAATACTACTACTTATTGATTATATAAGATTATTGTACTTTTCTTAATGTTTATATTCTTAAATGTTGATATTATTATATAATAAAAAATATTATAATTACTTATATTTTATTTTAAAAAATAATAAAATAAATCTTAGAAGATAAATATTTTTATATACACAAACTTTATAATAATAGACAATTCAAATATCACTACAATTAACTATTTAGATATAAATTAATTTTCACATTAATATATATACGTATGCAATTTTTTTTTTTTGTTAAATATTATAGTTTATAAGGAATAAATTAAGTGACTTTAAAAATAAAAATTCAGGATAATTTTTTTAAATGAAGAAGTTAATATGTTAAATAATAGAAATCTCTAATGAAAAAGATACATCTATCTTTTCCTCCTAAAATAAATTATAATAATATAATAAGAATTTAGAAGATTATAATAATTTGATATGTCTTATAGATAAACAAATATATTAATTTATTTATTTTAAATCTCTAAAATTATTTGTTCATTTGATTTTTCTTGATTTTAGATCCCAAATAAAGAAAGTTAATAAGATACATCAGAAAACTCTAATCAAATTGCCCATAAATAGCAATTAGAGGTTGGAATGTTTATAATGTGTTCTCAGCACATCTTAGTTTCTTTAATTTGCATTGTACGCAACTACCAAAAAAAAAAAAAAAAAAAAAAAAAATTTGCATTGTTTTTTTTTTTTTTTTTTGTTTACGCAACGCAAAATTATGGAGAACAATAATCAATAACCAAGGCGAGTTATGATGCTTTTTTTTTTTTTTTTTTGGGGTGGGGGCATGATTTTATTTATTTATTTATTTTTTTTGTTAGAGAAAAATAGGATGAAAGAAATATAAAAACCATAACATGTTAATATTCTTCAAGACGTGCATTAGATGTCACTCTCTTAATGACAATATTAGTTTTATATAATTTACTTTTAGGATACAATGAAGATAGATAGGTAGGAGAGTGTTTGATATTATACATAACTTTTGATAATTTGTTATCCTGTAATAAACAATATATATTTAGATAAAAATGGTATATGATATATCTTGAAATAATTTATTATTTAAACTAATATATTATCTTTTAAAAGATATCTTTTCAAAATCAAACTCTTCCGAATCTTGATTCATTGAACAACCAGAACCATTATCGGAATAAAACATTTTGAAAATGTTCCAACAACCTCCGCCATTTTCAAAATAAACATTCTCAAAAATTTTATAAGTTATATGCATAGATAAAAGTATCTTGGGATTGTAGATACAATCACATTCACATATAAAACTTATTACATCAAACACCACTCTAATTGAATGACACAGTTTCTAGTCTTGTGTCTGGGACTAACTTCACACGCATATATGTGAATCTATATCAACTGCGTGCATCTATGATATTTTGACAAATTTTCTTGCATTTATCTTCCTTTAACAAATTGTCCTATAGATTCATTAAAAATTTAAAATTCACCATTCTTTCAATGCAGATACCAAGCATTAATCAGCCTTGGGATGAAAAAATAAATAAAACATAATGCTTGCAATTACACTAATGACATACTTTACTTTTTTAACTTGAGATTTGGCGTAATACCAGCGTAAAAAAGAGGTTTTATCATGGATAATTTGTTTGAAGTATGCTTTAAACCATCATTTTAAATCTTTTATTTACAACCTTTCTTATTACGACTTTTGTAAATAAATTTGTTAGATTATTCCTTATTGCACATAATCTATAATTATAACAGAGAATAAATCTCTAAGTAACTATAGCAAAATTTTAATATGAAAATTTTAAAGTTAAATATTAAATAATTTAATTAATTTAAAAAAGAAAAAAGACTTTCTCCAGATACACCCTTAAAATATAATTTTTTTTACATAAATAATTAGTGTAATGGTACTATTTTGTACCAAAGAATAATAATAATAAAGATTTCATTGACTTGATCATCTTTTATTAATTTTTTTATATTTAAAAGAAAAAAAAAAACAGTTTTATTTTAATTCCATACTCTCATTTCTGTAAAATGAGCAAATCCCAAACGCCCCCTAAAAAGCCTTCTCCACAGTCACCTAACCCGAGTTGAATACTGAAAGAAGATAATTTTCTTTCTTCTCCCGATCGTCAGCCGCCGGAAACCACAACACAGGTTTGCGTTCCTCCTAATCCTTCCCTTACTGTTTCTAGACAAGTCTTGAAATCTATGTAATTTTATGCTTTTTTTATAATTAATTTTATTTTAATAAAAAAAAAATTCTAGTCACTGGTATGAACAGGAGAAGTTCTGATATAGATGTACTGTATTAATTTAGTAATTTTGCAATTCGTGTGATTTTTAGAATGGATTTGGTTGTTGTGTGATAATTTGATTGTTTCCATGGATTTTTTTTGTGGTTTTAATTTCTCGCGAATTGTTGATTCAATTGTTTTGTATCTCTTATTTTTAGATTTTTTTATTTTCTTTTTTTCCCGTAAGGGCAGCCACTTTATTGATTGATTGATTGATTGGTTGAAACAAAAGAACGTCATCTCAAGAAATTGAAGGTCATGATTAAATCCTAACAGTTTCCATTATAATGTTTATTTTGAAGTTTGTAGACTAATTTGTTGAGTTGTTTTACGTTTTGTGGATTGTGGAAAGCTTTGGATGAATCTTTGGATTGAATGTTTATCTTTTAGATTGAGGGAAAATACCAGTTTAATGGTCATTTTGGATGGGTTAAATGTCTGTTCAATTTATCTTTGATTCTGGATTTGGTAGTAAATGATATTTTAACAGGTGCAGTTTATCCTAGGGTTGGTAAACAGTTATGAGTTGTACAATAGGATTTTCTGTGGTTTACATATGCTTCTGTTCTCCTAAATGGTCTTTGTAGGCCTGCCATGTTCTTTTTAGGCATGTTTGAGGGTTGGCAATGGCCAGAACCAACCACTCACACCTTTCATGAGCCTTTACAAAAGATTCTCCATTATAAAACCAGATTATTGCTCATATGCAGCTGTTTGCGTTTTCCAGAAAACTATTAACAAAAAAAAATATGGAGATCCACTACCTTCCCTAAGTGGTCTTGGTAGACGGAAGATGGTTCTTGCTACATTTCCTGGATGTCTCTTACCCTGTCAAAGGAGAGAATAAAGGGGCATGGATGTGTGGTAGGTTAAGTTTGTGTGGCTAATGATAGGACTGAATTAAAGTAGGATAAGAAATCTAACATCATAAAAACTTGTTTCACTTGAAATTACTGCACTGTTCTTTCTTTATTTCACAAATGCTGGGATAGCAGAAGCTAAGGAAATTACATTTCTTGCAAAAACACACTTTCAAGGTCAAAGTAAATGAAATTTGATTATTGACCAAAATTAAGACTTTGCCAAATGGGACCCATAGGCTTTTATCCTGTTTACTGACCAGAACTGACATGTACGTTTCCCTTGCTATCATAATCTTGTTGTATCATTTCTTATGCCCATTATTGGGATTGTATTGGAAAATTGAAGTGCAAAGTTTCTGCTCTTTAGAAATGGCAACAGTACGGGGTTGTATGCATTTATGTTTCTTTCTAGTCTTTACCTATGTTTCCTCTGGCATTGTTCTTTATGATTAACTTGTTTGATCTTGAAAAGTAAGAAGAGAAATATCCCATTCCTGTAACATTTTTAAGTGAACAGATGTCAACTGACTAATGGTGAAATTTATTTTGCCAAGGGAAAAAAAAGGTTTTCTTCTAAATACTGTTTTATTGTTTAACGTATATGCACTTCTAAAATATTATCTGGTAATTTTGCATAGATTTTTGTATGCCATATTCTGTTCTTATCATCCTTTTAATAGTACATATCTTTTCAATTGCTTCCATAGGAATCTGAAACTTTTGCTGGAGAGCTTCCTTCTTTGATTGGTTATACATTTCATTGGATTATCTTGGAAAAATTTAAATAATTTGTCGTACAAATTTTGATTAAGGGAAAAATTAACCTGCAAACAAATGCTTTTCCATTTATAAGCTAAGTGGCTCATGTAAGAAAAGCCTAAGGAGAAACTGCTTTGAAACTAAAGACATATCAAGGAACTGCTTAAAAATGTAAGGTTGAAAAAACATTTTGAAGACATCCTAAAGGCAGAAATTGATTTTGAAGGGCTCTCATTTTGTGAATTTGGTCTATTTTAGAGAGCATAGAGCACTCTGTTTTTTCCCATTATTGCTCTTTTTCACTTTTTCACCCCTTTAATGTTACTTAGATATCTAAATTGAATGTCCATTCAACATACTTTCAATCTAAAATTCTAAAAATAACCTCCTTAAATTTTGGGAACATGTATGCTATAGTACTCTCTCTGTCCCAAAAATCTTGCTAATGTTTTTATAGTCACATGAATTAAAAGAGTTTGCTGAAATCTATAGAATTATTATAGAAAATGAATAATATATTCTCAAAAATATTAAATATATAATATTTTAGGACAAGATTTTTACGGTGACAGTAATAGAAGCAATTTAACAAGACTTTTGGGACAGGGGGAGTTTATTGTTTAAGGGCTAATAAGATAATTTACTTGTGGTCAAATTTTTTCTTTAATTCTTGTTATGGACATTTAGTTTTGGTCAAGGGAGTACTATACATCGGGTTGTAGCTGGCCTTGACTTTTGACGTACTATAACTCTGAGTATATACTATTACTGCAGATTTCTGTGAAAGAAAGTCATTATGGCTTCGTTCCGAGCATTCTTGAACAGCCCTGTTGGCCCTAAAACAACTCACTTCTGGGGTCCTATTGCCAACTGGGGATTTGTCGCTGCAGTATGTTTCTCAATCGGGAAAATATATCTAAGACTATTTATGTAATTAAACTTGCACTAATTGGTGATGATGGTCTGGCAGGGCCTGGTGGATACACAGAAACCCCCAGAAATGATATCTGGCAACATGACTGCAGGTTTTAGATCCCTTAATCCTTTATGGATGAAGAATTGTCTGTTGTATGTCTAATTAGTGTTATCCATTTTGTTTTATAGCAATGTGCGTGTACTCAGCATTGTTTATGAGGTTTGCATGGATGGTACAGCCTCGTAATTATTTGCTCTTGGCATGCCATGCCTCAAATGAAACAGTGCAGCTATATCAGCTATCTCGTTGGGCAAAGGGACAGGGGTAAGTATTCATTATAATTCTGTTTGTTATCTCCAACTTTTCTCCACTAAATCCATAAAGTTATTGTATCTGCATTATCAAATCACCCTTCTCCGGGCTCCCTTCCTCAAGCTTTAGTTTCATATACTATTGAACATGTTGATATCACAACTTATGGTAGTGTCCTATCCTAGTTGGAAGCAATCCCTTATGACTTTCTTAAATTAAAAACCTCATGTAAATACCATGGAATAGGGCTCCTCCTAATCTGACTATAAATAGCTAGGAATCATGATAAGAAATATGCATAAATTCAAGAAAAACCTGTTCCTCATTACTACCACGTTTGACACTATGATTTGCTTTGCACGTGAAGAAATAGAAGGGGTCAATTTCAGATTTGGTATTTAATGCAGTTTTGATCAACTTAATTATTGTTTCAGCTTATTTCGCTCCACAGTTCTCTTTTTTATTTCATTCCCACAAATGTACACTAGAAACATATGGTATAAAACCAAAGAAGAAAACTAACTGAAATTGTTGAATGCTCTTCACATTATGAATGCTAACTATGTCATAAGTCTAGCATTTATTGTGAGCTTTATCTAAAACTATAGTGAGACCGGATGGTCTAAAAATAAATGAAATTGTCCTGAAGTCAATGTTTGGTTTTTGATGTCCCTGGAATCTGATACAATGGTATTCCTTCATTCATTCTTGATCAACCATTCCTATTTTTAGGTACTTGGAGCAGAAGGAAGAGAAGGCTTCATCTCAGTGAGACAACCTTCTGCTACGTTTTGCTTCATAGAATTCTCAGAGGGTGTGATTCATTTGACTGTTTCTATCTTGGATCAAGATCTCAGGCAAGCAGTCGTGTAAACACAATCCTGTGCATAATTTAATCGTCTTATTTCATGTTTCAGATATTGATTATAGTATAATCATGAAATTTGGAACTCAATAAAAATTTAAAACGCAACGTGGTGACTCCCTTATTGGTACGTTTCCATTTTCTAAACCTAAAGACGAGGAAAATTGGTCCATCCTATAAATCTCTATAACCATCTTTTTCTATTAGCATAATTTAATGTAAACTTTCATCTATTAAGGTTCCTAATTTTTAATTTTTTTCTTTTAACTAACGGAACAACAAAGGGATTTAATTCTGAGAAAGTGATAATCTAGTTAGTTTGGTTTCCTTATTTAAGTGTCATGCATGGTTTACCAAGTGAAGGACTTAAGTTTGACATGTCAGTTTTATGTCACAATTTTAGTTATATGTTATAGTTTTAGAAATTTTCTCTCACAATTTTCTCCGAATTAATTGATAAAGATATTGAGTTAAAAAAAAAAAACTTAATTAGCCAGAAAAAATTAAAATAGTGATATCTTCCATGATTTATGAGTATTAAAAATATAATTTACAAATTTAAAATTTAAGTTTTAGTTAATAAAAAATTTTGAATAAATTATTATTATTATCATTGACAACTTTTGTAAGTTGGCTATGGATTTCAATTATTAATTCTTTGTAAAATAGTTTCTTCGCTTTTTCTTTTTTTCTCTTTTTTTTGATGGATGTAAAATAGTTTCTTCTCAGTTATAACTCTCTTGCCAAATAGTTTTACAAAAAAAAATTATTTCTTAAAGACAAATTAAATTTGAGTTGCGTTAAAAAAAAAAAAAAAAAAAACTCTTTAAAATAGTTGCTTTATTTTTCATTTTTTAATAATTAGTCAATTTATTTCTATATATATATTTTTTGTTTTCTTTTGCATGTGAGGTCCTAAAAAGAAATACTTAAAAGAGAATCTCAATATATAAGTGAGTTGGTAATGAGTTCTTTTAGTTTAAGTGGGTTAAAGGTTAGAAACTTGATTTATATATACAACTATTTAAAATTTGGGGTCATAACTTCCTCTTGTAAGAGACCATTTCACTCGAATTGAAATTAATCTTTGATAAAAATAATAGAATTTAATTTTCTATTATCAAAAAGAATTATGAATTGCCTTTATAATCTCTTTAAGGGTAAAATAATTAGTTCATTTAAAAGTATAAAAGTATATAACAATATTTAATTTAAATATTAATAGAATTAAATACATAAATATGAAATTAATTTTAAGATTAATTAATATATGAATAATTAGTGAGTTTGGTCTTAAACAAATTTACTTTTGGCAAATCGGTCCCAAAATATTTTTTTTTAACTTTTAAAGTCCCAAAATTTTTTATTAGAGAAATATAAGGTCCTTTCTAACAAATTCCGTTAAAAAATTAAAAACTTAACGGTTTACATTGTTTAGTTAATTTTAAAAAGGGTAAAAATATCATTACAAGTGAAAAGAGAAAAAAATTAATCAAACAAAAGGGTAAAAATGTAATCATATATGAAATTAAAAAATAAAAAATTTGAAAGTGAGAAGAAAGGGGGAAATGAAAAACGGTAGAAGAAGAAGACGACCAAAAGAGAAAGAAAAAAAAATATTTTGAGAGATATTTGGAAAAATTTAAAATCCTAAAATATCCATTGTTTAAATTCAAAAAAATTTAATTTCAATTAATGAAAACCCCGATTAGAAACGAGTTCAATTCTTCTTTTCCATGGAAAAAAGCCTTAATTTATATATATCGTACAGCTGATGCAGAATATAATGAAATCTTGTTGCTTCAATTGTCTGAAATCTACTTACTCTCCACCCACATGGGCTACTATAATCGTCGGAGTCTTTGTTTTCGTTACTCTTATTCTCTCTGTTTACCTCCTATTTGAACACCTCTCTGCTTACAAGAACCTTGAGGAAATATCTCTAAAATTTTTTTTTCTTCTTTCTTCTTTGGTCGTATCTTCTTCTTCTGCGTTTTTTTTCCCCCTTTCTTCTTACTTTTATTTTTAAAATTTACATGTGATGATATCTTTACCCTTTTGTTTAATTAATTTTTTTTTCTTTCACTTATAATGACGTTTTTACTCATTTCTTTAATTAACTAAATTACGTAAATAGTTAAGTTTTTAACTTTTCTGTTAAAAATGACTTTATATCTCTCTAATAAAAAAGTTTGAGACTTTAAAAGTTAAAAAAAATATTTTGGGACCAATATTTGTTCAAAAGTAAACTTTTTGTACTTAAACATACCAATTATTCATTAATATATTTATACCAAACTTATATATCATTTGTTTTCTCTCTCTACGAGGAAACTCTCTCCCTTCTCTTTAAAAAAGAAGACTCTCCGCTAGTGTGGCCTAGCATTCCAGCCACATTTCGGTGTCCCAGGTTTCAAGCATCATTCCTTTCGCCATTATGGACCCTCCTTGTTTGGATCTATCATCCAATGACCCTCACCAAACATCTAAGATGGAGCTCTCACTTGTGGGCAAAATCATCACCCATAAACCCATAAACCAAAAAGCCATTATAGCAGTATTAAATGCATCGTGAAACCTTGGACCAAATGTTGATATCAATCCTTAAAACAAAATCTCATTATCTGTTCATTCAACCGATCCGAGGATAGGGACAAAATCCTTAAAGGTGGACCGTGGTCCATCAAAGGGGCCCTACTCAACCTGCAAAATTGGGACCCAAGTTTGTCTCTGGAAGAAATAGATTTCTCTTGGCATGGAGATGTGGGTTCATATTCACAACTTGCCACCCAACCGTTTCAACGAAGCCAATATTAAGAGGATAGGAAATATTATTGGCTCTATTGTCCACTGTGATGATGACACTCAACTTGGCAGGATGCGGCAATTTGTTTGTATTAGGGTCCAAGTGGATGTTACTAAGGCCCTTTCACCAGGTTGCTACATCAAAAGAGAAGATGCCTCAAAGCTTTGGATAGCTTTCATGTACGAAAGACTCAATGATTTTTGTTACAATTGTGGTATGATTGACCATTCTGAATCTGCTTGTTCGATAACTAGAGATACAGATGAACCCAACCCGTTTGGTCCCTGGATGAAGACGATACCATCGGAAAAGTTTGGAAGCCCCCAACAACAACCTTAGAAGGCTTCCGACGGGAACAATATACCTCCACCCCAAGGTACTAGGTTGTCGGCTTCAAACTTAGCAGGCGCAGACTCTACCGACTCTACAGACCTTTTGACATGACAATCGAGGTTATCACCAAAGAAGGCAGGACAGTTTCCCTATATCTCCCGCCCTCCCCTATGGGATATTTCAAATTCCCTTCAAATTTCTCCCGCCTACCCCACTTTGGAAGCTCAACAAATTCTAAATTCTCTTGGGCCTAAACTATCCAGCCTCTCTATGGGGCCCACCCTCTCTAAAGATCTAGATAGTTTATTTCAATCTGCCCAATTAAATCCTACACTCTAGTTGAAACCTCCTGGTTTCCACCCTTTGGGAAGAAATGCCCACAGATCGATTGGAGGAGGAAGGTCCGACCCTACACAGACCTACTCACGAACCTCCTCTTAACTCTACACTTGGCTCGACTCAAGACAACTGGAACCCCTCTCAAGCCTTTGTCTGAAGAGGAAAACATATACAACTGATATTGTCTACAAGAAGAGTAAACATGAACAAGGAACGACCCAGCATGGGCTATCTATTCTGCATAGTCACCCCACACCTTTGGATTCTGGTGAAGCTCCGGGGGGGGAAAGAGTCGATTGCCATCATGGAAGTGGAACAAGTTAAAGTTGTCAAAAGAAGGCTAGTTCACGTGAAGACACTAGCAAGAGCCCGAGGCTCTCTCGAGGGCAATAGAGGTATCTAATTTCATGGATAGAGCTGTCGATGTTGTGGATGATTCTATTAAAATGGCTGAGGAGGCGGGCCTAAGCACGCCCCCCGCCCATCAATGATTGGACTGGTATGGAATTGTCGAGGGATTGGTCATCACTCGACAATTCGACATCTGAAGGAGTTCACCTCCAAACATTGACCGAGGTTAGTTTTCATTTCCGAATCAAAGTGCGGTGATATTGATGTTCGTAATTTGTGTAGTAAAATGGGGTTTGACAATTTTGAGTTTGTGTCGGCTTGTGGTAAATCCGGTGGTCTATTTTTGTGTTGGGATGATTCTATATATATTCAAGTTATACTTGTTGTTGAATCTATTATTAATTGCCTTGTGTTTAAAGCTAATCACTCCGACCTTTGGCAACTCTCACTTATTTATGGCCCCCCTATCCCTTCTTTGAGGCCTCAATTTCTAGACACTCTCCAAACAGTTGGTAATTCTTTTGATGGAGACTGGATCATTTTGGGAGATTTTAACATGACTTTATCCAGTGTGGATAAGTCAGGTGGTCGTGCGGTTACTGGGCCGAGCAGGAACATTTTCAGAAATTTTGTTGATGCAAACGGACTTGTGGATTTGGGTTACACGGGTTCACCTTTCACTTGGAACAACCGTAGAAGGGGAGTTACGAATGTTCAAGAACTCATTGATAGAGCATTTTCCAATCCATCTTGGCGAATCGACTTTTCCTCTGCTACAATCACAGATCTACCAGACTGGAGTCGGATCATAAACCTTTACTTCTAAGTCTGGAGCTTAATCAACCTTCTGCACCAAAGCCCTTTCGGTTTGAATCAATGTGAGCCACTCACCCCAAAATAGCTACTATCATTCAAAAGGCCTGGAATAAATCCCCCTCCTTCCTGGGTCGCATTAAGTACACTAAGATAGCCCTCAAAGAATGGAACAAGAGCACCTTTGGGAATGTCAAGAGCAGAATCAGGCAACCGAGAGACACTATTTTGTCCCTTCAAGACTGACCACATGATGATGTTGCCCTTGCTTTGGAGGCTACCATTCGGAGAGATCTCAATGAACTGCTTAAAAGAGAAGAAATGCTTTAGATGGACAAAGCAAAAACGAGATGGATTGAGGAAGGGGATGCGAACACCAACTATTTCCATCTTACCACGGTTGTTCACAAAGGCATAATGACATTGACAAAATTCTGATTTCTGACAATAATTGGGTTTTTGATCTTACTGATATTGGAAGGGAGATTGAATCTTATTTTTTCAGGCTTTTCTCCGTTGTGAATCCAAAATTCCCCATCAATCTGCAAGGCTTCAAACCAGTTATCACCTCCAAGATGAATGAGATGCTGACGGCTACTCCATTGAAGAAGGAAATTGTTGATGCTTTAACACAAATGGGGAATCTAAAAAGTCAAAGCCTTGATGGACTTAGTGTGTTATTCTACAAAACCTACTGGGGAATTGTAGGAGATGTTGTCTCCGAAGAAATCTAGATGTCTTCACTATAGGAAAGTTGAAATCAGCCCTGAATCACACCTTTTTAACTCTTATCCCCAAAATTTCTGCTGCTCATAAAGTGGATAAGTATAGGCCTATTGCTCTTTGCATTGTTGTGTTTAAACTGATTACTAAAATTCTTACGGGTAGACTCGGGAATGTTTTGGCATGTATAGTGCACCCTTCCCTATCTGCATTTATTCCTAATAGATCGATAGAGAATAATATAATTATTAATCATGAAGTTATTTTTTTTCTTGAAAAATAGAAAAGGGAAATTAGGGTATATGGCTATTAAGGTGGACCTTGCTAAAGCCTATGATATGGTTGAGTGGAATGTGTTATTTCACATGCTTTATTTGTTGGGGTTTGATGATAAATTTATAGAGATAATTGTTGAATGTATTACTACGTCTCATTTCTCTATATTGTTGAATGGATCCCCCCACGAGTACTTTGCTCCGGAAAGAGGTATTAGACAGGGGGATCCCATATCCCCTGCCATTTTTACCATCTTTTCAGATCTTCTTTCAAGATTGCTGGTGAGAGCCGAGGACACAAGGAAACCGAGTGGCATCAAGATTTCGAGAGCAAGTCCGAGGATCACCCACCTAATGTACGTGGATGACCTTGTCATTTATGGCAAGGCTAACTTACAGGAAGCAGAGGAGACATTCAGATGTTTGAAGAACTATTGTGACTGGAATGGTAAAGAAATCAACTGGGACAAATCATTTGTGCATTTCAATCCAAACACGGACATCAACATGAGAGGAGACATCTACAAGATTCTTAACATGCCGGAATGCAATCACACAAGAAAATACCTTGGCCACGACTTTTGTAAGTTCAAATCTAAATCGGAGGTATTCAAGGAAGTGGTTGAGAAAATGTCCAACAAACTGTTAGGCTGGAAAGGTAGGGTGCTTTCATAGGCGAGTCGGTTGGTGGTTATCAAGTCAATGGTGCAGGCTTTACCAAGTTATCTAATGCAAACATTCATCATTCCCAAAGCTATGATCATGAAGATGGAAGCTATATTTCGTGACTTTTTTTGGGGCCACAACAATTCCAATAACCGACATTTCTATCATAAATCATGGATCTCTTTGTGTTCTCCTATTTGTGCAGGTGGCCTTGGTTTAAGGCGTTTGGTGGATTTTAACCATGCACTGGTTACCAAACCGGCCTGCAGATTAACTATAGATGATCATAGACCTTGGGTTAAATTAATCAAGGCAAGATACTTGAGAGGGAGGAAGACCCTGGATGTGCAAGGGACGGAGATGGCAGTCTGGTCCGGGGGAGCATCAAGCGGTGCATACCAGTCTTGAGGCATGGTGCATGCTACCAAGTGGACTCAAACTCCGGGGTATGCAATTTTGAAGATCTATGGCTGTCTTAACTGCCAGGGTACATTATTCCAACCCAAGAGCAATTCTCACCAGGATTGATGCTCATGAAAGACAATGGCTCAAGCTGGGATCGGACCAAAGTTGCAACAATCTTCCCACCTGACATCAACCCTAAGATCATTGATTCCCCTATTTTACTTGAAGGGCAGGGGAATTCTCGGTCAAATCGACTTATCGTATGTTATCAAACAAAGAGGGATTAACCCAAATGCGGGGACGAAGAAGAATTGGTGCAAGCTTTGGCATTCCAACCTTGCATGGTAGACACAAAGTCATGATTTGGAAGGTAATTCATAATGCCCTCCCTACACTTGACCATATTGGACATTTTGCTGAAATCTCGGATCGCATGTATCATAACGATAGTGAGACTGCTGCTCACCTTTCATGGAGTATCCTATAAACAAGATAATCCTGGTGGAATTCACCCTGGAAATTGAGGATGGAAAGCTTCCAAGTAACCGATCTTGCTCAGTGGATTTTTATGATTTTGGACAAAGGAAACCATATTCCTATCACTGAAGATGAGAAGGAGAAAATGATGCATTTTCTGGGCGTTTCGATGGAACAAATTTGGTTTGCTAGGAATAAATGCTGGAAAGAGGGTGTGACACCAGATTGGGATAATCTATCCAAACGAATCAACAACACCGCGACAAGATATTGGCAAACCATTTCAAGTTGGATGATAAGATTAGACAGAAATGTCCAAGTGCTTGGAAATTACAAATGGACACCGCTGCCTAATGGGGAGTTCAAGCTCAACTTTGATGTGGCATTTAAAGATGGAGAGACCTACGCAGGGGGTTGTCCTTATGAGTGATACTAGTAAAATTTTGGGGGCTTGGACCAACCACTTCCACTCTGCCAATGCCTTCTGCGCAGAGGTTGAAGCAGCTGTCCAAGCACTTAAGATAGCTGCGGATCTCCGTCTGGAGAAGGTGACCATCGAGGGTGACGCTTTGAATGTGATCATGGCTCTCAAAGGTGATCTGGATTCAAAAGACTGGAGGGCCAAACATATCATTGAGGATGGCAAACTTTTGTTTATTTTTAATGCTTTCCGTTTTCTTAATTTCATTCCTAGATCGGGGAATTTTTTTGCTCCCAATTTAGCCCTCTGGGCTTCTGTTTCCTCTTTTTGTGGTCAAGTTACCCTCAATTGTCTACCTCCGTTTTTGTGGGAGGATCCAAAACTTTTTTCTTGTACTGTTTTATGTCTTTTTGCGTTGTTTAATGTTACACCCACTTATAAAAAATAATTAAAAAATATATATACCAAACTTACAAATGCATGCAAATCTTTTTTTTTTTTGCTAAAACGGAGTGTTATATTAAATAACCGTAAAAATCATATACAAAAGTGTTTAGAACACCGAGAACTTGCCCAACGAGGCGGTTTTCCTACACAACTTTCCTGGTCAATAATTTCCTAACCTCCAAAGTTCTATCTAGAATGGACCCGATGACAAGTAAACTACAATGTAATAGCCTTTTTTGAAATAACGTACGATTTCTACACTTGCCACAATGTTTGAATTGTTTGGTTGAAGATGTCTTGCCAACCTCCATCAGCTAGGTTTGTCTTATGTGAGCTGTTCGGATTATCCTTAATCCACAACTGGGCATTAGATTGTGCCCAAAATTCCACCTTACGTTCCTCTGGTACCAAGTACTGCCACACCGTTGCTTTGGAAGAATACGGTCCCCGATCGCATGTAATGTAGATTCCACTTCATTGTCACATATGTCGTAGATGGGTGAATCCAGGACCTGTCTTTGACAAAGGAGTTCCTTAGTTTTTAACCTGTTATGTGCTACTAACCATAGGAGCAGCGGTCCCCTTGGGGGTCCCTTCAATTTCCATAGTTGTTTCCAGTTCAAACTTCCCCGCCCACCTTCTTTTTCCAGCAGACTGTACGCCGATCGAGCTGTGAATTGTCCAGTTGCCGACATTTTCCACCGAATATCCAATGTGTTATTTTCAGTTGTTTCAATTTACAGCCCTTGCTTTAATAGTTCGGAACCCTACTGCATACTTTTCCATATATGAGAAGTGTCGTTATGCCCCTTCCCTCCCCGGTCATCCAACATACTACCATATTTAGCATTCAACAACCTAGCCCATAAGTCATTAGGATTCTTGATATACCGCCATACAAGCTTCGCAAGTAGCACTCTATTCATTTTGCTTAATGACTTAATGCCTAAACCCCCTTGAGATTTTGGTTTACAAATGGTCTCCCAAGCCATTAGATGTGTCAAGTTTTGCAACTCCGTATCACCCCAAAAGAATTTTCTATTTATCCGCTCCGAAGACGCCACAAGCTTGACTGGAAGTTTACATGTGTTCATGGCATATGCCGGGATAGCCACGTTAACCGACTAAATAAGCACAAGTCTCGCCGCTCGGGAAAGTATTCTTCCTTTCCAACTACCTAGCCTGGCTTGTACTTTGTCGAGGATGTGATTGAATTGTGTTGCTTGAATCCTTCCATGGTATAGGGGCATCCCCAAATAGAGACCCAAATCCTTAGTCTCCTGTATTCCAAAGTTGGAGGTGATCTGTTGTATTATGCAACCGGGAGTATTTGGTGAACACCATACTTGAGATTTTAAGAGGTTGACTCGCTGCCCGGATTCCTTACAAAATTCCTCCAATATCTCCTTCATACACTCCGCCTGTGACGCAGTGGCCTTTCCAAACAAAAGTAAGTCGTCGACAAAGAATAGGTGTGAAATTTGAGGTCCACTTCGACTAGCTCTGCATGGGTTCCATGACCGGGAAGCTACTGCCGAATGAATTTGTTGCCCCAAAACTTTCATACATAACACAAAAAGATACGGGGATAAAGGATCTCCTTGTCTTAATCCCCTCTCCGGCTTAAAACTGTCCATTCGTTCCCCATTCCGGATGACTGACATTCTTGTGTCTGTAATGCAGCTCATCACCACTCTTTTCAATTTGTCTTCAAAGCCCACGGTTATCAGAACATCCTCTAGGAACTTCCACTCAATTCTGTCATAAGCTTTCTCAAGATCAATCTTGGCTATCATATACCCTTTTCTCCCTTTTCTTCGCCTCAAAGAGTGGAGCGGCTCTTGGGTCACGACAATGTTATCAGTTTTTTGGCGCCCCAGGATGAAACTCGCTTGTTCTTCTCCAACTAACTGCTTCATCAACGGTTTTAATCTATTAGCTATAATCTTTGTAACGACTTTGATGATGACATTACTCAAGCAAATTGGTCGGAATTGGGTTATGGATTCCGGTTGTCTTTGTTTCGGCAGTAGACATAATAAAGCCTCATTCATGTGATCTTTAACCTCCCCTCTCTGAAATACCTCTTTCACAAAAGACATAATTGCCTCCCCTACGGTACTCCATGATCTTTGAAAAAAGAACGCCGGAAAGCCATCCGGGCCTGGGGCTTTATGAGAACCTATTTGAAACATAGCTAACTTAATCTCATGATCCGTGACTTCCCTATTCAGCCGGTTAACGCAATTTCTGTTGCATTATCCGATGTATAGAGTTTCTTATAAAAGTCTGTTGCAAGAATTTTAAGGCTTTCCATATTTATACACCAAGTCTCGTCCCGAGCCTTAAGCTGAGAAATTTTACTTCGTCATCTCCTGTCAATCACACTTGCATGGAAGTATTTTGTGTTTCTCTCACCATTTTTCAACCACTCCCCTCTCGCTTTCTGCTGCCAGTAACCGTGTTCCTGTTCCAGAATATTATCCATTTCCTCCATCAATTTCCTTTCTAGTTTAGATAAGGGGCGTGAAAACCCCTCAGCCAATGCCTTTTGAACCCTCAATAACCGAGCTCTACACCTTTTCTTCCTTTCAAAATATTTCCGAAGACATGTTTATTCCACTGCAGAATTTGGCTTTTGAACCCCTCCATGGTCCGCTCCAATGACTCGGGTTCCTTCTTTCAGGCTTCCTCAACAGCCTACTCGAAACCTGGATGTTGGAACCAGGCCTCCAAGAATCGGAAACCATGGAATTTTTCATTTGGCCGATGCGCCCTGCAAGTGAGAAGAATAGGATGATGATCCGAGCGAGTCCGTGGGAGATGCTTAACCACTGCCCCTTCAAATCTGTGATGCCATTCAGTATTACACCATGCCCGGTCCAACCGTTGTCGGATGTTAGCATTCCCCTGTCTACCGTTAGTCCACGTGTATCTCGGACCCCGGTAGTGAAGATCTAATAGCCGACATTCATCAACCACATTTTGTAGACGTCCTATTCTCCCTATATTAGGCAGACGACCTCCTATTTTCTCCGAACTAGATATTATTTGGTTGAAATCGCCAACTAGTAACCAAGGGACATTGATGATTTTCCCCAATTGTTTCAAATATTCCCAAAGATCTTCCCTGAACATATAATTTGGGGAAGCATATATAATGGACGCCAACCATATACCATTATTCTCTTCTTTTATAGCAACTGTACATACCCGATCACTTGCTGACACCTCCTCAACCGTGACCTGTTGTGCATCCCGGAACAACCATATACCTCCCGAGAAGCATACAACTTCTCTGGCCAGCATATCCGTAAACCCTAGTTTCTTTATCCATTTTTTCCCCACGTCACTGGATACCCTAGTTTCCAAGAGTGCCACTACAATGGGTTTGTGTATCTTGATCAGAAGCAAAAGTGAAAAAGAAAGGGATGATAGAATGAGGTAGCGAACTCTTACACGACTTTTTTCTCTTGCTTGCCGGAATGATGGGAAATCTGCATTGATTTGGAAATTCAACTAAGCAGTATCATTAAAATCCCTCTTAATAAAAAGAGTTGATTTTGATTAACTGCTGTGAGAGGAGTCAAACGTGCAGCACTGAAGATTCCGGAAACGATTGATTTTCTTGGGTCTTTGAAATCTGCACACCAATTGTTTGATGAAATTCCCCACCGAACGTCTTAAACCTTTCTCTCATTGATGTCATTGGATACTTCACCGGAACAAGGGGTTTCTGCCGAGGAAACCGACCAACTCCAACGAAGTGTAAAGAAACATAAGAGAACGAATGATTATGAGGAACCACAACAATGTCAAGCGGACCAGTGTGGACAAACCACGGACATGGGAACAAGTAATGCATGGACTGGTGCATTCACCTTTGCAGCAGTGGTTCAAGGAAAACAAAACCCAAAGGAGATCTATACCGGAGAAGATGAAGAAGATGCTATGGATGATTTATCTATGGCAGATGTCATGTATGTACCAGATGAAAAGGAGGCAGCTATTGTTTGCCCGGAAGTAGAGATACCA
This sequence comes from Cynanchum wilfordii, assembly GCA_025388415.1. Taxonomy (NCBI): domain Eukaryota; kingdom Viridiplantae; phylum Streptophyta; class Magnoliopsida; order Gentianales; family Apocynaceae; genus Cynanchum; species Cynanchum wilfordii. Next base: position 498,186 of record JAHSUH010005342.1, on the reverse strand, counting down.
TGGGATCGGTACAAAGCGTACTGGAAGCCGTGGAGAAGGGCCCCGATTTTGAAAGTCTTGGGTAAATCATTCGGTTTTAAAACACTTGAACAAAGGATCAAGAAGACATGGCAACTAGACAATGGTTGCGAACTCATAGATATTGAAAAGGGTTACATTGTTGCACAATTTTACAACAGGGAGGATTACATCAAGGTACTTGAAGGTGGTCTTTGGACGATTTTTGGTCATTATTTGACAATATCGAAATGGAGACCTAATTTCATTCCCTCCGACCATTCAATAGCTACAACACTTGTGTGGGTATGGTTCTTAGGCCTACCACTGGAAATATTTAAGGAGAAGGAACTCATGAACTTGGGGAACATGGTGGGTAGAGCCATTAAGGTTGATACCACCACGACAGATGTTGTCGGAGGTAGGTATGTTCGTGTTTGTGTGGAAATGGACTTAAACAAGCCATTAAACCCGGTTATCGGATTTATGGGGAAAGTCCATGTAGTGGAATATGAGGGTTTCTACAAAGTTTGTTTCGGATGTGGTCAATATAGGCACCGGAAGGAGAATTGTCCAAAGCTGGAACCTCCAGCAGGGACAGATCAAAACATGGAGAAAGGGATGCATGCAAATCTTTAATTTTTATTGTAATTTTTTTTAAAAACAATCTTACATATTTATCATTTTCTCTTATATCTTATATATATAAAATTGTAAGTTTCTAATGACATATAATTTGTAATTTTGTTGAACTCTTAGGACTTTGTTCTCTTTCTTTTTTTTTTTTTTTTTTTTAAAATTTTTTATTTTTAAATCATCATGATGACATTGTTGTAATTTTCTTAATCTTCTTTGGTCTTTTTGTCTCATCCTATGTTTAATGACTTTTGAGTTTTTTTTTCTCTAACTCTTTAATTTTTTTTTTTAAATAACTTTTCTCTTTCTTTTTATTAATTTTAATTTGTATTAATTTTTTTAATGCTTACTTTATATTTAATGACTTTTTTTTTTTTTTATTTCTTTAACTTGTTAATGTTTTTTTTTTATATACTTTTTACTTCTTTATTTTTTTATATCTATCTTTTATAGATTATAAGTTTTCTGATTACATGATTTTGTAAATTTTTTTTTCAAGTTTTTAGATTTTATTGTCTTTTGTGTATTTTTTTTTTATATCTTTGTCTTCTTATATTTATTTTTTTATAGTATTTTAATTGTAATTTATGTTACTTTTGTTTGGTATTTTTAATTCATTAAATTTTATTTTATTTTTAACTTTTCATGTTGATATTTACTTTATTTTTTAAAATTTAAATTTTTATATTAAATTCATTGTATGTTTTTTGTCTTTTTTCATTCATTGACTTTAGATCTTTTCCATATTTTCCCTTTATTATATTTAACATTCAATTTTCTTTATATACTTTAAAATTTAAATTTTTAGTTTTTTTTTTAAAATATATTATATTTTTATACTTATTCAAAGTAATAATATTATTTTAATATTTTTAAAATTTTATTATTTTTCTATTTTTCTATTTTTTTTTAAAAAAAAATTTCCTTTGAATTTACAAATTTCTAAATTTTTTATAGTTCTATTTTATATTTTTTTTATATATATTAATTCGATTGAATTTATCACTATTAAAATAATAATAGTATATATTATATACTAATCATCACTATTCTACTTTTTTATATATTATAAAATAATAGTATATAAAAAATTATTAAATTTTTAATTTTTTTTAATATATTTAAAAAGTGAAATATAAACTAATAATGAGTAATTTGAATAATTATGACCCATTATTACTTTAAAATACTATGTTACATAATTAAATTATAATTTTTTATTATATAAATATTTAATAAATAGATAAATATAATTATATATATATGATAATATTTATGAATTTATTTATATATACACGTACTTTTAATATTTAAAAAGTTTAAATCAATAATTTATCACAACTGACAAATAAAAGTTTGAAAATTTTAGTCACATTGTTTTATCAACTTGCATCAATAATTGCGCATATATATCCATTACTATTAAAGGGTTGCCAAACTACATGAATATGGTTGTTTGTGGACCGACCAAAGTGGCACCCATATCGCAATTTGTTACATTTCTCTCTTCTTATCCTTTTTCTTTCTTTTTTTTTTAAAAAAAAAAAAAAAAAAAAAATAAAAATCTTCTTTTTTCTATTTATGTCATTTGCAATAGAAATTCAAGAAGGGAGCCTAACGTATGGTTGCTTATGTTGTTTCTTAATTATATTGGAAAAAAAAACTCATAATTTTATTTTATTATATTTTTTTGATGAATTTTAATTTCTATTATATTTTCAACTTATGACCTCTAAGTCATAAGTGAGATTACTACTAACTAAACTACATTTTCTTGACAAACTTAGAATTTTATTATAAAAATGAAATACATTTCATAATCATTTTTCTTATTAAAAATATTTGTAACAAGAATGATTAGTCATTAAAGATATTATTTGTAAGATAAAAAAAAAAAAGATAAAATAGAAAAAATTTTGACTTAAAAAAAATATATTTCTAATAAAAATTAGTAAAATACAATTTTACCAAAAAATTATATGATTAAGACATTTTAAAAGTTGGAATACGAAAAGTATGATGAAAAGGAGGTTTAAGTGGAAAAGTTAGTCTATTTTTCAATAGATTTTTTATTATTTTTTTTTTCCACTTTGAAATCATAATTGCATGTGGACATGTAATAGTGCATTCTGGGTTTAGGCGATATTACCATATTTTGTGCACTATTAACAAAAATTAATTATACTTTTCAAAAAAATTTTGTCCACATACTCCTCTAGGATATTATTTCAATTTTTTATTGTTTATTTACTTTTTCTTTTTCTTTTTTAGTTGACTTCAATTTTGTTTTAGAAAGTATTTCTAAAATTTATAAAAAAAATTCAAATATTTCTCATATAATTTATTTCATATTTTCTAAGTCAAATGTATTCCAAAATCAAACTCACAACTATCAAAGAAGTCAAATTAAATATAAACTGGTCGAGATCAAATTCAAAAATCCTTGAAGAGATCAAATCCACGACCATTGGAGAAATCAAATTATTTGACAAATCGAGATCAAACGAAAGAGGCCCTCAAATTCATGATGAAAAAAATCAGCAAAAATATATAAAAATTACAGTTTACATCAAATATATCAAAATATACATATATTATCTTGTCACATTATTTTTAGTTATTTTTCAATTATATATAATTTTTTGCAGTATCGAAAATTCTTGTTTACACATAGGCTAAAACTATTTATAACATTTTAAAATTAATTATATTTTTTATTTAAAATTGTTAATGACACACGATAACAAGATAGACTGAATACATTAATTATTTTGTCTTTTATCTATTAAAATACATAAACTATTTTCAATTCCAAAAGATAAGACCACGAATGAAAGATTTATTAATTAAACTACTTTTTAATGTAATACCATTTTCACTTATTTAAAAATTTTAAGCTAGTTTTTTTTTAATATAAAGTCAAAAGAATTAAAAATTAAAAAAACAAATATTCTATTTAACAATAATAAATTTTACTAAGATTTGAGCTAGTACAATACTTCAGATCTTGTACTTGACCCAACCTTTTATTTATCAAAAAAAAAAAAAAAGAAATTAAATTTCATATTACAGATTATTTTTATTTTTTTTTTGAAAAGGAGAATTAATTAAAAAAAAATTTTATTTTTTTTAAAGAAACTATATGATATTATTTATTTTGATACATTTAAGTTAAAAAACTCCTTATTATTGATTTAAAACGCTTTATAAGACTCTTACTTAATATCTTAATAACCACTCAGTATATTGTTTAGGCACTAATATGAGACTTTACGCATCATAAGTAAATATATTACTAATTGACCTACACTTTCTTAACGTATTTTATTAAAAATATATTTTTTATATATGACAAAAAGGAAAAATACTATTTATATTTCCTTCTTCAACTTCTGGTCCACGACCACGTAATGCTATGCAATAATTTTGTTTGGTCGAACATTTTTAATAACCAGTTGTGTGTACTGCTGCTGCTTTTAATTAGCACGAAAACAGATAAAAAGGATTTTCTGGGAAAAAAAAAAAAACACAGTATGCTGGAGATGCATAGTATAGACCCCAGAAATGGTTTCTGCTCAGAAACCAAGATTTTCCATAGTCTCCGACCACCAGTTGCGCTCCCTCCTTTATCTCAACCCATTTCCATTTTCGACTACGCTCTCTCCCTTCTCCGCTCCACCGCCACCACCACCGCCACCTCCACCGCCGAAACACCTTTTCTCATTGATGCAGCCACCGGCGTTCAACTCACTTACTCTGAGTTCTTCTCCCAAGTCCGCTCACTTTCCGTCTCTCTACTCTCCCAATTCCCTTCCCTCTCCAAGAACGACGTCGCTTTCATCCTATCTCCTCCGACTCTCCATGTCCCCATTCTCTACTTCTCCCTTCTGTCTCTTGGAGTAACGGTTTCCCCTGTCAATCCACTTTCCACTCCCTCCGAGTTGACTCGCTTGCTCAAACTTTGTAAACCGGCTATTGCTTTCACCACCTCTTCCCTTGCCGACAAGTTCCCGACCGGTGCTTTCCCTCTTATCCATACCGACTCGCCTCGGTTTCTCTCCATGCTGTCTGTTTCCTCCGGAAATCGGAGCTTCCTCTCTGAAAATTTCAATTTCAACCGTGTCATTAACCAGAGTGACACGGCGGCTATTCTGTACTCATCTGGAACGACCGGACGAATCAAAGGAGTTGAGTTGACTCACCGGAACTTGATAGTTGTTATATCTACTTTGTACCATAACAAATACATCCACTCAGCCGAATCAACAGTTGAGGAACCCCATCCCGTGTCGCTTTTCACGTTGCCATTGTTTCACGTTTTCGGATTTTTCATGTTTATTAGGGCGGCGTCTATGGGGGAAAGTTTAGTACTAATGGGTAGGTTTGATTTTGAGAAGATGTTGGAGACGATACAGAAATATAAAGTTATGTACATGCCGGTATCGCCGCCGCTGGTGTTGGCGCTGGCTAAGTCAGATTTAGTTAGTAAGTATGATCTCAGCTCTCTTCGTGGTCTTGGTTGCGGTGGGGCTGCTTTGGGCAAGGAAATTTCTGAATATTTCAAAGCCCGATTCCCCAAAGTGGAGATTATTCAGGTGCATGCTTTTCAGTCTCTTTCTCTCTTTTGTGTAGTCAAAGAAAGCATCGATATAAATCTTGTATTCATAATGAACTTTTCTCCATAGGAAAAAGTAAAAACATAATTCACCAAATTTTGATTGGATGAAAATGTTCTTGGACAGTATAGAGTTGGACTGAATCTTTGTTCTTATTGATTAATTAATCATTTAGTGATGGGAAAGAATACAGAATATTTAATTCAGAGTAGAATCAATCACTCTAGGACCAGCAAAAATCTTAAATTGAGATTTATTGACTACAGTGATAGAATTCACTAGGCATTGTGTTTTATCCTTAATATCCATTCTTTTAACACCTGAAATTTCGCTTACAAAAAAAAAAAAAAACACCTGAAATTTCAGAATCTGACACAATATTCCATTTTGTATAAATATAATTTAGTATAGATCAGCCAATAAATAGAAATGTTCATCACATACCAGCAAATCTGCCTTGTGTACTATTTTCTTTGTTTGTATATTTTGGTATTAGTATGATTACAACTTTCCTAGATGATGATGTGTTATTTGGTTTACTTTGGTTAAAGGGATATGGGATGACTGAGACAGCAGGAGCGGCTACACGGATGATAGGGGATGAGGAGTCCAAACAATACGGATCAGCTGGACGCTTGTCTGAGAACATAGAAGCTAAGATTGTAGATCCAGATACTAAAGAGGCTTTGCCTCCTTGCCAAAGAGGTGAATTATGGTTACGAGGGCCTATGATCATGAAAGGTGATGCATACACACATGCAACTTGATCATTATATTTTTTTATAGTATTCCTGTAAATATTAGTGTCCAAGTGGAAACAGGTTCTTCAAGCTTTGTCATTATGCTACATTTTTTAAGTTTGTATAAATGAACACTTGAATATCTCATTCTTGAATTTACGTGTAGTTTTGCATCAAACCCCCTGCTTGACCAGGTTTTTGTTTACAGACAGCTATTTATATTGTGTAATGTTATACCTCAAATCTCACATTGAAATTTCTAAGAATCTGATCAGAAAGGAGTTTGCTATCTCTTGGCTACTATAGGTTATTTATTTAGGGAAAAGTTCCTTTATTCACCAGTGCAGCTACGTGATAAGTGTGCTTGAGTCACCTTTACAGAAGCAGTTTTAAGAATATTTATTTTGGCTCACATTAAATTTTTCCTTTGTGTTGTTCTGAGTTTTTGAAATTTAGTTTTGTATCTTTAATTCCAATAAGACATCATTCACATTTCTCATGTTTCTCAATCAATTGGATAGTTCTTTCAAATGTAGTGATAAAAACTTATGTCAATTTTATACATGAGCCGAATGGTGCAAATGTTCACTTAGCATTTCAAGCACTTGCTGCATTGGTTTGCAGGTTATGTTGGAGATTATCAAGCAACTGCTGAAACCTTTAACTCTGAGGGTTGGCTAAAGACTGGTGATCTCTGTTATTTTGACTCTGATGGTTTTCTCTACATTGTTGATAGGCTAAAAGAACTCATAAAATATAAAGCATATCAGGTATGTTTCTAAATCTTGAACCTTGATGTTTCTGTTTAGTATAGGTTTCTAGTCACTACAGTAATTTAGCTGCTGCAGAATCTCAATCTCATCTTGTTATCTAATAATAAATCGAATAAAATGCAGGTTCCTCCAGCTGAATTGGAACATATACTTCATTCAATTCCTGAGATAGCTGATGCTGCAGTGATTCCGTATGTACATGTTTTTCTTTTTTCTGCTGAAGTTATCAGATTATCTTTGAATATGCATTGCATTTCTATACAGATTAGCAACTGCAAAAACCATATAAAATGCACTATTCCCATAATATTCAGATCTTAACATGTTAAATGGTGGAGTTAATCCTCATAATTCTGGAAGATATTCTCTTCCTTATGTCTCATATTATTGCTGCTCATAGTATTTAATGATCTCATCTTATGATTCTCTACCATTTTCATCATCTTGTATGTCGATTTTATCACTTTACTTGCAGAAATAACCAAGTTTGTGGTCTCTACTTCTTTCCATTTAAAATAAAAATAGCTACGTAATATGGAGGTGATATTGTACATGAGTATACAATATGTATACTAGTTTACCGTGATCTACTTCTCTCATTTTCTTTTGGCTGGAAAAAGAGGAGTGTGCTCTGTTACTTATATTGTGGGAATAATGAATTAGAAAAAGAATTTCTCTGAAGAGACTGTTAGCTTTTCTTCTATCATTTCTTCTATCTTACTTGGAAATTTCTCCCTGGGGGAGCATAGAATTTCTTTTTTTTTTTTTTGGTAACGGGGGAGCGTGAATTTCTAGTAATACATTGAAATTGAACCTCCTTATTCCTCTGCTCTTAACACTTATGGCCCTAATCATTATCTGGGATGGAAATTTTCTTCTTCTCTTTTCCTTTCCTTCAATTTGCATCACTAGCTACTAATGAATTAGCTTCTAACATCTTCCATGAGTTTCATAATTTTCTAGTAGTTTTCCTCTTAAGGCAGCTTTTCTTTGCATATGAATATTTTTTCATCTTCCCAGTAAAGATTTTTAAATTGATTGTTCGCATGTCATTTGGAAGTGTTGAGGGTTTTCTCCCTATATAAAGTTTCTGAAGGGTAGATTCATTCCCCCCACCCACCAACAATAGAACATTTGATTCTAGCTATCTGGGATGCTGACATTGAGCCCCAACTATTTGAAAGGATTGGATTTATTGGGACTACAGGAAATTCTAGTCATGATTACAGACTCCTGATGTGCTATCCTAGAGCTGAGATTATATATTGATAAACCACCATTATTTCATGGATTTCATACATAATTGTTGTCTTAATTCTATCTCTAAGAAATATGTGAAAAGTGGGAAGTTGTGGCTTAGACTGCTTTTGTAAGAAGTCGTATCCAATTTGTAAAGGCTCCTCATGCTCTCTGGGCTCCATGGG
>JAHSUH010005342.1:187500-487500 GCA_025388415.1 Cynanchum wilfordii | reverse complement strand
AAGCTTGTAGCACAATTCGTTTGTGCTTAGCCAAAGATTAGAAGTACGACATCATGAAGGAGATCGTGGCGAAAAATCTTTGGAAGCAACTGAGTGACAAGTAAATGATGAAAAGTATCGAGAACCGATTGTACTTGAAGAAGAAGCTCTTCCGTTTCCAATACAAGAAAGGTATCTCTATGCTTGAGCATCTGGATAATTTTAACAAGATTCTTGCCGACCTGCAAAATCCGGACGTTAAAATTATCGATGAAGACAAGGCTCTACTTTTGTTAAATTCTCTACTTGAAAGCTATGATCATTTAACCATCACTCTTCTATACGAAAAGAATGAGGTTAAATTCGTAGAAGTCTCCAATACTCTAGTAAACAATGAGTATCGGAAGAAAGATCAGTTTGATCACAAGGAGACGATATCGGAAGCTCCGATGGTATTCGGAGGCGGAACCGAAGCAACAAGAACTCGGGAGGATCCAACAGTCGAGGACGATCTTGTTCAAAGTCCTAGGGATATTCTTCAAAAAGGCGTCTTGCGAAAGACGAGTGTGCCTATTGTCATCAGAAGGGGCACTGGAAGAAGGATTGCCCTAACAAGGAGAAGTCAGCTGCAAATGTTGCAAGGAAAGCCGAAGATGAAGATTCAGCTTTTACAATTTCTTCATCAAGTACTCAATCTAAAAGTTGGATTCTTGATTTTGCGTGTTCATACCATATCCGTCCGAACAAGCGTTGGTTCTCAAGCTTCTAAAAGCTTGATGGGGGAGTTGTGCTTATGGGCAACGACAATGCTTGTCAAACCAAAGGGATCGGTACGATTCATTTGAAGATGCATGATGGTACAATCAAGATGCTGAAAGATGTGAGGTACATTCCGGAGATGAAGAAGAATCTCATTTCCTTGGGGGTTTTAGATTCCAACGGCTACAAGGTGATCATGGAAGACGGAGCTCCGAAAGTTGTTCGAGGCGCATTTCCGGCCATGAAGGGTGTCCGTAAAGGAAACCTATACTTCCTAGTCGGGCACACAGTCACTGGTCGAGCTGCCGTCTCCAACAACCCTGTCAACGATGAATCCGATGCTTCTCGGATATGGCATATGCGCTTGGGCCATGTCGGGGAGAAGGTTTTACAGAATTTGGTAAAGCAAGGTGTTCCGAAAGGTGCCAAGACAGGAAAGATCGACTTCTGCGAGCATTGTGTCTTGGGAAGCGAGACGAGTTAAGTTCGGCACCGCCATTCATCGTACCCAAGGCAATCTTGGACTATGTTCACACCGATGTTTGGGGGCCTTCAAGAAATGCTTCATTTGGAGGTAAACATTATTTTGTTACCTTCATTGATGATTTCTCGAGATTTTGTCGGGTTTACACCATGAAGCACAAAGATGAAGTTTTCGACATCTTTCTTCGGGGAGAAAAATGGCGAAACACAAACGGCGGGTAGCTCAAGAGATTGAGATCCGACAACGGAGGAGAGTACAAATCGGATCCGTTCCTGGAAGTCTGTCGAGATGAAGATATAGTTCGACACTTCATTGTCCCTAGAACACCACAACAAAATGGTGTCGCTGAACGGATGAATCGAACTTTGGTTGATAAGGTTCGATGCATGCTATCTCAATCTGGCTTGAGCAAGTCATTCCGGGCGGAAGCTTTGATGTATGCTTCTCACATTGTCAACCGACTACCTTCTTCAGCACTTGATGGGAAAATTCCAAAGGAGGTATGGTCCGGTCAATCGGTTTCCGATTATCACAACCTGCATATATTTGGATGTCCGACATACTACCATGTTACAAAGTCTAAACTGGATCCTAGAGCCAAGAAAGCTATTTTCTTGGGCTTTAGTGAAGGAGTTAAAGGATTTCGGCTATGGTGTCCTGAATCAAAGAAGATCATCTTGAGTAGGGATGTCACCTTTGATGAGTATGAAATGATAAGAAAGTTATCTCTCGACAAAGAGAATGATAGTCCAAGTTCTATGAAGCAGGTGGAGTTCGAGACTACGACGAATCCCGGAGATCCCATCAACCATCCCGACGATGAAGATAATCGGGAAGATGTCTCGGTTGAGGTGGAGCCTCCATCACCAGCGCCGGTGATAGTTCGGCAATCGGAGTCTATTTCCAGTAGTAGACCACGAAGGGAAATCCAGAGGCATGCTCGATATATTGACCCGGTCGCATATGCTCTTCCAACGATTGATGACAATGTCCCATACACTTACTCTGAAGCCACCAGGTGTATCGACAATATCAATTGGAAGAAAGCAATGGATGAAGAGATGCAGTCACTTCATCAAAACCAGACTTGGAAGTTGGTCCAACTTCCTAAAGGAAAGAAAGTAATCGGATGCAAATGGGTTTACGCCATGAAGGAAGGTGCTCCTGGCGCAGACACATTCGGTACAAAGCTAGACTGGTAGCGAAAGGCTATGCTCAGAAGGAAGGTATTGACTACAATGAAGTTTTTTCACCGGTTATCAAACATTCCTCTATTCGGATATTACTGGCCTTAGTTGCACAACTTGACCTCGAGCTAGCGCAACTCGACGTCAAAACTACATTTCTCCATGGTACCTTGAACGAGGAGATATACATGTCTCAACCAGATGGATTCAAAGTTCCGGGAAGGGAGAACTGGGCTTGTAAGTTGCACAAGTCACTCTATGGTTTGAAGCAGTCACCACGACAATGGTACATGTGATTTGATAGTTTTATCAAAAAGCAGAGGTACACCCGAAGTCAATTTGATCACCGTGTCTACTTCCGAAAACCGAAAGATGGTACATTCGTCTATTTGCTCTTATATGTTGATGATATGCCGATCGCATCTAAGAGAAAGGTGGAGATCGACAAACTCAAGGCACAACCGAGTTCAGAATTTGAGATGAAGGATCTTGGAGAAGCCAAGAAAATTCTTGGTATGGAGATCACAAGAGATAGTGAAAGGAACAGGTTTGCTTAACGCGCAAACTCAGTATTTGAAGAAAGTGCTTCAAAACTTTGGCATTGGCTGACAATGTGAAACCTGTTAGTACACCTCGCGTGCATCTCTTTTCGAGTGCATTATTGTCACCAAGTACGAAGATCGAGAGGGAACATGGATAATGTTCCATATGCAAATGCGATTGGTGCTCTCATGTATGCGATGGTGTGTACCAAACCTGACATTTCACATGCTGTAAGTATGGTGAGTCATTATATGCACAATCCCTGAAAAAGTCACTAGCAAGCGGTGAAGTGGTTTCTACGGTACATCCATGGTACCGTGGATATTGATTTGAAGTTTGAGAGAGACAAGACCATTGACAAGCATTTGATCGGATATGTGGATTCGGACTATGTTGGAGATCTTGATAAGCGGCGATCAACTACTGGTTATATGTTCACAATGGCAGGAGGACCGGTTAGTTGGAGATCAACATCACTGATCAACGGTTGCTCTATCTACAACAGAGGCAGAGTATATGGCTGTAACAGAAGCTTTCAAGGAAGCAATCCGGCTTCATGGATTGGCGAATGATTTTGGACTTATTTAGGACAACGTAGAGGTTTTCTGCGACAGTCAAAGCGCCATCTGTTTGGCGAAGAACCAGGTCCATCACAGTCGAACGAAGCACATTGATGTTCGTTTCCATTTTGTTCGTGAGATAGTAGATGAAGGGAACATTCTACTACAGAAGATCGGAACTGCAAATAATCTTGCAGACATGTTGACAAAGGTGGTCACCGGGATAAAGTTCAACCATTGTTTGGACTTGGTCAACATCTCTCAAGCTTAGAGCGCCTAAGGGCGCATTGGAAGTAGTGTTGATTGGAAACTTTCGCCAAGGTGGAGATTATAGAAAAAATGTGGCTCAAGTACTGTACATATGGTGGCTCCCATGCAACATATGGAGTAACCAATGTAGACTTTTTTAGACAGCCACTTTATCTGTTTCACACTCTTGATTTGGCCGGTGCGAGATATTTCCATGGACGAAAATGGATTGACATACTCATTATTTCCGTATAGAAGAGTGGTGGTTAAATGATCATATCTTTCAAGTAGAGAATTTAACAAAAGTAGAGCCTTGACTTCATCGATAATTTTAACGTCCAAATTTTGCAGGTCGGCAAGAATCTTGTTAAAATTATCCAGATGCTCAAGCATAGATACCTTTCTTGTACTGGAAATGGAAGAGCTTTTTTTTTTCAAGTACAATCGGTTCTCGATGCTTTTCGTCATGTACTTGTCACCCAGTTGCTTCCAAAGATTTTTTGCCACGATCTCCTTCATGACGTCGTACCGTTCTTTGGCTAAGCGCAAACGAACGGTGCTCACAGCCGGACGAGTAACAAAGTTTCAATCAGAATAAGACATATCATTGGGTTTGTCTTCCAAAGCGATAAGTGATCCCTCTCGGAACAATAAATCTTTAACTTCGCATTGCCACATTCCGAAGTTATTGGTACCGTCAAACTTCTCGATATCGAACTTAACGTTTGTCATCGGTGGTCTTGTCCAAGAACAAGTTGATGATGGTGTGGCCCGAACGCTAGATGAAGCTTCTTTCTTGTTCGATGCTTGATTTATCCTCCATAACTCCACAGGGATACGAGAATGACGCGGAAAAATTGCAAAAAAAAAAAAAAGCCAAATAACTCCAACTAAGCTCGGAAGAGTAGCTTAGGAGTTAAATTAGTAGAAATAGAGGCCACATATGCGTCCGGAATGGTCGAAAATGGTGAAAAGGTTCCGAGTTTGTCAAAATCGGACAAAAAACGCGCCGAATATGTGAAAAATACCGTTTCGGGGTGTTTTTGACCAACTTTGACCAATCTGGGCTGATTTGACCGGGTCAAACTTGGCTGACTGGACCTGATCCGAATTTTAGATGGATCCGGGTCGGACTCCTTTTTCTCTAAATGCTGGAATTGTAGAACAAAACCCGGGAAATGGGTTTTTGAACACCGAACTTCGACCGGTGATTGCGAGAGCTTTGGAACTCCAATTCAGGCGTTCTTTATATCGTCAGAAAGCTCTTGACGACGCCTATCTTCCGGAATGATCGGAAATATTTTTCGAGCAACTCAAAAAAACAGGGCGGTGCCAGAAAATTCGTCGGAAACCATCGTTTGGCACCGTACCCGGCTCGATACCAATTGTTGTGCCCAGGGATGTTAAACAAAAGATATAGACGCGCAAAAACACACAAACACAAGAGTTACGTGGTTCGGCCAATATAGCCTACGTCCACGGGAAGCATCGGATCGCCGGAATATATTCAGGCGAGTGTTTACAATCCCACGGAACACTCACAATCACTCGGAGAACTCGAATGAGTTCTTATACAAATTATATACAGATTTTGGGATGCGTTTACAACTTCACTTGCAAACCCTTTTATAGTGATAACAAAGCCACCAAAATGGAAGAATGAGTATGCCAATCCATTTTCATCCATGAAAATGTCTGCACCGATAAAATCAAGAGTGTGAAAGAGATAAAGTGGCTATAAAAAAAAGTCTACATTGGTTGCTCCATTGTTGCATGAGAGCCACCATATGTACAGTACTTGAGCCACATTTTTTCTATAATATCCGGCGTCGCATTTCAAGTTGAGTCCATTATTGTCACCAAGTATAGAAGATCGGAAGAGGCAAATGGATAATGTTCCATATGCAAATGCAGTTGGTGCTCTCATGTATGCGATGGTGTGTACCAGACCTGACATTTCACATGCAGTAAGTATGGTGAGTTGTTATATGCACAATCCCGGAAAAGGTCACCGGCAAGCGGTGAAGTGGATTCTACGGTACATCCATGGTACCGTGGATATCGGTTTGAAGTTTGAGATAGACAAGACCATTGGCAAGCATTTGACCGGATATGTGAATTCGGAGTATGCTGGAGATCTTGACAAGCGGCGATCAACTACTGGTTATGTGTTCACAATGGCAGGAGGACTAGATAGTTTGAGATCAACATTATAGTCAACGGTTGCTCTATCTACAACAGAGGCAGAGTATATGGCTGTAACAGAAGCTTTCAAGGAAGCAATTTGGCTTCATGGATCGACGAAGGATTTTGGACTCATTCAGGACAACGTAGTGGTTTTTTGCGACAGTCAAAGCGCCATCTGTTTGGCGAAGAACCATCACAGTCGAACGAAGCACATTGATGTTCGTTTCCATTTTGTTCGTGAGATAGTAGATGAAGGGAACATTCTACTACGGAAGATCGGAACTGCAGATAATCCTGCAGACATGTTGACAAAGGTGGTCACCGGGATCAAGTTCAACCATTGTTTGGACTTGGTCAACATCTCTCAAGCTTAGAGCGCCTAAGGGCGCATTGGAAGCAAGTGTTGATTGGAAACTTTCGCCAAGGTGGAGATTGTAGAAAAAATGTGGCTCAAGTACTGTACATATGGTGGCTCCCATGCAACACATGGAGCAACCAATGTAGACTTTTTTTGACAGACACTTTATCTCTTTCACACTCTTGATTTGGCCGGTGCAGACATTTCCATGGACGAAAATGAATTGGCATACTCATTCTTCCATTTTGGTGGCTTTGTTATCACTATAAAAGGGTTTGCAAGTGAAGTTGCAAAAGCATCCCAAAATCTGTATATAATTTGTATAAGAACTCATTCGAGTTCTCCCGAGTGATTGTGAGTGTTCCGTGGGATTGTAAACACTCACCTGAATATATTTTGCCGATCCGCTGCTTCCCGTGGACGTAGGCTATATTGGCCGAACTACGTAACTCTTGTGTTTGTGTGTTTTTGTGTGTCTATATCTTTTGTTTAACATCCCTGGGTACAACAGTTTTGAGTTTGCTATGAAAGATTTGGGTCCTCTAAGCTATGGTTTGGGAGTATATGTTAATAGCCCCGCTATTGGTCTTTTTCTCTCTCAAAAGAAATATGCTCAGAAAATTATCAATTGCGCTAACATATTTTTTTGCAAATCTTTACCTATGCTAATGGATACCGGAGCCAAACTAAGTATCTCTTAAGGTAATTCGTATTATGATCCCACAAAATATCGTCTGCTTGCAAGTGATCTTCAATATTTAATTTTTACAGGCTCAAATATTTGTTATGGTATTTAACGAATTTGCCTTTTTATGAATGATCTTCACACACATCACATGACTTTTTAAACTTTTATGCTCGAGTATTTTGATGATTTTCGCACTAGTCTCAATGTCTGTTATCCTCTCTTTTAGACCCTGGGTATATTAGAGATATTCATTCTTATTAGATATTTATTCTCTTATTTTTAGATATTGATATTATTTAAATCATTATTCCTTAGATTTTAATATATTTTATTTATTTATATATTTAAATTTCAGATAGATTTTGTAAACATTATTTTCTTTATATTTATTTGATGAATAATACAAAGTAGTCAATATTTTCTTGATGGTGCCTCTATATATATATATATATATATATATCTAACTCTAATATTTACCCTACATGTTTAGAGTAGTAGAAGATGAATCAATAGCTACTCCAAATTTGACATATTTTTAGAGCCACCATAGTTATCAAAATCATCATTCATATTTCTTTCTCATTGAAGGTTGCGCCATACAAGAAGATTCGACGGGTGGCTTTCATCAATGCGATCCCAAAGTCTCCAGCAGGGAAGATACTGAGAAGGGAACTGGTAAATCATGCTCTTTCTTTGCCTAAATTATGAGGAGAAAATTTGTAAAATCTTGGAATGGTGGGATTTTTTCTTTTGTTTTTTTCTTTTTTTCTTGGGACTTTTTTAATTTTTGATTTTGCATGATTCTTGTTATGTATGCATAAAATAAATGTATTATTATGATGATTATTATTTACTATAAATGTATGCATGATTCTTGTCATTTTGTATGTAAATCATCTTCAATATATGTTACCATAGACACAACTTTGTCTCTTTCATATATTTTTCCTTGCTCTGTTAGCTGACTTTTATTTTTTATAGTTATGTAATTGGAATTTTCTTTTCTATATGTTTATAAATAAATTTTAGGGTAAAACATCCTACTAGCACCTTAGATACCAAAATTTGATCAATTTTTTTGGGTAGAAATATTTTTGTCCATTAGTAAAAATATTAAACCCTAATTTTTATAATAAGTAATTTTACAATTTTAAATAAAATAAACTTAATTTTTTTAAAGAGTAATTTTGTAATTTTAAATAAAATAAATCTTAAAAATCCGGAATTTTTCTATCTTCTATTCTTCTTCTTCCACCATGGCAGCAACCGGTCGACGACGCAGCACAGTGGAATTGGCCACTGTGGTTTAGCAGCTTATACTACACAGTTGAGATTTCCATTTAGTACTTTGTGATCAACATTGTATTAAAACTTTTATCCCAACAATTAATTTCCTGCTATAATCACAAACATTATCCAAATTAATTGTTGCTCATTATTAGAATAGATAGACCAAATTATTCTAAAGATGGAATGCTTAAATTACCTTTGACAAAAGTACATCCTTTGCTAGCTTATAATTGCTATCCACATGATTCTTTACCACAACATGCTCAGCAAAGGTAAAAGCACAATGTAGTTATGTTACTAATCCTGGGAAAATTAGGAAAAATTGAAAATTCAAAAAGAGTAAAGTAATACCAAACTTACTAATGTTTACTAATACTCAATTCCCTAATTATGTGTGCAATATTTCTTTTTCAATAAGAGTTATTTCCCAAAACATAACAAATTTTGAAATTGTTTCCAAAATATGGTTATTTTTTCACCATTTTCCCAAAATATGGTACTTTTACTTTGCCAAAGTAAAGACTTATTTTTTTTCAATAAAATATTTAGAGTCTACTTTCCTCATTTTTTTTAAAAAAATTTATTTATAAATTTTAATTTTATAATTTTTCTAATAATAGTAATTTATAATTTGTTTTTATTTATAACTTTCATAATATAGATTATATTTATTACTAATTATAATACTTATATTATATTTAACAAAGTGAGGTAAAAATCAATTGAAATTATATATATTATATATATTTACATAAAAAATCTTTTATATATTTGTTGAATTATTTTTTAAAAAAATCCAATTTGACATGAAATGACAAGTCAATAATAATTTAAAAAAAAAAAACTCAACTTGTGACTAATATAAGATTCTTGTTATAAAACTAGTTATTTATTTATTTTTTTATTTTTTTTTATGAAGTTATAAAACTATTGTTAACAAAAGGAAATTAGAACAAAATATAAGATAGAGATCAAAGGGAAAAGAACTTTCTTCTTCTCGTATATTTCATATATATATATATATATATCTTTTATGTGTGTAAAATATATATATCTAACCCCTATATATAGGGATGGAGTATATGTAACTTATATACACATATACATACATACATAACTCTTCATAATTCTAAAGAAGTTACAAAAGTTATTATATGGAGGTTATATGGAGGTAGTGGAGGTAGTAGTGGAAGCTTTAAAGCTATGATAATGGACATACAAATAATAGAATTCATAAAACTCCCCCTTTTGGATGTCCATTGTACAATGAATATGTCTCATTAAAACCTTACTAGAGAAAAACTATGTGGTAAAAAACCCTAGTGAAGGAAAAAAAGTACATCGTTCCTTGTACACTTCCCCCGATCATTACATAATATCTTTATACCAACGCATTCCAATATTACAAACCAATCTTTCAAATATTAAAGTCGATAATGTATTTGTGAACAAGTTTGCCAAATTGTTACTTGAACAGATTTGTTGTATATCTATATCACCATTCTTCGAAGATCATGTGTGAAGAAGAATTTTGGTGAAATATGCTTTGTAAGATCTTGTTTGATATATCCCTCCTGTAATTGAGCTATACATGAAGTGTTATCTTCATAAATTATTGTCGGAGATTCTTGCTTCATGGATTGCTATAATCTTTGCATGATACTAAGAAGTAGCAACTAGTGTTTGTTTTGTAGAACGTCATGAAATGGCAGTTCCTCCACAAGTAAAACATAGTCTGTTTAAGATCCGACTTTATGTGGATAAGACAAGTAACTAATATCAACATAACCAATGAGTTGTGGTTTAAAACTATTGGAATATAACAATTCCATATCAATTGTACCTCGAAGGTATCGAAAGACATGTTTAATTTCATCCCAATGTCTTCTAGTTGGACATGAACTAAACCTTACTAATAAATTAACAACAAAAGCTATATCATGCCTTGTATTATTAGCAAGATATATTAGTACACCTATTGCACACTAAGATATGGTACGTAAGGACCAAGAACTTCTTCATTATCCTCACGTGGTCAAAAAAATGTCATTTTTCACATCAAGTGATCGAACAACCATTGGGGTACTCAATGGATGCTCCATGTTCATGTAAAATATTTTAATAACCTTTTCAGTATAATTTGATTGATGAACAAAATTTCAATTTCATCTTTCAAGTGCTCGATTTGCAGGCTGAGACAAAATTTTGTTTTTTAGCAAATCCTAATTTTTCATTCTTAATAGATACACATGGACAAATTTGGTTATTTTGATAACCTTTATTTAATAAATATTCACTAAGACAATTGTACCACATTCGTCTAGATTGTTTTAAACCATACAAAGATCTTTTTAATTATATTGAATATAATTCTCGAGAATTTGATTTATATGCTTCAAGCATTTTTAAATCCTTCAGGGATTTTCATATAGATATCACTATCAAGTGAGCCATATAGATAGGCTATTATTACACCCACAAGATGCATATCCAGTTTCTCATTAGCTGCCAGACTAAAGAGATAACAAAATAATTGCATCCACTACAAGATAATAAGTGACCTCATGGTTAATTCAAGGTCTTTGAGAAAAATCTTATGCTACAAGACGTGCTTTATAACCGACAATTTCATTTTTCTCATTTCTTTTGAGCACAAATACCCATTTATACCCTACAAGTTTGACATCTTCAGGTGTCCGGGTTATGGGTTTAAAAACTTCACTTTTTGTATCTTTTCATTTCAGCCAATCACTTCTACGTCGATATTCATCAACGAATGTATGGTCGTTATAATCATTTTCATCTTTAACATTTGACGTCAAATTATGAACAAAAATACTATCGATAGTTATTTCTTCTTGGTTCAATCTTTTCCCCGTTGAGACATAATTTATTGAGATCTCATCATTCTCTACTTATTTTCAATATTTTCAGTTTCTTCAAGTACCCGAACTTCTTCCGGAATTATTTCATTTATTATGTCTCTTAACTCTTTTATAGTATTAAACCCGGGTTCATTATTAAAATTTGCCCCATTCTTTTTACGAGGATTTTTTATGTTTTGAACCAATTTGCCTACTACGCTTCCGGCGTGCCATAGACTCATTTGCTATTTTATTTATTAATTGTCTTATTAGGACATCAATCCGTATAGGAGCATTTTCAGCTGGTATATGTGACTTAGTCACTCTCTTTAGGTCGGTAAATGCATCCGGTAGTTAATTTGTTATACTTTGAAAGTGAATTATCTTTTGAACTTCAAGTTCACATTAATTTGTACGAGCATCAAGATGTTGCAAAGTATTCCATGTAATATTTTTACCAAGCTTTTTTTCTTTTTCTCCCACTAATCCCCGGGAACATTGATTCATCAAAATGACAATTAACAACATTGTGTCATAAAAAGACCTCCAATCATAGGTCCAAGATATCTTATAATAGAAGGAGAATCAAATCCAACATATATTCCCAATCTTCTTTAAAGAACTCATTTTGTGCATTGTGGTGGAGTTATAGGAACATAAACCGCACATCCAAAAAAATCTAAATTGAGAAATATTTAGCTCCCGACCATAACTAATTGCAATGGGGAATATTTATAATAACTTGTTAGTCTAACATGTACAAGTGCTGTTGCATGCAAAATTGCATGGCCCCAAGCTGAAATCTAATAATTTGAGCAAGCAATCTCGCAAACTCCAGGTTGCAAGTTGATAATATTCTTACATGAGACCATCTACTAGACGTGTCTATTAAAATCATAAAATATCAAAATGGTCCCCATGAAGGGTGAATTGGTCTACATATGTCACCCCGAGTTCTTTCTAAAAATGTTGGAGATTCAATTTAATAATCAATTTTCCTTGAGAACAAGCAACACATGTAAATTCTTTCAATTGAAAGATCTTCAGGTTTTTCAATGAGTGCCCAGGTGAATTTTCAATAAGTTTTTGCATCATACTTGAACCAGGATGCCCTAACCAGTCATGCCAAATAGTAAACATTTTCAAATCAATAAACTTCTTGTTTATTGAATGTATTTCAATTGCATTTATTCTTGTGTAGTACAAGCTAGAAGAAAACACATTTAAGTTTTCTAATATAATTTTCTTACTCGAAACAATGCTTGTAATATGAAGGTATTCATCATTTCCTTCATTTGTAGTCTCCACATGATATCCTTTAAAAAGAATATCTTTAAAACATAACAAATTTCTTTGAGACTTTGATGAAATAAAGCATTCTTTATATTCAACTTTGTTCCATTGGGTAACATTATAATCGCTCTTCCGGAGCCTTTAATGAATATTTATATGTCCATAGCTTTAAAGCTTCCACTACTTCCACTACCTCCACTACCTTCATAACCTCCATGTAATTAGTGTATAACCTCTTATGAATAATGGAGAGTTATGTATACATTTATATTTGTATGTATATGTGTATATATGTTACATATATATCATCCCTATAAATAGAGGGTAGTTTTGTATGTTTTGATACAACAATAAAAAATATACAAGTATTATGTTATTTTGATTCCTTTTGTTCTTATCTTATTATGTTATTATTATAGTAATTTTACAACACGTTATCAACACGAGTTTGCTCCTCGGGAGAGAATTGTTTTGTGATATTTTCTACCAAGGTACGTTTTTTCTATCATGTCGAATCTCTCAAAACTCGAATTTGTTGCTCTTGATATTTCCGGAAATAACTATTTGTCGTGGATACTAGATGCTGAAATTCATCTTGATGCTATGGGTCTTATAGACACCATAAAAGAAGGAAATATTGCATCAATGAAAAATCGCGCTAAGGCGATGATATTCCTCCGTCACCATCTTCATGAAGGACTAAAGTCCGAATACCTAACAGTAAAAGATCCACTTGTTCTTTGGGAAAATCTAAAGGAAAGGTATGACCGCCAAAAAACTATTATTCTTCCAAAGGCTCTTTATGAATGGTTGCATTTGCGTTTGCAAGATTTTAAATTTGTTAGTGAGTATAACTCCGCTATGTTCAGTATAAGTTCTAAACTAAAATTATGTGGAGAAGATGTAAATGAAAATGATATGTTAGAGAAAACTTTCTCTACTTTTCATGCATCGAATGTGCTCTTGCAGCAACAATATTAAGAAAAAGGTTTTACAAAATACTCACAGTTAATCTCATGCCTTCTTGTGGCTGAACAAAATAACGAGTTATTTTCAAAAAATCATGAAGCTCATCCCACTGGCTCTGTTCCATTCCCCGAAGTGAATGTGACTATGATGAATAATAATGGAAGAGGATGAGGCCGTGGACGTGGTCGTGGTCGTAATAATAAATATGTGTCTACTTTCCACCAAAAATGGAATAATAAAGAGGACAAATAAGAAGACTCAAGTGAACATAAAAAGGTTGTTAAAAAGCATGAAACTTCATGTTTTCGTTGCAGAATGAAAGGACATTGGGCAAAAAATTGTCGTACTGCAAAGCATCTTATTGATCTTTATCAAGCTTCAGTGAAAGAAAAAGGAAAAGGTGTGAAAACAAATTTTGCAAGTTTCTTTGATGATCTTGACAATGATCCTATCGATACTACACACTTGGATGTGTCGATTTTTTTGCCAATCCGCAAGAAAATAATGATATTCTCGGTGACGGAGAATACATAAATCAGTTGGTCTAGTATGATTTGTTTTTCAAGTATTGTTGTTTAAATTTCAAGAATAATTGTTATTTAGTTTTCAAGAATTGTTATTTAATTTTCAAGTATTGTTCTTTAGTTTTCGGGAATAATTGTTGTTATTTTCATGAGTTGTAGTTTTGTTCATTTATTGAATTTCACATTTTATATGAGTGTTCACTTATCATTTTATTGAAATTTATGTCTATATATACATAATATATTCTTTATGTACTAAATTAATTAATGTATTATATAGTCCAAAATATAACATGTATAACATATATATATACTTAATATATACTAATTGCTCTTAAAAGAATCTAATGTAACATGTACAAACACTGTTCATGCTAGTTGTTAATTGTGTTTACACTGTTTTATATATATATATATTCTATGATATATAGGATATATTATGCTTGAAATGAGTTTTGATCCTTCCACCTTTTGGTTAAAAGGTAAGTACTTACCACTGCACTATCCAAATTTTCTTTATATGATCGCTTTATAAAATATATTTAACATCATTTTGCTACTGTTATTATTATTATTATTTCTTGTGTTTTCATATATCTTATTATTCTTTAATTATAATATATATATATATATATATATATATATATTTTTTTTTTTGAAGAATATGGATGAAGATATATGTCTTGCTGATAGTGCAACTACTCATACTATTCTTAAAAATAAAAAATATTTCATTGCACTAAAGATGAGTGATGCATATGTCACTACAATTTCGGGTAGTACAAGAATAATTGAAGGCTCCGGGAGAGTAATTATAATGTTACCCAATGAAACAAAGTTGAATATAAACAATGCTTTATTTTCATCAAAGTTGAATATAAACAATGCTTTATTTTCATCAAAGTCTCAAAGAAATTTGTTAAGTTTTAAAGATATTCGTCTTAACGGATATCATGTGGAGACTATAAATGAAGGAAATTATGAGTACCTTCATATTACATGCATTGTTTCGGGTAAGAAAATCATATTGGAAAAATTAAATATGTTTTCTTCTGGCTTGTACTACACAAGAATAAATGCAATTGAAATACATTCAATAAATTAGAA
Source organism: Cynanchum wilfordii (assembly GCA_025388415.1). Lineage (NCBI taxonomy): Eukaryota > Viridiplantae > Streptophyta > Magnoliopsida > Gentianales > Apocynaceae > Cynanchum > Cynanchum wilfordii. The sequence goes on along the minus strand of JAHSUH010005342.1, from coordinate 472,459 downwards.
GTTTATTGATTCAAAAACATTTACTATTTGGCATGATCTGTTAGGTCATCCTGGTTCAAGTATGATGCAAAACATTATTGAAAATTCGCATGGGCACTCATTGAAAAACTTTAAGATTTTTCAATCAAAATAATTTTCTTGTGTTGCCTTTTCTCAAGGAAAATTGATTATTAAGTCATCACTAATTAAAGTTGGAATTGAATCTCCAACATTTTTAGAAAGAATTCAGGGTGATATATGTGGACCAATCCACCCTTCATGTGGACCATTTCGATATTTTATGGTTCTAATAGACGCATCTAGTAGATGGTCTCATGTAAGCTTATTATCAACTCGCAACTTGGTGTTTGCGAGATTGCTTGCTCAAATTATTAGACTACGAGCTCGGTTTCCAGATTATACAATTAAATCAATACATCCGGATAATGCTTGGTGAATTTTCATCTCAAGCTTTCAATGATTATTGTAAGTCAATTAGTATAAGTGTTGAACATCCTATAGCTCATGTTCATACACAAAATGGGTTAGCTGAGTCATTTATTAAAAGACTTCAATTGATAGCTAGACCTATACTTATGAGAACTAAACTACCTGTTTTAGCTTGGGGACATGCAATTTTGCATGCAGCAGCACTTGTACGTGTTAGACCAACAAATTATCATAAATATTCCCCATTGCAATTGGCTTATGGTCGGGAGCCAAATATTTCCCATTTTAAAGTTTTTGGATGTGCGGTATATGTTCCTATAGTTGCACCACAACGCACAAAAATGAGATCTCAAAGAAGATTGGGAATATATGTTGGTTTTGATTCTCCTTCTATTATAAAATATCTTGAATCTATGACGGGAGATATTTTACGTCACGATTTGCCGATTGTCATTTTGATGAATCAATGTTCCCGAGATTAGGGGGAGAAAAAGAAAAACAGTTTGGTAAAAATATTACATGGAATACTTTGCAACATCTTGATACTCGAAGTTCAAAAGATAATACACTTGCAAAGTATAGCAAATCAACTGCCGGATGCATTTACTGACCTAAAGAGAGTGACTAAGTCACATATACCAGCTGAAAATGCTCCTATACGGATTGATGTCCTAATAAGACAATTAATAAATGAAATAGAAAATGAGTCTATGGCACGCCGAAGCGTAGTAGGTAAGTTAGTTCAAAACATAAAAAATCCCCGTAAAAAGAATGGGGCAAATGTTAATAATGAACCCGGGTTTAATACTCTAGAAGAGTTAAGAGACATAATAAATGAAATAACTCCAGAAGAAGTTCAGGTACTTGAAGAAACTGAAAATATTGAAAATGAGTAGAGAATGATGAGATCTCAATAAATTATGTCTCAACGGGGAAAAGATTGAACCAAGAATAAATAACTATCGATAGTATTTTTGTATATAATGTAGAATCAACTATTATGAATGAAAATGATTATAATGAGCCTACATCTATTGATGAATGTAGACTTAAAAGTGATTGACTAAAATGGAAAGATGCAATTCAAGCAGAATTAAACTCACATGTAAAACGTGAAGTTTTTGGACCCATAATCTGGACACCTGAAGATGTCAAACTTGTAGGGTATAAATGGGTATTTTTGCGGAAAAGAAATGAGAAAAATGAAATTGTGAGATATAAAGCACCCATTGTTGCACAAGGTTTTTCTCAAAGACCGGGAATTGATTATGAGGTCACTTATTTTCCTGTGGTGGATGCAATTACTTTTCGTTATCTCCTTAGTCTGTAGTTACAACCTATTTATATGTCTAACTTGATAGATATCTATATGAAAATCCCTGAAGGATTTAGAATGCCCGAAGCATATAAATCAAATTCTTGAGAGTTATATTCAATAAAATTTAAAAGATCTTTGTATGGTTTAAAACAGTCTGGACAAATGTGGTACAATCGTCTTAGTGAATATTTATTGAAAGAAGGATATCAAAATAACCAAATTTGTCCATGTGTGTATTTATTAAAAAAGAAAATTCATGATTTGCTATAATTGTTGTCTATGTTGATGATTTAAATATTATTGGAACTCCTGAAGAAATTTTAAAAGAAGTGGATTCTTTGAAGAAAGAATTTGAGATGAATATCTCGGAAAAACAAAATTTTGTCTCGGCTTGCAGATTGAGCACTTGAAAGATGAAAGTGGAATTTTTGTTCATCAATCAAATTATATTGAAAAAGTCCTTAAAAGATTTTACATGGACAAAGCACATCCATTGAGTACCCCAATGGTTGTTCGATCACTTCATGTGAAAAAGGACATTTTTCGACCTCGTGAGGATAATGAAGAAATTCTTGGTCCTGAAGTACCATATCTTAGTGCAATAGGTGCACTAATGTATCTTGCTAACAATACAAGACCTGATATAGCTTTTGCTTTAAATTTATTGGCAAGGTTTAGTTCATGTCCAACTAGAAGACATTGGAATGAAATTAAACATGTCTTTCGATACCTCCAAGGTACAATTGATATGGGATTGTTATATGCCAATAGTATTAAACCACAACTTGTTGGTTATACTGATGTTGGTTACTTGATCCACATAAAGAAAAATCTCAAACAGGCTATGTTTTTACATGTGGAGGAATTGCTATTTCATGGCGTTCTACAAAACAGACACTAGTTGCTATATCTTCAAATCATGCAGAGATTATAGCAATCCATGAAGCAAGTCGTAAATGTGTGTGGTTAAGATCCATGTCTCAACACATCCGAGAGACATGTGGTTTATCTTTAGGCAAAGAATCTCCGACAATAATTTATGAAGATAACACTTGCATGTATAGCTCAATTACAGGAGGGGTATATCAAACAAGATCGTACAAAGGATATTTCACCAAAATTCTTCTTCACGCATGATCTTCGGAAAAATGGTGATATTGATGTACAATAGATCCGTTTAAGTAACAATTTGGCAGACTTGTTCACAAAGGCATTACCGACTTCAGTATTTGAAAGATTGGTCTGTAATATTGGAATGCACCGACACAAAGATATTATGTAATGATCATGGAGAGTGTACAAGGAACGATGTACTCTTTTTCCTTCACTGGGGTTTTTTCCCACTGGGTTTTTCTCTAGTAAGGTTTTAATGAGACATATTCCTTGTACAATGGACATCCAAAAAGGGGAAGTTTTATGAATATTTGTATGTCCATAGCTTTAAAGCTTCCACTACTTCCACTACTTCCACTACCTTCATAACCTCCATGTAATTAGTTTATAACCTCTTATGAATAATGGAGAGTTATGTATAAATTTATATTTGTATGTATATGTGTATATAGGTTACATATATATCATCCATATAAATAGAGGATAGTTTTGTATGTTTTGATACAACAATAAAAAATATACATCAATAAAGTTCTTGTTTATTGAATGTATTTCAATTGCATTTATTCTTGTATAGTACAAGCCAGAAGAAAACACATTTAAGTTTTCTAATATAATTTTCTTACTCGAAACAATGCTTGTAATATAAACGTATTCATCATTTCCTTCATTTATAGTCTCCACATGATATCCTTTAAGAAGAATATTTTTAAAACTTAACAAATTTCTTTGAGACTTTGATGAAATAAAGCATTGTTTATATTCAATTTTGTTCCATTGGGTAACATTATAATCGCTCTTTCGGAGCCTTTAATTATTCTTGTACTACCCGAAATTGTAGTAACATATGCATCACTCATCTTTAATGCAATGATTTTTTTTTTATTTTTTAAGGATAACGTGGGCAATTGTACTGTCAACAAGACATATATCCTTATACATATTCTTTAAAAAAAATAAAAAATATATATATAATTAAAGAATAAAATATTAAGATGTATGAAAGCACAAGAAATAATAATTAAAAAAACAGTAGCAAAATGGAGTTAAATTCCTTTTATAATACAATCATATAAAATAAATTTAAATGGTGTGGTGGGTAATACTTAACCGTTGAAAGAGGGTGATGGTTCCAAAACCCACCTCATGCATTATATGTATTTTTTGTAATGCATTCAAGTATAAATAACACAGCAGCACTACAGTGTATAGTATTTATATCAAACAGTACATATAAACAGTGCGCATATAAAACAGCAAAACAGTATATATTGTACTGTTAATATGAACAGTAGTAGTATTGTGTATATATATAGCAACACAACAGTACACACATAACACAAAAGAGTAGTTTATATGTATAATATCAATTCAATTTCATGTAACAGTATATATATATATATATATATATATATGTATGTATCTTAAATATGTGTGCAACACACGCTATTTTGAACTCACACATATATAATATATATATTATAAGATATATATGTTCAATTACGTTACATATATATAATTTAGTATAACAAGATACACAAAGTAAAGGATTTCCAAAAGCACTGTCAAAGTAGTAAATTAAATCCATACCAAGAACAGTAAATTAATATATATATACATTTATATGCATTTAGAAATATGTCATGGATGATCAAGGATGTCAACCGCTGATGGATGCAACTGTAGTAGAGGAGGAGAGAGCTGCTGTCGTCCGCCGCAGATTTATCCATGTGAACAGGATGGCCAGAAGCAAGTTCCAAAACTTGAACAGTTTTGTTCGAATTGAGGAAATTGGTGTGAATCCTTTGGAAAACTCTATCTCTTTGAAGGCTGAGGAGGCACACCCCCCGTTCATCATGAGTGCAATCATCTGGAACTGTCGAGGCATTGGTCGCCCCTCGACAGTTCGGAGCTTGAAGCTCCTTTTAAAGACGTACCAACCGATGTTTGTATTTCTGTCTAAAGTTAAGTGTTCTGAAGTTGTGTTAATTCATAAGCTTGTTCGTAGTCTTAATTTTGATGCTTTTGGGTTTGTACCTGCTACTGGGAAATCTGTTGGTTTGATCCTTGCTTGGAAGTGTAATTGTAATATTAAGGTGGTTGTAACTTCTAAATATTTTATTAATTGTCTGCTGTTTAAAGGTGCTGATAACATACCTTGGCAAATTACTTTCGTCTATGGGCCTCCGACTTATTCTATGAGACGCTTCTTTTGGGATAGCCTTGATGAGATTGGTAATTCCTTTTCAGGGCCGTGGCTAGTGATCGGTGATTTTAATACTGTATTCTCTAGTGCAGATAAGAGTGGGGGGAAATCTGTAGCAAGCTCGAGCAGTGGTGGTTTGCGAAGTGTGATTAACAAGAATGGACTCATTGATGTGGGTTTTGAGGGGTTTGCATATACTTGGAACAACGGTAGAAGTGGATTGGCTAACATTCAGGAAAGGTTGGATCGAGGATTTGCCAATGCAGAATGGAGAGTATTATTCCCTAATGCGACTGTAACCTATCTCCCGGCGATTCAGTCGGACCACAGACCCTTACTCCTGGAGCTGAATCCGGCAATTAATAACCTCCCTAAGCCGTTTAAATTCGAATCTACGTGGATTTCTCATCCGGATACAAGTCTGATCATATCCGAGGCATGGAATAAAAAGGTGCAATTTGTATCAAGGCTAAAGATTACAAAGTTGGCGCTTAAGGAATGGAATAAGAGTGTATTTGGCAATGTGCAAAGTCGAATCAAACATTTGAAGACTCTCATTCAAGTGTATCAAGACATGCCTCAGGATGCATATGTTATTAGTGTCGAGGCAGCAATTCAACGAACTTTGGATTTAATCCTCAAGAGGGAGGAGCTCTTATGGAGAGATAAGGCGAAGGCGAGGTGGATTGATGATGGCAATGCTAATACTCGTTTCTTTCACTTATCAACATGGTTCAAAGTCTCGGCCGAGTCGGGCCCGACTCGGCCGAGTTGTCTCTGGATCGAACCTTTCCGATACAAAGAGAAAAAAAAAACCGAAATGATACTAACTCGGTCCGATTCGGTCTTAACTCGGGTTAACTCAGGTTGACTCGGTTATGACTCGGCCGAGTCAAAGCCGAGTCACTTACAAGAAGATCTGTCATGGAAGAAAATGAAGAAGAAGAAGAACCGGAAGAAGAAGAAAAAGAAGGGAAAAAAAAGAAGAAGAATGAGATAAAGGATGAGAGAGAAAAAATGCACAGAAATCTAAAAATAATATATATTATATAAATTTGTTTTGAAAATATTATTGGGTCTCGTGAGTCATTCACAATTTTTGAACCATTTTTTTTTTTTTTTTTTAATTGAACCATGTTTTGAAAATTATATATATATATATATATATATATATATATATATATATATATATATATTTATAAATGTGTAAAAAAAATAGAAAAAAATGCACAATTTTCTAGGATATCAATATATATTATATTATATTTATAATTATAATTAAAAAATATTATTATTTTAATTTTAAATATAAATGATATTGATATAATAATAATTTAAAATAATAATTGTTTTATTATTATGATTTTAAAAGTTTTTTTGACTTAAAGTCTTTAATTTTAATTTTTTTTATAATATAGTGTAATTATAATTGGTCAATTACTAAAAAAATTATATATATAATAAAAAGTAAATTACTAAAAAAAAAATTAAAATCTGTCAAGATTTAATTTGAGATTTTAGAAATAAAATGAATGAATATAAAAGTTTTTATAAATAGACATTTACATATGTTATTATTTCATATATATATATATATATATATTGAAATATATTTTTATAATTTTACAATTATTTATATTAAAATTATGATTAATTATTATTATTTATGAATTTTATATTAAAACTATTGTATTATTTATATTTTAAAATTATATAAATTTTTTTTTATTAAATATAATAAATTATGTATCGTCCGATACGATGACCGAGTCACCGATATTGACCGATACCGATATGGACCAGTGGCTTCCGAGATGGTGACCGAGATCGATACTTTGAACCATGCTTATCAACGGTGATCCATAGAAGGTATAACGCTATCTCTTCTATTCTAAATTCTGCTAATGAGTGGCTTGAATCTAGGCAAGATATAGGGGAGGCGTTTAGATTTTTTTGTTGATTTGTTCCAAATTGTTGAGCCGCAATATCCAGCCAATTTTCAGAATCCGATTCAACCTGTTATTAGCCCAAAATTGAACCGGACTCTTATTACAAGACCAGGATATGCCGAGATTCAGAGAGCTCTATTTAGTATGGGTAACCATAAAAGCCCGGGCCCAGACGGAATGACGGTTTTATTCTATAAAACCTCTGGGGGATAGTGAGTGATGCGGTAGTGTCTGAAGTCTAGCAATTCTTTGAAACTGCCCAGCTCAAAATAGCGTATAACCATACGTTTCTTGCTCTAATCCCCTAGTCCAACAGTGCTTCGAAGGTTGATCAATACCGACCGATTGCACTCTGCAATGTCATCCTCAAGATCATCACCAAGATTTTGGCTTTAAGGCTGAGGAAGGTGTTAGAGTTCATTATTCACCCCTGTCAATCTACGTTCATACCAAATAGGTCCATCAACGATAATATAATTATCAACCACGAGATAATGTTCATGGCTATAAAAATTGACCTTGCTAAGGCCTATGACAAAGTGGAATGGGGGGTATTATGCCACATAATGAAACATTTCGGTTTCCATGACCACTTCATTAAATTGGTGGCATCCAGCATCGAGGCTCCTTACTTTTCCATCTTACTTAATGGGGCTCTGTTTGGTTACTTTAAATTTGAGTGTGGAATACGACAAGGAGATCCTATGTCTCGAGGACTCTTCACCATCTTTTCGGACCTGTTGTCCAGAATTCTCGCTCGGGCAGTGGCTGAAAATAAGTTTTCAGGGATCAAAATATCACGACATAGCCCAAAGGTAACCCATCTATTGTATGTTGATGATTTGGTCATCTATTGCAAGGCTAACATGCAGGAGGCTTTGGCGGTTTATGAGTGTCTCCAACTCTATAGCACTTGGACTGGACAAGATATAAATTGGCACAAGTCTTCTATTCACTTTAGTAGGAATATGAGTCGAAGTGACAAGGCAGAGTGTTGTGAAATAATGGGAATTCAGGAGTACACTCATCACGGATCCTACTTGGGACATCCCTTCCGCAAATACAAATCTAAGAATGAAGCCTATAACGAGACGATCGAGAAGCTTTCTAACAAGTTGTCTGGCTGGAAACAACGTACCTTATCTATGGCTGGAAGAATAGTTTTGATCAAATCAATTACACAAGCTCTGCCGAGCTTTATTATGCAAACAATGATGTTGCCTAAAGGTACATTACTGAAGTTGGATAAGATGCACAAAGACTTTTTCTGGGGTTTTAGAGAATCACATTCCCACAATTTGTACTTAAAAGCATGACAGTCAATCTGTCTACCGAAATCACAAGGGGGGCTCGGTTTGAGAAGTATGATTGATTTGAACACTCCTCTACTTACTAAGATGGCTTGGAATCTTTGTGGAACTATGGAGAAGCCATGGACTCAACTCATTAAAGCAAGATATCTAAGGGGAAAAAATATGCTTGAAGCAAACAGAACCACAAAGGTCATGTCTTGGTTTTGGGGAGGCTTAAGGAAATGTATACCGGTTTTGCATGTTGGGGCTTGTTTCCAAATTGGGGCATGTTCCGAGGTGAATATCAAAGGAAGTCCATGGCTCACAAATTTGGAGGGGTTTAGAATTCCATATGCTGTTATGATCCCACCACAGTATCGGAAGGTTAAGGAGCCGATGGAAGGAGGTAATGCTTGGAACCAGAATCTCGTGAGGTCTTTGTTCCCCCCTCATATTAGTGACTATATTGTTAATACTCCAATCCTAGATTCGGAGCATGAAAGACTAATCTGGACACCCTCTTCGACTGGGTTGTTTACTGTAAAGTCTACTTATGGTACGTTGATTAAGGAAAGAGGTCCGTCTCTTCCTCGGGATCAAATGAAGATATGGAAATTGATATGGGGGACTAGACTACATGGCAGACACTCGCTGTTACTTTGGAAGCTAGCTACCGGGACTTTGCCTACTCTGGACCGTATATGTAAGTTTGCTTCTAATGTTGATCCTATATGCTACCTTTGTGGACAAAGTGACGAAACTGTTCTGCATCTACTATTAGATTGTCCTATTAGTAAATTACTGTGGTGGAACTCAAAGTGGCACTTGAGGATTGAAAGATTTCAAAACCTGGACATTTCGCAATGGATTACCTTGTTCTTAAAAGATGATCCGTTGCTACCAATTGAAACTAGCGTTAGACATGATATGCTTACTTTCCTGGTGACAATGTTTGAGCAAATGTGGATAATCAAAAACAAGATCCGGCAAGGGGAAGAAAGACCTAATTGGAATTGTTTTTCCAAAATGGTTAACTTGATTTGTGGGAGATACCAAAAAAGAATTTCCTCATTTGACAAAGCAACGAAACAACCAGGAATGGCCGATAAGAGGAGAACTTGGAGCCCACCTACTAAAGGAGAACTAAAGCTGAATTTTGATGCGGCATTTACGGATGGTTGCACAACTACTAGTGTAATTCTTCGAAATTCGGAGGGTGAAGTAAAGGGGGCTTGGGTCAACCGCTTCAAAGACCAAAAATTCTTTCGTTCGCCGGGGCGGGCGCTACCCAAGCCCTCCATATCGGTGTTGAACTGGATCTGGAAAACCTTACTATTGAGGGAGATGCTATGTGTGTCATCCTTGCTCTGCAGGGACAGTCGCAATTCGAGGATTAGAGAGCTAAGAAATTGATTGAAGAAGGCAAGAGTATCCTGTCAACAAGAATGCTATGGAATGTCCAGTTTACTCCTATGACTGGTAATGCTTGTGCGCACCACCTTGCTAAGTGGGCATTTCATTCTAACTTTTGTGGGTTTGTTGATTCATCCCGTCTAATGAATGTTATGCCAGAGGTATGTTTTAGTTAGGTGGTTGTTTTTCTTTAGTTTCATGTTGTTTTTTGTTTGCTTTCCTTTTTCTTTTTTGCTTCTTTTGTTTTACTTTTTTTTTTTTTTTATTGAAATGTCCCGTTTAAAAAAAAATAATATTATAGTATATTAGAGGGAATGCTTATAAATTCAATGTTGTATACTAGCAAACAGAATTATATACACTGTCCCAAATAAAAACAGGGAAAATTCATATATTATTCTTTACCCCACTTCTAGTGGTTATTAATATTATTTGGCACTTATATCAAATTTATCATGATCATATATATGTTCATATCAACGGCGATTACCTTGAACACAAATATAAATATGATCTCTTCTTGGATCATGAATTATAACAACATTCTCTTCAAGAAATGAATTAAATTATGTTGGTCGATTTTCTTGATTTTAATCAAGTAGAGAATTTCTTTTCTCTAACATAGCAGAATATTCATTCATGGATTAAAATCTCGTAATCTTTGTGGATTCAATCAAATTCTGCGTGCTTTCGGGATAAACGACCATCTTTAGGTGGTCTTAAATAATATTTTCCCAATGATTGAATAATTTACATCGATGGTGTCTTCTAGACCCATCATGACTAGATGAATCACGAGATCTAATTTCCTTGACAAATGATTTCATCTAGTAACTTCAAGAATCACAAATTCAAGCTTAAGAAGAATTGTCATTAGAAGAAATAACATACCTATTTATTTTTTAGTCCAACTTCAAACAATGTATTAAACCTGGTAGAACCTCGTGTTGATAACGTGTTATAAAACTATTGTTAACAAAAGGAAATTAGAACAAAATATAAGATAGAGATCAAAGGGAAGAGTCTTTTTCTTGTATATCTCATATATATAAATTTCATGTGTGTAAAATATATATATCTAACCTCTATATATAGGGATGGAGTATATGTAACTTATATACACATATACATACATACATAACTCATCATAATCCTAAAGAAGTTACAAAAGTTATTACATGGAGGTTATATGGAGGTAGTAGTGGAAGTAGTGGAAGCTTTAAAGCTATGATAATGGACATACAAATATAATAGAATTCATAAAAATTCTTACTTTTTTAATTTTTTTAATTTTAATTTAAAACTTGTATTTATGTTCTTGAAATAAGTAATTTAATAAATTTATATTATATATTTATATAAAAAAATTTTATTCAAATAAATAAATAAACTTACTAAAATTATTCTTATCTATATTTTTTTTTTGGTAAACCAGATTCGAAATATCATTAAAAAAGCAAACAAGCAAACAGAACAACGAAAAGACTATCCCTTGATCTCCTTCTCTCGCCACAAGAAGGGATCGAGTAAATCGGAGGGACAGTTCCACAAAAAGAAATGGAAGAAGCCTATTTCGCCAAAAAATGTGTTGTCGAATTACAATCCCTGGGAACAAAACTAATGTCCCACAAAACATGAGAAGAAAGAAATCTACGACCTAAAAGCAATAAATCAGCGGCCCTCCAATCTTCGAATTGAGGCAAACCTTTAAGAGAAAAAATAACATTGTAGGCATCACCTTCAAAACAAACTATATCCAATTTCAACAGGTCAACTTGTTTTAGGACTTGGATAGTCGCTTCTGTTTCCGCGCAAAAAGGATTATCGGAATGGAAGTGGTTCACCCAAGCCCCAACAATTTTGCCCCGAGAATTCCGGAGTACACATCTAGTGGTGGTGACTCCATCCTTAAACGCAACATCCAAATTGAATTTGTACGTACCCTCAAGTGGGGGTTGCCAAGTAGAGGGTAGGTTCGATCCTAATTGATGTTGTCTTCTCTTCCTTAGTTTGTTGAGACCCGCTCTCCAATGTTTCGTTGTATTACGGTTGAAAAATTGAGCTATAGCATTCCAATCACCAGCAGCCTCTCCTTTCCAAGCTTTGATATGAACCATCCATACTGCTTCAATTACATTAACCAGAAAAAATTTCATTCCGGCCTTCTCTTGGTTGCTGACTGCGAAGGGGTTGTTCTTCCCTAAAAATTAAGCTAGTCCATTCTTCAATCTTCAAGTGACTAAAAGCCTCCAATCTGATCTACCACAGAGCGTTCCACCAAAGCGTGATCATGAGTGGGCATTCTAGTACCAGGTGGTGCGCTGTTTCCATAGCATTCCCACGGATATAACATGAGTTGTCCCTTATTTGCATGAATTGTTGTAGTCTTTCTAAGGTGGGTATTGAGTTGGTATTCCATTTCCAAAGTAATACTTCGTGCCTGCCATGAAGGTTAGCATTCCATATTGATTTCCACAGTTGATCACGAGTGTGGTTAGGACTATCGACAGCCTGAGTAGAAGATAGTAATTTATATGTGGATTTTACAGTATAGGTTCTTGTCGTGGAGGGAACACCATAAAACCCGATCTAGCTCCATATCCAATATTGGAGTTTTCAAGATTACATCAGCTATGTTGGAAGGGAAACTTGCTCTTACCCGAACCACGTCCCATTATTTTCCATCCGAACTCATAAGGTCTCCAATTGTCTTCAAATCTGCTGGGATGATCATATCGGAGGGGAGTCTAAAGCCCGGTAGTTTTGGGAGCCACGGTTCATTCATGAGAAGGAGTTGAGAATGTTTCCCCACTTGAAAGCAAAATCCTTTATCAAGGGTATTAATACACCCACGGATCCCTCCCCGGATCCATGAAGCAACTTGTTGTGTTTGCTCGACGTCCCATATCTTCCTTCCCCTTAAGTGTTTAGCACGGATTAGCTTCACCCACAGCCTCTCAGGTTGCGTACAAATAGACCATGAAAGTTCCGTGACCATTGCTTTGCTCATATCCAACAAATTCCTTATTCCCAAGCCTCCCATGCACTTAGGTCTACATACATCAGCCCACACACCTTGAGATACAGGTGACGGACTCCTTCATCTTTGAATCCCCATAGAAAATCTCGCATTTTCTTTTCCATCTTAAAAATCAGACTCTTAGGCAGCATAAATGACTGCATGGTATAAGTTGGTAACGCAGCAGCAAAGCTCTTAATGAGAGTCAATCTCCCCACCATAGATAAGCTCCGCATCTTCCATCTAGCTAGCTTATTTGACAATTTTTCCGGAATACCTCCAAAAGCTTGTTTCTTTGATTTGAAATTGCAGAATTCTTGACCCAAATACTTGTCAGTGTGATTGCATTCTTGCATACCAAGAATCGTACATAATGTGTTTTTCATACTTCTACCAATATTTTTGTTGAAGTGCACAGAAGATTTACCCCAGTTGATGGCCTTCCCAGTGTTCTCACAATATGTCATCAAAATTCTACGAGTCTCTATTGCTTCCTTTTCATCCGCCTTGCAATACACAACCAGATCATCTGCATACATAAGATGGGTAATGCGGGTGCTTCCTCTTGATATCTTCACCCCCGTGAGGCTGCCTGAGACTTCCGCCACTACCAACATTCTTGAAAGAAGATCTCAAAATATTGTGAACAAAGCTGGAGATAAAGGGTCCCCTTGCCGGATGCCCCTAGTTGCTTTGAAATAACCAAATGGTGAGCCATTTAAAAGGATAGAAAATTTGGTAGACGAGATACATGCATAAATTAAATCAATAAACCTCTTGTCAAACCCAAAAAGACTAAGAACATGGTTTAGGATCCCCCACTCGACTCTGTCATAAGCCTTGGTCAAATCCACTTTGATTGCCATGAATCCTATTACCCCTTTCTTCTTGTTGAGATACATCATGATTTCATGGTTAATGATCGCATTATCTTGTATAGAACGATTTGGGATAAATGCTGCTTGACTTGGGTGAATAATGTCTTCAAGAAAACCTCTTAATCTTCTAGCAATGATCTTGGTGATTACTTTGTAGATGAAATTACAAAGTGCAATAGGTCTATAGTGTTCAACCTTAATAGGACTCCCAAGTTTAGGGATAAGGGGCAAGAAAGTGTTGTTCAAAGCTTGGTTGAGCAAACCCGTCCTGAAAAATTGTTGAATTTCATCCACTACGTCCACCCCCACGATAGGCCAATAGTGCTTAAAGAAAGTGGTAGACATACCATCGGGTCCGGGGCTTTTATAGCTCCCCATTTCAAACACTGCCCTTTTAATCTTCTTAACATGAGGGATGCTCACTAGTGTCTCATTAGCTGCTGCCGAAATCTTTGCAGGAATGAGTTCGTACATATCTGAAGATAGAGTTGGAGAAACTGTAGTGAAAAACTGCCCAAAAAAAGTCTCGAAAGCTTTGCCAATGTTCTCTCGTCGAGTCAACCACTCATTCTGCTCATTGAGAATTCTGCTGATAGCATTATGGTTCCGGTGGATGATGGTTGTTACATGGAAGAAATGAGTGTTCGCATCACCTTGCTCATTCCAGTTTGCTTTTGTTTGTCTCGCCACAACATTTCTTCTCTATTCAACAGTTCCTCGAGCTCCAATCTCATGTTTCCCTCCAATTGAACCGACTCCCATGTTTGCGGCCCTTCTTGGACTTTCGTAACTCAACTTTCGGTTCCTTGATAGTTGTCTGGACATGACCAAAGCTTTGGGCATTCCATTCCTTTAAGGCGATTTTAGTGCTCTTTAATTTAGAAACAAGAGTATTCCCTTTCTGCCATGCTTCCTGGATCACAAACCCCGTTTCATAGCCGAGTGTCCACATACTCTAGAATCTAAATGGGCGTGGGAGGTTTGCATTAGCAGGGTTTGTTTGAAGAAGAATCGGACAGTGATCCGATTTGAGAGTCATCAAATGTGTAATAGTAGCTTATGGAAATAACAACCTCCACAAGTCATTGGCAAAACCCCTGTCTAGCCATTCCCAAAGGTTATCAAAGCCCCCTCTTCTATTGCTCCCGGTGAAACTTACTCCCTTAAAACCGAGATCAATGAGCCCCAGTTGCTCAATGGTTTGACGAATGCCATTTCTGCTAGAAGAGCCCACCGATCGACCACCTATCTTATCTGCAGCATTCAAGACACTATTAAAATCTCCTAGGATGTACCACGGCCCTTTGAACGCACTCCCTATATCCATAATGCTATCCCGGAACTCTACTCTCCTTGCTGGTATAGGGGGGGGGCATATATAGTAGTTAATTGCCGGGGCGAATCCGATGGAGCATTTTGGACTAGGCAGTTGATAACATTATTATTAGCGGTGATAATCCGAATGTTGATACCCTCTTTCCAACTTAGAATCAAGCCCCCAGCTTTGCGAGTAGACGGAACAAATTGTAACTCAGAAAACCCTAAATATTTAACAAGCGATGTAACCTTATCCATGTTGCTACATTTAACCTCGGAAAGAAACAACACAAATGGCCTATGAGAAACCATGTAGTTCCTCAAAATACGAACTGCCGAGGGATGGCCAATGCCCCGACAATTCCAAGCAAATATAATCATTTAGAGGGGTTGGGCAGAACAACGCCCGCCACCCCGGCTTCATGAGTATTCATAGTTGTTGCATCAATCTCCGACATACCAAAAATTCCAGTACCTCTCGGATGTTGAGATCTAGCCAATCTTTTGACATGAATGAACCTTCGCCGAACAACAGTAGCATGTTCCTCTATGACAACCATGTCTTGAGAAGATTGTTGCATGGTCTCATCATTCGCCTCAACATGATGAGGGAGAGAGAGAGTTGTGGTTGGATATGTAACTAAGAAAAGCACTAATCAACCTCATCTTCAAAAGAATGTTTGCTCTTGGTTACCCGAGGGGGAGGTAGCTCCAATTTACGTTTAGGGACCTTTAGATTTAGTATTCTGTAAGAACTCTCTCTTAAAGGGGAATAGTTTTGGGTGACTCTTGTACTTGTAGAATCCTTGTTGAGGATGATATGCATGGTATTCTCGTCACTGGGCTTTGGGGGCAGACTTTCATAAGGACTGCTATTAACCGATACCTTCTTCAACTCGAGCTGATCTGTATGGTTGTAATTTCTTGGGCCTTCATCCAGCAAGGGGGCCGATGTGGGTATGGATAGATTTTTGGGCTTTCCACAAAGTCCATTGTCATATGTGTTTATTTCGTCTGTTCTCTAAGAGGCGAGAAAATACAATTGGTAATATTAGATATAGGGGTACGGATACTAGAAATAGTACCTGTGTCTGCTACTGTCAGACGCTTGGGAGCTCGAGGTTTATCATCAGAATGGAAGGTTGTACCAATTGTCTTCTCAGCAATTGTTCTATCAAGTTGACTTTCAACATTTTTCTCTTGAGGTCTATGCACCACCGAAGGGAGCGGCCGACGGTGAACTATCTTGTTAGGGTTAGGTAGCGGTTGGGCTTTCATCCATTCACCAAACTCAAGCTGTTTACTATCATCTCTAGGTTGAGGGCATGCCTTTGTCGAGTGCTCAATCTTCCCGCAAATAGAGCAGATATCTAGTAGTCTTTCATACTTGAAGTTGATCCACGTTTGCGTCCCATCATCTCTGTTAATCATGCATCCTTGTTTAAAACTCACACTTGTGTCCACCAAGACTCCGATACAAATGAATTTTCTCAACCTTGTGCTTAAATCTTCCTCATCTACAAACAAGAGCTTTCCCAGAAATCCCCCTATCTTTGTTGCATTCGCCATGTTCATTTTATTCAACGGTAAGTTATGTATTTGAACCCAAAAGGCACACGATGTGAATTTGATCTCTTCCGGAACAAAGTGCGGTGGCCATTTGACAAGGTTCGGGACATGTCCTTTAACGGCCCAGGGACCCAACTCCATTATTCTATCCCTATCAGCCGGGTAAGAAAAGGTACATGAAACAATATTCTTGTCCAGAGCATTAATGCAAACATTAGTTCCCAGATTCCAGGACGAGGAGAGAATAGCATTAATGGCTGTAAAATTTATTACCTTCTCCGAAATGATCTTACCAATGAGTGTAAGGTCATGAATTTCCGAGTTGGACAACTCCAATAAATACTCCGTCTCCATTCATAAACTAAATATTGCTAACCGCTTGACAATATCGGAGGAGAGAAAGAAAACCAAAAGACCTTAGAGATAAGTAGTAAGAAGCTGTGGTCATAGCTTCGAGTAGCACCTGCAAGGATGGTGCAAAAAACTCCTCTTAGAGAGAAGGAGGAAAGTTTTCCCTGTGGAGAGAGAAAACGATTTTTTTTTATTCTTATCTATTATATATATATATATATATAATATAACAACAAATAATTGAATATATATATACACATATACACAATATTATTTTCGTTGATGAATTTCAAAAAAAAAAAAAGAGTCTAATGTGATATGAAATGACAAGTCATTAATAAATTTTTTTAAAAACCCTTCACATGTGAATAACAAAAGATTCTTATATTTTTACTTTTTTAACTCTTTCAATTAATTATTATTATTATTTTATTTGAATACTTGTATTTATGTTTTTCAAGTAAATAATTTAATAAATTTATATTATATATTTACATATTATATATAATGAGAACATATTTACTTTTAGTAATTTTTTTATTTGAATAAAAGATTTTTTATGTAAATATATAATATAAATTTATTAAATTACTTAATTCAACAATATAAACACAAATCTTAAATTAAAATTACTTGAATATATAAATACAAGTCAAAAAAAAATTACTTTACATAAATACATACAATATTATTTTAATATTATAATATATTATAATTTCAATTAATTTTTTACATCACTTTGTTAAATATAATATAAGTATGATAATAATTAATAATAAATATAATCTATATTATGAAAATTATAAATAAAAAATTTTTTTATAAATTACTATTATTAGAAAATTATAAAATTAAAATTTATAAATAAATTTTAAAAAGAAAAAAAAATGAGAAAAGTAGACTCCGAATATTTTATTAAAAAAATGAGCGTTTATTTTGACAAAGTAGAGGTTGAATATTTTATTAAACAAAAATAAGTCTCTACTTTGACAAAGTAGAGGTGCCATATTTTTAAAAAATAATAAAAAATAACTATATTTTGGGAACAATTCCAAACTTTACTATATTTTGGAAAATAACTCCATAATCAAAGGAGATTTCCAAATCCACTAAGTAGTCTTTGTATGAAATACGGATGAAGATCAAAAATATAATATCTTATAATTCATTTCTCAAGTTTCAATAGAACCCAAAAAAAAAAACAACTAAGCAAGCTACGTCAATAAAATAAAAGCATAAGGTACATAAAATTTTAGAATTTAGAATAAGAAATCAAACTACCTTGCCAAGGAGAACTTAGAACAATTTCCGAGATTCAGCACAAAGATGAACAATACCAATATGCAAAAAAAAAATTGAGAAGAAAAGGGTTCACTAAATTCAATTCATAAAAAACCCATTAAAAACACCAATGATCACAAAGTCCCCAAAATAACACTATATTTCACAGAGTCATGTGATAGTACAGTTTTGAAATGAAAGGGAAGCTTATGGAATTTGGGAAACTAAAGAGTCTCTACTATGGGATAAGTGAATTGACATTTTTACCATTTTAAGATAATTATTTTTATTAAAAAAAAAAAATTGACTGATTGACCATTAATTAACAGAAGGATGGAAGTTATGAAAATTATAAAGATAATAGATGAAATTATATAAAAATTTAAAAAATGATGAAATCACAAAAATTATATAACTTTTTTTTTGAAAAAAAAATTATATAACTAAGAATGAAATTTGTCAATTTGTCTTCTTTAAATAAAAGAAACTCCAAAAAAAATTAATATTATTTTAAAATTTTCAAAAAAACCAAAAATATATTTTATTTTATTTTAATTTAATTTTCAATAAATATGAATAAATAATCTTGAATTTAGATTTTTTTTTCTTCTATTAATAAGGTTAGAGTGCAAGATTTTATGTACATAAAAACAAGATTTTTTTTTGATTATGAAAATGACATTGAAAAAGATTTTTCTATGAGTCATTTCTTTTATAGTTCAAACAAAAAACATTTAACTTTCAATTCATGGAGCAGATGAGTTTAACTTGCGTGTACTTATCAGCAACCATTTCTATAGGACAAACCCAAATATAATTAACTGAGGACTTTCACCAAATATATATACATACATATATGTATATATGTATTGAGGAGTACAGTGTACTAGGTTAAAGACATTGATGAGATAAGTACCAAAATAGTTGGGAGTTGTTATTGGACATTGCTGTAATGGAGATAGATTTTGGAAATCAAGAGCGAAAGTGAGCCACTCTTTTCAAGATTTAAGAATGCACTGCAACAAAGTCCTAAAACAGCTTAAACAGATCACATTAATTTTTATGGAATTGGGACATTTATCTTTTTGATACTCAAGCAGAAAAACCCTTTTTTGGCTAAAGAAACAACAATATCAGTAACTGTTATATGTAACTGTTTTTCATTTTCTTGATGAAAAAGGATTTGATATCAGTATGATTAAAGTACCAGAGAAATTCAAGGGATTTCTTGAGGATAGATGGCTAGTTTTTGTGGCTTCAATGTGGGTTCAATCTTGTTCAGGAATTGGGTACTTGTTTGGGAGTATATCACCAGTGATCAAGAGCGCCATGGGATATAATCAGAGGCAAGTGGCTTTGCTTGGAGTAGCGAAAGATATAGGGGATGCTATTGGGTTTGTTCCTGGAATTTTGTGTGAGATTTTACCTATTTGGATGGTTTTGTTCATTGGTGTTCTTCAGAATTTTATTGGGTATTCTCTGGTTGGCCTCATTATTATCGGTGTTTTGCCTACTCTGCCTCTCTGGCTGGTGAGTGACTGCATTTCTCTCTCCCCCCTCTCTCTCTCTCTCTGCCCTCTTCTGGTCTGGCCATTTATTTTATATGGGATCGGATTTTTGTGGGGAATGTTCTGATAAATAACACTAGGATCTGCTAATGGAAATTCATGAAATGGGATTTGGGAAATTGCATTTCTAGTTAAAGAAATTTCTTACTAAGTTGTAGAAGAATGGAGCTAAATTTGTTGTTTTTATTTTCAGTAGCTTGCTTCATCCTGTTAGTTTCTGTAAAAATTAATTTAATCAGTTTCTTGAACCATCCCTTTAGTTGAATCCAAAAGTCCTTAATAGACAAGATATTCTGTGTTTTAAATATATATATATATATATATATAACATATAAACATATGACTAGGAGTGGGATCTTTTAGATTTTGGACCAACTTGTGAGAGCAATGTATTCTTGTAATGCATGCTTTCTATCTGGAAATGCAGAATCCAAAAAGCTGTTCTATTTTAGGGGGTAAAATCTAGAAAATGGGGTCAAAAAGGGTGAAAAATCCCATTTTGTTTAGCATTTCTTATGCTCTGTTGGGTGGCTGATTACATGCTACATAATTGAGGAAACGGGCATTGTTTCATCTGTCTTCCTCTCATTAATATAAGAACGATACAAGTTTCTGGCGTATACGAGACAGAAATGGACAGTTCAGATTCATGCTTTTTCTTGCTCGAACAAGTGAACTCTCTTTTCTTCCTTGCAGATTTTTTTGGAACATTTAGGTACCAACTAGAATCTTGAGCTGATTCCTATGCTTCAGAAGTAGTTTTGGGAATCTGGTTCGATTAGGCGTAATCTTGAAAGGCACAATAAACAAATATGTAGAGGTGAACTGTGCTACTAGTGCATGCTCATGTAATTTCATTAAATAAACACTTGGAAGTTGGAAATTATCGCATACACTTAGATATACATCTTCGATCAATATACAAAATCTATGTCAAGACTAAACCCTTGATAGCATGATATTGTATTTAAATCCTTAAAATGGATAAGGAAGATGTCTCTAGTATCTCTTGTAGTCTAAGTATTTTTGTTTCGGAAGATAAGTTTTGTTTATATCTTTTTCTTAAACTATATATATAATGTTGAGGATCAAGAGTATGAGTGTTTTCTTCGATATGGTATTACACAAGTAGGTGTTACTCATTTGTTGCCTATATCTTATTATAGTCTCCATAAATTAGCTTTTTCTATCATTATTTTACCATATTTACCTATAGTGGCTGAGAATTTCCTGCATGCAGCTATGCATTTGTATTTTTATAGGAACAAATGGCGAAACATACTTCAATACAGGGGCTCTGGTTTCTTGTGTCCAGAACTTTCCCAAAAGCCGTGGTCCTATAGTTGGCATACTAAAGGGATTTGCTGGATTAAGTGGTGCAGTACTCACACAGATATATGCCATGATGAATTTTCCAGATCATTCATCACTTATCTTTACGATTGCCATTGGCCCTTCAGTTATTATTACAGCCTTGATGTTCCTTATTCGACCAGTGGGAGGTCACAAACAAGTCAGGCAATCTGATAACTCGAGCTTCTTCTTTACCTACACCATCTGCCTAGTACTAGCTGCTTATCTCTTGGCAGTCCTAGTGCTCGAGGATTTAATTACCATGCATCAGACTATTGTCACAGTATTAACAATTATTTTGATTCTTATCATTTTGCTTCCGATTACAATTCCTATTATGTTGGTTTTCTTTTGCCAACCAGTATCTACAACAGAAGAGAGCCTTCTTCTCCCTGGCTCTCAGGAAGAGCAAGCAAATAAACCGGGGCAGGATGTCAACGAGGTTATATTCAGTGAAGTCGAAGATGAAAAGACATCAGAAGTTGATGAACTTCCAGCTTCAGAGAGGCAGAAGAGAATAGCTCATTTACAGGCAAAACTGTTTCAAGCAGCTGCAGATGGAGCAGTAAGGGTAAAACGAAGAAAAGGTCCTCGGAGAGGGGAGGACTTTACATTACTACAGGCTCTCGTCAAAGCTGATTTTTGGCTCATATTCATCTCCTTGGTACTGGCATCTGGTTCTGGCTTAACAGTGATTGATAATCTAGGACAGATGTGTCAATCACTAGGCTATGCTAATACACACATATTTGTTTCAATTATAAGTATTTGGAACTTTCTTGGTCGCATTGCTGGTGGGTACTTCTCTGAGAACATAATCCGGTATGTATGACATTGATCTATTATTTCCATTGAACTGCATTGATATATATATATTTCGAGATATTTCATTGTGTTCTGCATTTCTTAGACACTATTCATACCCAAGACCAGTGGCAATGGCTGTGGTTCAAGTGATCATGGCAATAGGACTTTTGTTCTATGCTATGGGATGGCCTGGTTCAATATACGTAGTCTCTGTGCTCATTGGACTAGGATATGGAGCACATTGGGCAATAGTTCCAGCTGCAGTTTCCGAATTGTTTGGTTTAAAAAGCTTTGGAGCATTGTACAATTTCCTCACACTGGCGAGTCCGGCTGGTTCACTGATCTTCTCTGGTGTTATTGCTAGTGGAATATATGACTATCAGGCCAAGAAACAACACGAGGATTCAAGAATTGTGGATGATGAATCACTCACTTGCAGTGGCACAATTTGTTACTCTCTAACTTGTGGAATCATGTCTGGGCTGTGTATGCTTGCTGTTATTTTAAGTCTGATCGTTGTCCGTCGGACTAAGAGAGTTTATGCTCAACTTTATCCAAAATAATCTTCAGTTCGATCTTCTGAGCCCTTTCCAATGGCAAGATATGGAGTTTGATGCTTGCAGAGATCGAAGTTCCATGACTGCATTGCCCCCTTCTTCCAGGAGGAAAGAGCAGATTGAATCTTGTTCCAGTTCACAGGTTTTGTGGTATAATAATACATCAAAGCCAAATTAGTGTATTTGGTCTCAAATCTATTATTACCAATTTTAAAATTGTGCAATTAGTCATTTTTAACTATTTTTCTATCAAATTTGACGTTAAAATGGTCAATTTAATAGAGAAAATAGATAGAATGATTAATTTTACAACTTTATATATATATATATATATATATATATATATATGTGTGTGTGTATATTTTTTATAATTTTTACTGCTATTTTAATGTGTCTCAAAAAGATGTATGGAAATTGTTTACAGTGTGACAGACATGTACATATTTTTAAAAAGGGAATGATTGTTTGAATAATTTACTCTTTTTTCTTTTTTTTTTTTTTTTTTTAAGAATATTGAAGAATTTAATCCCAAATAAATTTATGGTTGATAGTTAGTTCCAAGTTTTTAAATTTAAGGCTATAAATAGGGTTTTGTTTTACAATAAAAATTTTTTTTTTGGGATTAAAATTATAATATATTTTTAATAAATAATAAATATGTCGATATATATAAAAGGGAAAAAAAAAAATTCAAACGTGGTTGCTTGTTTGTTTAAGGATAATATTTTAAAGGATTATGAACAACATGGTTGCTTGACTATTTTAAGGATAATATTTTTTTTTTATGCTTCTTTTTTTTTTTTTTTTGACAATTTCTTTTTTTTAGATAAATGAATTAATAAATAAACAAATAATTGTCAAATAACAGATTGGATTGAAATTTAGAATGGGCACACTTGACAATATTAATCATTTGAAAAAATAAACGCATTCATTCATTCATTCTGTAGCAGATCTTTTGCAAACATCAATTTGGATTGGCTTGGTTCGTTTTGAAGAATTTAATGTTTTATTTTTATTTTTTACATAGTGTAATAAAATGAGTTTTTTCATTAATAATTAATATTTTATTTTATGAAACAAAAGAAGTAAAATAATAGTAATGTTCGGGAATGGGAGCCTTGCTAAGTAGCGGAGACTAAGGCGACGATCATCCCACATCCTTATACTAAAGGCTGTACACGCCTCTGCTTCAAATGCCATTTCTAAAGGATTCTGCAACACTTTAAGAACGTCTCTCATTAATGGCCTCCTTGAGGAATCAGGATTCAGACAAGACTTTGCCACAATTGCCATTCTCCATACTTTGTCTAATAAATCTTCATCTACAATTAAAGACGGATCCACAATCTTCACAACAAGTTCTCTGTCATATGGACTAATATAAGGTAGCAATTGCTGCAGCCAATCTTGATTCATGGCAGCATCACAATCAGATGCACTTATACCAACAATTCCTATTACTACTTACTGTTCAAGCAATACCTTTCCGAAACAGTAAATATCATACGCACAGGTAGCAGGTTTATAATTATTACCTGAAATTAAGTATCCAAAATCGATATCTGAATAAAAATTTTTTTTTTTTTTTTCCTCAATCGTGTTCTTTCCTTTTGTTTCTCTTTTTTTTCTTTTTTTTTTCATGGATAAATATTTTTACTTTTTTTTTTTTCACTAGCATGGCGTGATTGTCAACACCTCAAAACTCTTGCGGATCAACTTCGCAATGTTGGCGCTCCAGTATCCAATCATCGGCTTGTTCTTCGTATGGTTGCCAGCCTCACTCCTGCCTACTAAAGAAAGATAGCATAGAATAATTAATTCTTGAAAAAGACCTCACAGCAGTAAGCTGTTGGTGTTAGTATTTATACACAAAGCAAAGTATACAACTCAGCATATATATATATACAAACTGTATATATATATTTACAGTGATAACTAATAACAAGCCACGTATCCTAGAAAGAGAATATGACCATCACAGTGAGATTCTTATGAATAACAAAATCTCAATTAATCCAGCCAAATCGTAAGACCGAGAATAACGCCAAAACAATAAATCTAACATTCCCCCTCAATCACACCGAAAATTTATATAGGCTGAGATTGTAACATATGGTCTCAAAAGCTCCTCTAGGCAAAGCTTTAGTAAAGATGTCGGCTATCCGATCTCTGGATGATATAAACTGAACCATCAAAGCTTTGCGAGCAACCAACTCACGCACAAAATGGAAATCAACTTCAATGTGCTTTGTCCTGGCATGGAACACTGGATTAGCACCGAGGTATGTGGCGCCAAGATTGTCACACCATAAGACTGGTGGATCTGTACTGGTGTATGCTTTGAGTTCCTTCAACAAAGACTGTATCCAAATCAATTCAGCAGTAACATTAGTTATGGCTTTATACTCTGCCTCTGTACTGGATCGTGAAACTGTGGCTTGTTTCCTTGAGCTCCAAGAGATAAGATTGGAACCAAGAAACACCGCAAAACCATTGGTAGACCTACGATCATCGGGACATCCCGCCCAGTCAGCATCCGAGTAAGCATTGAGTGTAGTATTTGAGCAGTGTTGTAGCTTCAAACCCTGTGCAGTCGTGCCTTTTAAATAGCGAAGAATCCTCTTTACTGCAGTCCAATGGACATCGGTTGGAGTTTGAATAAATTGACAAACTCGATTGACAGAGAAAGCAATGTCGGGCCTGGTTATGGTCAAGTATTGTAGCCCTCCAACAATGCTTCTATACTGAAAAAGATCAGCTCCAGTAAGAATTGTGCCTACTTCACGAGACAGCTTTTCAGTAGAACTCATGGGAGTTGAAATAGCTTTACAATATTCCATTCGTGCTCGTTTCAAAAGATCAAGAGCATATCTCCTTTGTAACAACAAAATTCCATCGGACCGATGTTTAACTTCAATACCCAGAAAATAATCAAGACTGCCTAAGTCTTTGACTGCAAAGTCTTGGGTTAACCTCTGAATCAACCTCTCGGAAGCCACGGATGAGGAGCTAACAATGATGATATCATCCACATAAATCAACATATACATTCCGAGATCTCTCTGATTGAGGATAAACAAGGAAGTATCAGCTTTGGAGCTATGGAAGCCAAGTTCCTGCAATTTGCAAGTTAGCCTGGAGTACCAAGGCCGAGGGGCTTGTTTCAACCCATAGAGCGCTTTGTGCAATTTACATATGTAGTTTGAAGGGACTTGTTTACTCTCATACCCCGGTGGCTGCTTCATATATACGTCTTCCTGCAACAATCCATGCAAAAACGCATTTTGAACATCAATTTGCTTCATTGTCCAACCTTTTAAGACAAAGCAAGAGACAAGATAATGCGTATTGTTGTAGGTTTCACTACTGGACTGAATGTATCATAGTAATCAACACCAAAACGTTGTTTAAATCCTTTGGCAACCAAACGTGCCTTATATCGATCAATTGTACCATCAGCCTTCCTTTTAAGTTTGAAAACCCAACGACTGTCAATAAGATTAATGCCCTTCTTTGGTGGTACAAGTGACCAAGTCTGATTTTTAATCGGTGCAGAAAATTCTGCATCCATGGCTTGTCTCCATTCTTTGAATTGAACAGCTTCTTGATACAACAATGGTTCAACAGGAATCTGAGTTTGCTCAATAATTGGAGAAGAAAGCGGCGAAGCATACCTTAAGGTCCATCAGGTGAACTGGTTTAGGTTTAGTGATATTGTTTTTGAGTCTTGTGCGCATTGGATGGCAGTTTTGAGGTTGAACCTCTTGTGCGGTCCGATTAGGACTGGAATGAGGTACTCCTTGAACCTTATCTTCATTTAAGGATTCTGCAGGAACATTATCACTAGACAAATCATTAGCAGAGTTAGTGTATCCAAAATCGGGAGAACATTCGGATATTGCTGATCTGCTGGATGGTGTAGGTGATATGGATGAGTTTGGGAAGTAGTTTTCTTTCTCAAGATGTGTAGGGATGATGGAAGGTAGAACAGTGGTATGTCGTGCAGGTGGAGAACAGGATGTGGAGCTCGAAAAAGCATAAGGAAAAACACTTTCATCAAACACAACATCACGAGAAACATACATCTTATCGGTTTCTTTATCAAAACACTTATATCCTTTGTGATGAGAACTATAACCCATAAAGACACACTGCTTAGATCTAAAATCAAGTTTTCTGGAATTGTAGGCTCTCAAGTTAGGCCAACAAGCACAACCAAAAACTTTGAGAGATTTATAATCGGGGATTTTACCAAGAAGACGAAACAAAGGAGTATCATAGTGTAGGATTCGAGTTGGCATTCTATTAATCAAAAAACAGGCTGTATTAAAAGCCTCATCCCAGAACTTAACAGGTAATTGTGCTTGTGCAAGTAGTGCAATACCAGTTTCAACAATGTGTCTATGCTTACGTTCCACCAAACCATTTTGTTGATGTGTATGAGGACATGATATATGATGTGCAATACCAGTTTGTTTGAAATATGTGTGCAATTTATGATACTCGCCACCCCAATCAGATTGAACTGCACAAATTTTCTTGCCTACAAGTAATTCAACATGTTTCCGGAATTGCAAGAAAATGGATTCAACATCAGATTTGTATTTGAGAAAATAAATCCAGCAGAATCTACTATAGTCATCCACAAAACTAACATAATATTTGTATCCATTAACCGACGTATGTGTTGGTCCCCAAACATCCGTATGAACTAATTGTAAAGGACTAGAAGAAGTATGTGTAGAAACACGAAAAGGAAGTTGATGTGATTTGGCCTGTTGACAAGCATCACATACAGAGAAAATTTTATTTGGAATAGATAGACCACTGAGTTCTAGAACTTTAAAAACTATTGGAGATGCTTTGGATGTCCTAGTCGACGATGCCACTGTTCTTGAGAGATTTTGGCGGAAGAGAAGACTTGACTGGAATGAGTATTTGGCAAGGAATAGAGTCCTCCCTCACATGTACCTTTGAGTAGAATGGTCTTTGTTGTTCGATCCTTAACAAGGAAACAATCGGGATGAAATTCAGCTAAAGCATCATTATCAGAAACTAGTTTATGAACAGAGATGAGGTGACGGTTAATTTGTGGAACATATAAGACATTGTTCAAGGCTAAAGATCGAGAAGCGAAGCAATATTAGAATGTCCTACATGAATAATGGACAAACCTGTACCATTGGCAACTTGCACTTGATCACTGCCATTATATGGCTCCTTTGTTGTAAGGCGTTCCAGATCATTAGTGATATGATCGGTAGCACCAGTATCAGCATACCGGTGTGAATCAACCGAGTAATTGTTTGTAACAGCAGCAGCAACCTTACTTACATCTTCACTTGATAGTTGTGATCAAACCTATACCAGCAACGAAGAGCATCATGTCCCTCTTTGTTACTAGACTTGGCAGATTGGCCTAAGTCCACTGTTGTTTGCTGTATTTTGTTGTCTACCAGCAAATCTTCCAGACAATGATCTTCCGCCATTGCCACGTCCACGGCCATGGCCACGGTTATGTCTACCTCCTCCTCTGCGCCCTTGACCTCTGCTAACTTGATTAACAGATGGTACGGAAACATTCACATTATTATGTTCAAGACGCAACTCATAACTAAGCATGTGTGCATATACATCATTGACTGTTATAGCTTCGGATCTGGTGGTGATACTAGTTACTAGTGGATCAAATTCTGATCCAAGACCACGAAGAAGATATGAAATCAATTCTTCATCCTCCAAAGGCTTTCCAACCGAAGCCAAAATATCTGCTAGACCCTTTATCTTACAGAAATAGTCCGCAATGGTGAGATCCTTCTTCCGAATAGTTGCAAGTTGCATGCGGATTTGCATTACTCTTGCTCTAGAGCTGGATGCAAAAGACCTTTCTAGGGCACACCAGACCTCACGGGCGGTTGTGCGGCCAACAACTTGAGCCAACACTTCTTCAGTGAGAGAAGATAGAATCGCACTTACCACCAGTTGATCTTGATGATACCAGATAGTGTAATCTGGATTAGGAACAATTTGTGGAATACCCTCATCGTTGTTAACAACGATTGTTGGATTTGGTTGAGGAATTGATCCATCAATATAGCCGATCAACCTCCGACTTCGTAAATAAGGGAAGAGTTGAGTTGTCCACAACAAATAGTTATCTCTTTTGAGTTTAATTGTAACCATGTTATTGAAGATTGGTGTGGGTAGAGAAACCGAGGGAGTATTGCTGGTGGGAACGATGGTGCCGGGGAAAGTCATGATGAGAAACACTAAAAAATAAAAAGGTTAAAGGCTAGGAACAGAGGCTTTGATACCATAAAGAAAGATAGCATAGAATAATTAATTCTTGAAAAAGACCTCACAGCAGTAAGCTGTTGGTGTTAGTATTTATACACAAAGCAAAGTATACAGCTCGGCATATATATATATACAAACTGTATATATATATTTACAGATGATAACTAATAACAAGCCACGTATCCTAGAAAGAGAATATGACCATCACGGTGAGATTCTTATGAATAACAAAATCTCAATTAATCCAGCCAAATCGTAAGACCGAGAATAACGCCAAAACAATAAATCTAACACAAGGGAGTTGCGTCGGTTATCCGACATCGGAAAGTTCTTCCAGCTTTCTATGAGGCACGATCCATGTTGGACTTGGAAGAGGCGAGCTTGAAGCAGTCTGCAACTCACGATGATGAAGCGCTGGTTGCTACCACCCACGACACTTGTTGAACCACAGCCTGCTGATTTTTCTTCCAATCGACATCGACATCGCGGTTTCCACAAAAATAGCAACAAACGTCACGATGGTGGTTCCTCCGGCGGTCGTTCCGGTGGCGGGGGACACGCGGGGCGGCGGCGGCAACAGTTCCGGTGGTCGGGGTTCCTCAGCCCAACACCCCTCTTGGCGGCCCCATGCATACCCATGGTGGCCTTGGATGTCTTCTTGGCCCATCCCTCCTTGCCCATTTCCAACTCAACCTTGGGCCTCCACAGGATCCGGGCTGCGATGGACTCCTCCTGGACCTGGGCCCAACCGCCAGCCAGGTCTCCTTGGGCCTAGACCTCCACAGTAGCAACATGCCTACCAAGCTGAATGGGCTCCAACAGATTTTGAGTCCGCCATGCACACCATGTCTTTAGCCCAGCATGATTCCAATTAGTTTATGGACACCGGGGCCACTTCTCACATGACGTCCACCCCAGGTACTCTCTCGTCTTATTTTAATTTGAGCACAAATCATGGAATTATTGTTGCTTGGTGGTCAATCAATTCCAATTCGTGGTTATGGACATACCTCTCTTCCCCACTCACACCCCCCTTTGTCCTTAAAAAATGTGCTTCATTCTCCTAACCTCATTAAGAATTTAGTGTATGTCCGTAAATTCACCACCGATAATCATGTCTCTGTTCTTTTTGATCCGTTTGGTTTTTTTGTGCATGATTTAAAGACGGGGATACGACTCATGAGGTGTGATAGCACGGGTGATCTTTACCCTCTCAATAGATCGTCTCCCGCTTCTCCTCCCTCTACGTTTTTCGCCTCCTCTCTTTGGCATGAACGTTTGGGCCACCCGAGCACTCCAGTGTTAGCCTCTCTTCGAAGAAATAAATTCATTAATTGTCATCATTTATCTCCGCCTTCTATTTGTCAATCTTGTGTACTTGGAAAACATATTAAGTTGCCTTTTGTTTCTTCTAGAACATTTACTTCTATGCCTTTTGATATTCTTCATAGTGACCTTTGGACATCTCCTGTTTTGAGTACCTCGGGCCATAGATATTATGTGCTATTTTTGGATGATTATTCTAATTATTTGTGGACTTTTCCTATTGCCACTAAATCACATGTGTTTTCCATTTTTACTTCTTTAAAGGCACATATTCGTACTCAATTTGAACGTGACATTAAAACTATTCAATGTGATAATGGGCGAGAATTCGATAATCGTCGTTTCTCCGCATTTTGTGAGTCTTGTGGTATTTCTTTCCGTTTATCTTGCCCGTATACTTCTCCACGAAATGGGAAAGCCGAAAGAAAAATTCGTTCCATCAATAATATCATTCGGACTCTTCTTCATCATGCTTCTATGCCTTCTTCTTTTTGGCATCATGCCTTGCACATGGCCACATATCTTCTTAATATTCTTCCCAGTAAATTATTAGACTATGTCTCTCCTCTCCAAATTCTTTATAAACGAAATCCATCCTACTCTCATCTTCGAGTTTTTGAGTGCTTATGTTTTCCACTTGTTCCTTCTACTACAATAAATAAGCTCCAAACTCGGTCAACTCCTTGTGTCTTTTTGGGATACCCCTCTAATCATCGTGGCTAAAAGTGTTTTGATTTATCTAGTCATAAAATTATTCTTTCACGGCATGTTATTTTTTATGAAACAATCTTTCCATTTAAAAATATTCATTCTTCTAGGCCCAATGATTATGATTTTTTAAATGATGGATTTTCCCCTTACACATTAAATCATTTTCATACTACAGCCCAACAACAACCAGGCCCAAATCCATCATCCCTTTTCCCACATACGGGCCCTACTCCCTTGGCCCAATCTCAGCCTACTTCTAGCTCCTCCTCACTCGCGGCCTATTCTCCAAGCCCACTCGGCCCACTGGATTCGGCCCACTCGCGGACAGCACCCATCTCACTCCAAAATCCTTCTCCTCAACCCATTCCAAATCAGGCCCAACGTCCGGTCACACGCAGCCATCATGGGATCTTCAAGCCCAATCCGAAATATCACCAAGCTTATGCCTCCACCCTTTCTAAATCTCCGCTTCCGCGTACTCCTCTTGAGGCCCTTCGTGACCTGAATTGGAAATTGGCTATGGATGATGAATTTAATGCTCTTATTAAAAATAAGACGTGGGATTTAGTACCCCGCCCACCTCATGTTAATTGTATTCGTTCAATGTGGATTTTTACACATAAAGAAAAGTCTAATGGTACTTTTGAGCGGCACAAAGCCCGTCTTGTAGGCAATGGTAAAACTCAGCAGGTTGGAATTGATTGTGGTGATACTTTTAGTCCGAGGAGTCAAACCCGGCGACCATTCGGATGTGCTAAGTCTCTCCTTATCCAAGCAATGGCAGATTCATCAGCTCGATGTCAAAAATGCCTTCTTACATGGGGACCTCCACGAAACTGTCTATATGCATCAACCTATGGGTTTTCGGGACCATGATCATCCCGACTATGTTTGTTTGCTACGAAAGTCCTTATATGGACTAAAACAAGCTCCTCGTGCGTGGTATAAGCGGTTTGCTGATTATGTTTCTCTCCTTGGATTTATTAACAGCAAGTCCGATAATTCTTTGTTCATTTATCGGAAGGGATCCGATATGGCTTATCTCTTGCTCTATGTTGATGATATCATCTTAACGGCTTCTTCCGATACTCTCCTACGATCCATTATGTCCAGTCTCAGCTCCGAGTTTGCAATGAAGGATCCGGGTTCTCTTAATTTTTTTTTTGGGCATTGGTGTGACTCGTCACAAAGATGGTTTGTTTTTGTCCCAACGCAAATATGCTGAGGATATTATCCACAGCGCTGGTATGGTCTCTTGTAAACCTTGTCCTACTCCGGTGGACACTAAACCGAAAGTTATTGCTCAAATTGGTGCTCACTATGCGGATCCGTCCCAGTATCGTAGTCTTGCAGGAGCTCTCCAATATCTCACTTTCACACGCCCAGATATATCCTATGTTGTTCAACAGGTGTGTCTCCATATGCATGACCCTCGTGATGAGCATATGCATTCTCTTAAAAGTATCATTCGTTATCTTCAAGGTACTCTACATTTTGGATTACACCTTTCTCCTTCCTCCGTTGCTTGATTTGGTGTCCTACACTGATGCTGATTGGGGAGGTTGTCCGGATACTCGTCGATCTACCTCGGGCTACTGTGTCTATTTGGGGGACAACTTGATCTCATGGTCGTCGAAACGACAACCCACTTTATCTCGATCAAGTGCCGAAGCTGAATACAGGGGTGTAGCCAATGTTGTTTCTGAGTCATGTTGGCTTCGTAATCTTTTGTTAGAACTCCATTGTCCTCTTTCAAAAGCCACATTGGTTTATTGTGACAATGTCGGTGTCATTTATCTCTGTGGGAACCCCGTACAACACCAGCGGACTAAGCACATTGAAATGGATATTCACTTTGTTAGAGAAAAGGTTGCTCATGGAGAGGTTCGGGTTCATCATGTGTCATCTCGATATCAAATTGCAAATATTTTCACCAAGGGTTTGCCTCTTGTTTTGTTTCAAGATTTTCGAGACAGTCTCAATGTTCGTGCTCCTCCCGTTTCGACTGCGGGGGTGTGATAGAATCTGGAAATATTGTGAAATATTTTCCATGATCTTTGCCTTTAATATAGCTTGTATGTATGGAATGTAAATATTTTAGATCCTAGTTTATAGCCTAAATTGTAGCTATGTAACAGTAGGATATTTTGTATATATATGTTTGGAATATCAATGAGAAAGATGAGGAATTATATTCTTACAATAATTAATGCAGAGTATTAGACCTTGCTTTTTTACTTTTAGTACTTTTCTAAAATGGCATTACAGTAATCTGAACATAATTCAATAATGAGTAATAAAAGCACGGAAACTTACTTCTTGGGCACCTGGAATCTGGTGAAATTAATCTGCTTCTTAGCCTTTTTCTCTTCTTCTTCATTTCTCTGAACACAGACATCGCCGAGGCTTCCTAATCGCACTTGATAGTTATCGTCCAGAAATATGCTGCTAGCTTGAATGTCTCTGTGAGAAGAGGGAAAAACAAAACAATAACATCAAGGTAGCTATAATGAGGGAATTTACACTACAGGGGAGGGGGAAATGAGGAAGAGAGAATTAAGTTCTAGGAGAACCTATGAGCAAGTGGAGGGAAACAATCGTGATGTAGATAATACAATGCCTCGGCAGCTCCGATTGCAATCTTCCATCTCGAAATCCAATCCAAGGATACTACTAAACTGGAGTTTTTATCGTGAGGATCAGTCTGCCGTGTGAAAAACGAACTCGATAGATCTCCCTTGGACATATATTTGTAAATTAAAAAACCATCCGAACAATGCCCCAACAAAGGTACCAAACTAGTACTAGAAGAATCCTTTCCCAAAGCTTGTAATTCCGATACACAGTAAGGGGATGAATAATCCATTTTCTTAATTACAACTCTAGTACCGTCATCTAATACGCCGTAGAAGAGCTCACCGGAGCGGCCACGGCCCACGCCTGATGAAATTGGAATCGCTGAAGTAATTCGAGGCCAGGAGAATTTGATGGTAGTCAAACGCCTCCCCAATTAATAAGATGGGAAGTTCTCTAGGGGAAGGAGGACAGGAAGAGATTGATGATGATGATGGTGATGATCGTGATTGTAACGGTGACGACAGCGACGGCGAGAGAGTTCTTAGAGCGATTAGGCGAAGCTGCTCCCTCCGCAGCGTGAATCGCACCAGTCTATCCCAGTTGTCGTAGATTTGAGACATTTACAACAGACCTTTCCACTTACAGTAAATCGGAGGAAATTTTCAGACGATGATTCAATTATAATGTGATGTATGTATCAAATTCGGAAGAGAAGAAATCAGAAATCCATGGTTTTTCCCTTTCATGGAAAAAGGGCGCAAAAAGGCGCGTTGAAGCCGTGTGCAGACCCTCTCGTTAACCGTGTGCAGACCCTCAAAAAAAAAAAAAAAAAAAAATGATCTGTAGATTGATATAGTTTGTCCCTTTGGCCACACAAAGAACTGAAAAATTCCAGGTCAATCTGCTAACCATTATACTTTTTTTTTTTTATTATATTATTATTATTATATTTTTTCCTCTCTAAGTTCATCTAAAATTTTAAAAATTTAAACAAATTGATTGTTTGTCTGTTTTTTATTTTTCAAAATTGATCCTCTCGATAGAAATTGATTCAAATTGTACTACTTTTTAATACGTGACCAATACATAACTTAAAAATCTTTATTACATCACAAGATACAATTATTTTGATGTCATTTAAATATCTTGAATTTCTAATTAAATGAATAAATATATTTAATTAAAATAATTTTGCTATAAAAAATATAAAATGATCAGAAGATCTTTTTAAATTTAATAGATGTACTATTCACGTGTAAAAAAAAAAGAAAAAAGTTTGAATATTGACAAAAATAGATAGAAAAAACTTAAATATATATATTAAACTGAAGGATTTTCGTGATTATATATACGCTCCTCATTTTAACTGAAATTTTGGAATAGGTTCTGGATCATGAGGGGTGTATAATTTTTGTTATTTGTATCACTATTTTGCTTTATAATGATCATTGAAATTGAATTCTTGATACACATTCCATTCATGGTGGTTATCAAAATGTTTATATTGTGAATATCATATGCATTCTTGCTGCTGTAGTCAGGAAATTATGTAGTGCATAAGTGTAATTAGAGAGCCGTGCAAAGGTCTCGGGTTTAAGGCGAAATTTTTTTCGGGGCTTTTAGTTATTTATTTTTCTGACTTTTAAGCTATAAAATTATTTATTATATCTTTACCGTCAAAATATTACAATATTTCATTTTTAGTAAATAAAATATAAAAACTTCTTTCACTAGTAGAGCTGCAAACGAGTCGAGCCGAATCGAACATCGGAAGTTTGAGCTCGTTCGTTTAATTTTTCGAACATTGTTCGTATTCGCTCGTTTAATGATTCGAGCCAAAAATTTTGTTCAATTTCGTTCGATTATTTGTTTATAAAGCTCGAGTTCGAGATCGAGTTCACTCATTTAACTTTCAAGCATACTCCGAATTCGAATTTAACTTATTCAAAAATTTAAAAAAAATAATAATAATATTAAATTTTTAAGACTTCAAATTTCTAAAATAACAAGAATTTATATAATTTAACTATTTAACCATTCAATAAATTAAAAAATCTTATAAAAAATTCCTATGAAATAATAAATTCTAAATAAAAAAATCATAAAAGATACAAATTAAAAACACAAATAATAATAATAAAAGTCATCGTTCCAGTTTCTTGCATGATAAATTCATATCCAAAAATTACATATAATAACTAAAATCATTAAATTTCAAACTAGGATAAAGAAATTTCTTCAAAAGATGGATGTTCATCCTCCACCTGCAAAAAAGAAGAAGATATATTTATTAAATATATAAAAATTATTCCTAAACATATTAAATATTATTTTTATACATACAAAATAAAGGAGAAATGAAAAAAAAAAAAAAAAACTTGTTTTTTGTCCTTCTTAAGTCCGTGAAGATTACGCACTCAATCGGATGCACATAAAATCATTTCAATTGTATCAACCGATATTGAAGTACGACGATTATCAATCACTCTACCTCCTGCATTGAAAGTAGATTTTGAAGCTACAGTAGTAATTGGAATAGATAATATGTCACATGTCATTTTAGATAATCTACTGTACTTGAGTTGATTCACTCTCCACCATTCTAATGCATCAAAATGAGCTTCAGAATCACTTATATATACATTCTCTTCAAGATAAATGTTCAAATATGATTTTAAAGGCTGAATAAAATCTGATTGTCCGACAAAAGAATCAAATTTAGCTTTTCCAATAATAACATTTCTTCCAATGCCATGACCCTCATAACTACCCTTAATTGACTGTTATCCATTATTGCCCTTGCTGAACTTTGTTCCTGCCTCAATTGACATTCATTATATGCACTTGCATAACTTTCATAAAGTTCATACAATGACTTCTTAACCAATTCAATATTTACATCCGAATCATCTTGATAAAGTACGGGAAAAACAAACTTAACAAGTTTCATTTTATACCTTGGATCCAAAATTGCACCAAAAGAAAATAACATGTTACATTCACCCCAATACTTATCAAATTTGGCAACCATTTTTTCAGCCATGACTCTCATATAACTAGAATGATCCAAAGATTTCTCATTTAATATTTCCTTGATCCTATAAAGTTCCGGAAGAAACAAATTCGAAGTAGGATATTCGGAATCAAATATCATATTAGTAATTTCATGAAAAATAGCCAAAAATTGAGTTACTTCTTCAACTTTCATCCAATCATGACAATTAGGAACATAACAAAAACCAAGATCAATATCATGATAACGAGAGAAAACATCTTTAACTTCTAAAGCAGCTGCCAACATCAAATATGTTTCATTCCATCTAGTAGGACAATCCAAAATTAACTTTTTACAAGGCAATTGAAGTTGTTTCACAATTTTAGCAAATTCATTAATTCGAGCCTCAGAATTCTTTAAATACTTTATACCATCCCGAACAACATCAACTATACTTCCAATTTCACAAAGTCCATCTTGAACAAGCAAATTCAAAATATGAGCACAACATCTAACATGAAATAACTTTCCATCAATTGGCAATTTTTTCCTCAATAAAAGATCTCCTTTCAATCTCCGAATACAAACATCATTGTATGACGCATTATCAACAGTAATGGAAGCCAATTTATTTTCAATTCCCCAATCAAAAAGACATTTACTAAGTGCATCAGCAACAATAACACATGTATGTGGAGGTGGAACATTTTTAAAACTCAATACACGTTTTTGTAATACCCAATTAGAATCAACAAAATGCCCAGTGACAACCATGTATTGAATACTTTGTCCAATTTTCCACAAATCAGTAGTGATGTTAATCTTATCAACCTTGTGTAATAAGGTCTTCAACTTTTTTCTTTCTTGATCATAAACTGACTTACAATCTTGTTTCACACAATGATGACTAATTTTTTGATAAAATGGAGAAACAACTTTCATAAACTTATTGAACAAAACATGCTCCATCATCGGAAAAGAATACTCATGAACTAATTAGTTTATGATCATATGTAAAGTTATTAATAGAACTTACCTCATCCGATTCAGTTTGAGTAAATGAAAGAACTTGTTGCTTCAATGACGGATTTTGACCAAGAGTTATTCTCCGTTGCAAACAAGACTTCAAATGTCGATTGAATGTAGTGGTAGTGTTGTATTTATTCACTGTCCATGAGACCTTGCAATAGGAACACTTTGTCATTCTGCAACCTTTGTCATCTGTCCATTCTTCCATTTCTTTCCAACAACTTGATTTTTTTTTTTTTTTTTTCGCTTAAATGCATCATTTTCTTCAATGTTGTCATTATCTTCATTTTCATCTAAGTTAATATGTTCAGTACTTACTTCATTTGTTTCATCCATAGGTGGACATGTTAGAAGATTCTTGAAATGAACTTGAGAATGGTATTGACATACCTGTTCAAACAAAACAAGTAAATAATAAAAATATAAATATGATATATATATATATATATATTAACTTGTCAAAAAGAGGGAAATAATTAAGGGGGAAAAAAAAAAATTTTTTCACACGTATTATTGAAAAGAAACATTAAAAAAAAAAAAAAAGAAGACTCAAAGCTAGAAACTAATGGAACCTCAGGTATTCAAAAACAAAGCTAAAAAAATCTGTGTTTTAGTTACATGAAAGTAGTGCAAAACACATCTATAAAGAAAAACTTCCCTTCATGTGTACTTTTAAATTTAGAGGAATAACTTTAAGACCAAATAAATATTAGGACTATCATGCATAATTTCCATTCTGCACAAATTTTTCTTACACAGCCAGAACTTTGAAGGAGAAAAATTCTTCTTTTCCTCCACAACCAAGGAACCTTTTATCGGCTTGATGTTATTTATTTAATGTCTTAATCAATTTTGTTAAAATCAAACAGCAAGAGTCAAGGTGACAAGGGAATGTATGGCATACCAAACTGCAATTCCTTTAGGACAAAAAATCTACATATTGTTCTGGTTACCATTAAATTAATATGATAAGATAGCAACTAATTTTTTTCTAAAAGTAAACAAATGAATAAACAATGTGGATCTGGTTAAATATGCTACCTTCAATGATCTAAGGGACAAAGATAAACCTTATATCATGGTGTAGTTCGATATCACTCATTCAGTTTGGATTTATAATGAGTTCATAACAACACTGTATTGATGAAATGAATCTTCAGTCAAGTCAACACCCAACTGCCTCAGCCTTTGCCAAATGTGACTCAGCAACATTAGATTTTAGTAACATGATCGGATAAAAGTCTGGAACTTTTTTTTCTTTAACATGTATATCTTATGGAGTTTCCTATAATTCCATACAAAAGTATAAGCTTTACAGAGATTATCAAGAGGAAAAATCATAAGAAACTATTCAAACACCTTAAGTCCTCAACTAATAACATTGGTTCACATATCAGGTGAAACTATAAATCTCTAATGTTTAGGAATAGTTTGATGATTCATTAAACCAAAAAGAAATAGCAATATCATAGTGAAAACCATAAAAGAAGAACTTACTTTAGACAGAAGGAGCAAAAGAGGGTAACCTTGAAAACAGAAGGAGTGATGTAATCAGAATCTGTTTGTGACTGAGCAAACAAGAGTAGTGAACAATGATTTGAGATCTTTGAGTTCTTTCTGGGTGAATGCTCTGTAATCAATCATCAAACAAAAGGGTGTTACTTTAAGTCATTGAATTTCTATTTTCTTTCCCTACTCACATATTTAGGTATAGAAATTTATCCATTTTATCGATACTAAAAAGAGTAGACACCTCCAAGCGGAATTGAAGCGAGGATCAAAGGAAGAAGAAAAATTAACGAAAGGAGCCGCCGGTGTAATTGGGAATTTGGGATCCTTGCTCTTCAAGAACTTCACGAAAGGAGCCGCCGGTGTAATTGTCAAAAAAATGTAGAAAGAAAGTATGATGGAAAATGAGAGTATAATGTCAAACCCTAGGATGCTTTTTTTTTTTTTTTTTTTTAAATAATATATATAAAAATTATAATAAAAAAAAATTAATAATATGTTCGCGAATGCTCCATTATGTTCATGAACAGTGTTCGAGTACGCTCGAAAATTAATCTAGTCTAAAAATTTATTATAGTTCGGTTCGATTAATAAACGAACAAGCTCGAACCTAACATAAACGGGCTCGAACGAACTTTGTTCGCGAACAGCTCTATTCACTAGTAGCAACATTTATAGGTATTGTTAATATTATTCTACATGCAATATATTATTTGAAAAACAATCTAATATTTTTACATAATTTTATATTTCTATAGAGTATTAATTTAGTTTCTTAAAACTTATTTCAATATTTTTAATTCTTAACATTTTCTTCTCTTACTCTCTTGTTATTATTATTAATTTCTAATGAATTAATATTCATATTCTACTACTTCTTCATTATTTGTACTAGTCAAGTCATCTTTTTTATTACCAATAATAAATTCATTGCACGTCATTGTGATTTTATGAGTTTCTTAATTCTTCTTCTTTTTATAATTTTCACAATATTTTCTATTTGACATTTTTCAAAACAAATATAAATAAAACTAAGACACTCTTAAAAAATAGGGAAAAAAAATAAAAACTATAAAAATATAAAATGAGACGAAGATAAACCAATATCAAACAATAACAAAGAAAAAAAACAAAATAGTTATATTTTATAAAAATAAAAAAGATAAACTTATTTAAATTTGAAGATAAGACTTTTTTTAAGATATTGTGTGTTGTCTTTTAGATTTGATAAGATATACTCAATATTTAGAAGAGTTGGTTTGTTTGTATTTTTCTAAACTAATTTAAAAAATTAGAATCTTTGTTATTCAAAATAAACATTCTCTATATAATATTTTTTAATTATTTTTATCTTCTTGGAAATATAATATTATTAAAATTGCTCTATTTTCAATAAATAGCTATGATAACTTAAATAATAATTAATTTTTTTAAAAAAAAAGTAAACTCATTAATAATAAATTATAAATAATTTTTTAAAATTTAAAAATAAATATATATATTTTTATTAATCATTAATATTTTATTTTTTAAAATTTGAACCTTTGAGATTAAAAAAAAAAAATTGGGGGCCCTTCCCGAGTGGGGCCTAAGGCGACCGCCTAACTCACCTTAGGCTCTACACGACACTGAGTGTGATATATGGATTTGCTTTGGAATTTTTCTTTTTTCATAGATAGTCAAATAGGCAAAGATACATATAAAAATAAGTTTGGAATAACGATTCACTACATCTAGATCCTCCAATGCTTAAGATAATAGAGAGAATAGAAATGCATGGAGTATATTCGTATAGGTCTCTCAATATTCCCAAGTGTGGAATACAAGTAGAGAGAAGTTGAGATAGAATGTGTAATTTTACCTTATTTTGTATCTTAGATAGTTGTTTTTTTTTTTTTTTTTTCTTACATTGAATGTTAGTTTGACCATTATGATTTAGTTAATGAGAAGGTATTGTGGTGTTTTGACTTTGGCACCCTAGTAGACATGTTTTTCAACATTGTCTTGTGGTTTAACACATTTATCAACGACATTAATTACTAGTACAATCTAAGTACAAGATCATTAAATATGTATAAAGGGCTTTACTCCCGTGATGATTAAGGAACCTTGGATATGTCGGAGTTTCATTCTTGTCAAAGTACCAAAATATCGAAACATCAGGAACCACTACACCTATGCAGGTGACATGGTCAATACGACCAAAGTGACTTGAGAGTAAGTATATTTTGCAAACCATCTAGACGGAAGGTGGGCGCTAATAATCTGTCTGGACTTCAGTCTCTCACATTCTTACCTTGTAAATATTTTATTATTGAATTCCTATTTCAAATTTGCTCCTCCTACTCATCTGTACTTAGCAAAAATGTGTGCCTCCACACTCTTGTTTATAAGTATTCTTTCATTCTTTGTTACTGTTCTCTTCTCTAATTTTAGAAAAAAGAGTTGTATTGTTTGATGCAGAAAAAAAAAAAGGTGAAGGAGCATTCTTCATGGATGGTGCTTCATAGCACTTGGGAAGATGAAAGAACAATCTTTCATAGGCCTTTAAAGTGACATTAAAAGAGAGAAGACCAATCTAAAAGTTGGTGGAGCAATCTTGAGGCATTCATCCTGCCCTCTTGTTGGATACTGAACTCTCTTCCCTTACGACTCTCAAAGGATTCTCTAACGCTTTAAGAACATACCTCATTAATGGCCGCCTTGAGGAATTGGGATTCAGGCAAGACCTTGCCACAATTGCCATTGCCCATACTTCGTCTAACAAATCTTCATCTAAAATTAAAGACGGGTCCACAATCTTCTCAATAAGGTCTCTGTCGTATGGACTAATGTAAGGTAGAATTTGCTGCATCCAATCTTGATCCATGGCAGCATCACTAGATGCACTGATACCTAGCTTTCCTGTTACTAGCTCAAGCAATACTTTTCCGAAACAGTAAATATCATACGCACAAGTAGCGAGTTTACCTGAAATTAAGTATCCAAATTCGATATCGAAAGAAAAATTCAATTGATAAATTTTAACTATTCCTCCACCACGGGGTGAGTGTGAGAAATCAAAGAAGCAACCATGTTGGTGAAAATTTTAACTGAAATTAATAGAGTGAAGTTAAAAAGAAAAATGCACTCACCAGAGTTTCCATGTACATCGGTTCCTTGCTCAGATGACCTGCGTGCAAGAAATATATAAATATTTCAGCATTATAGATCATATAATTAATGCCAAGTGGTAATTTTCATACTATTTGTTTACTTTTTAATTACTTTTCTTAGGTAGCATT
This sequence comes from Cynanchum wilfordii, assembly GCA_025388415.1. NCBI lineage: Eukaryota > Viridiplantae > Streptophyta > Magnoliopsida > Gentianales > Apocynaceae > Cynanchum > Cynanchum wilfordii. The sequence continues at coordinate 430,308 of JAHSUH010005342.1, read as the reverse complement.
ATTGTAATTGTGTACTTATTGGCTTGTTCATATAGTTCATATACTCACTTTTTTTTCATTTTCTTAAAAATACAAAATTTAATGTCTTTTAAAAGTATAACATATATTTATTTATTTTTAATAACAATAAATAAGTGTGAGTTGTAAATCATTAGTTATAAGAGATATGAAAAAAAAAAAAATAAATAAATAAATACAACTTAGTAAAATTTATAAATAATAATTAAAAATATATATATATATCATTTTTATGTGAAGTATGCCAATAACTACAAAAATTTTGGGACAATAATCCATTTCGGAATTTCAACCTTTACACAAACGTTAAAATATTACTGGAAAATATATATAGACTTTGACTTTTTATTAGTCTTCACCTTTATTTTATTAAAGCCAAAGGTTATAATTATTCACAAGAAAGTGACATTAAAAATAATAATAACAATAATTGAAAACTTATCACTTTAAAAAATTAATATATTTTTTAATGTAATTATTAAAAATAATGAGAAGACAATTTTTTTTTTTAAAATCATTTTAACTTAAAATAGGATACATAAATTTCAATAATAACATTTAGTACAAAAGTTCTTTAGAGACATTGATTGATAGGTACTGCACTACTCCTTTTTGCTTTCTATAACAATGCCTAGGGATGGCAACAAAGAATGAGATTTATGGGAAGGCCTTCATATTTTTGTTATATTCTATTTCTAAATAATTATTATGATTTTAAAAAAAAAATATATATATATATATATATATATATATATATATATATATATATTTTTTTTGAGATGCGATGGAGATGAGGTTAGGGATTGAGAGAAAATAATATCCTCACCTATCCCCCATTTTCACTTTCAAAGAATCATCATCCTCATTTCCGAACACTCAAATGAAGATTTTTCAATCAAAACAAAAATTAGAATATGAATTTCAATCTAGTTTGATTTTTATTTTCGGACGCAAATGAGCATAAGAGAACTCTTGAAGTCACATCATAAGTAGATCTCATATACTTACAACATTCAAACAATTGTTCATTGGATGAGACGTGGAGGGCACTTATGTGTAGCCCTCAAGTTTCCTCAACATCCCGATTTGAGTATTTTCCCCGATTTAATTATCAAAAAGAAAAACCAGTTAGCACAATCATTTGTTGTCATTTTAATTAAATTTTTAATATTAAAAAAAATTAATTTTAAATATTTAAATTTAAAAATAATAGTTATATAATTTGTTATTAAAATTTTAATATAAATTTATTTTAAAAATTACTATTCTAAGAACCCTAGAAATTTTCCCAAAATCCCCCAAAATGGGTACGCAATTTCAATCTTGAGAGGAGGACAATTCATTAATAAGTAATTTAGAGCACGAAAACGTACTTCTTCGGCACCTTGGGAATCCATAAGAATTTGGTGAACTTATTTTGCTTCTTTGCCTTTTTCTCTTCTTCGTCTTCATTTCTCTGAGCACAGACTTCGCCGAGGCTTCCTAATCGCACTTGATAGTTATCATCGAGAAATATGCTGCTAGCTTGAATGTCTCTGTGAGAAGAGGGAAAAACAGAACAGTATCATGTCAAGCAAGCTACAATGGAGGAATTAACAGGGGAAGGGGAAATAAGGAATGGAGGAATTAATTTTAGGAGAACCTATGAACAAGTGGAGGGAAACAATCGTGATGTAGATGACATAAAGCCTCGGCAGCTCCGATTGCAATCTTCCATCTCGAAATCCAATCCAACGCTTCTAAGCTGGAGTTTTCATCGTGAGGATCAGTTTGCCGTCTGAAAAACGAACTCGACAGATCTCCCATGGACATATATTTATAAATTAAAAAACCATCCGAACAATGCCCTAACAAAGGGACCAAACTAGTATGAGAATCCTTTCCGAAAACTTGTAATTCCGATACACAGTAAGGGGATGAATAATCCATTTTCTTAATTATAACTCTAGTTCCGTCATCTAATACGCCGTAGAAGAGCTCACCGGACCGGCCGCGCCTGATGAAATTGGAGTCGCGGAAGTAATTCGAGGCTAGGAGAATTTGAGGGTAGTCAAACGCCTCCCCAATTAATAGGCTGGGAATTTTGCTAGGAGAAGGAGGACTGGAAGAGGCTGTTGATGGCGATGATCCCGATCGTGACGGTGACGGTGACGGTGACGGTGACGGTGACGGCGACGGGGAGGGAGTTCTTAGAGCGATTAGGCGGAGTTGCTCCCTCCGCAACGTCGATCGTACCAGTCTATCCCAGTTGTCGTAGATTTGAGACATTTTACGAATTACAACAGACAGTTCTACTTGCAGTAAATCGGACGAAATTCTGACGGCGATTCAATTATACTGTGATGTATGAATCAAATTCGTGAGAGAGGAAATGAGATATCCATGTATTGCTTGCTGGGGAAAAATGTGTTGAAGTTTTTGTTCACTTTCATGGAAACCGGGGGCGCGTTGACGAATGTTTGTGTACAGTTAAATAAAATAACAAATTGGTGTCAGTTTTCAAATATACAATGGAAGGATAATATAAGCTTCAATGACGAATAAAACGAAAGAATTTTTGTTTAATTTTGATTTGATTATATAAAAAGAATCATCTCCCATTTGCTCATTGAATCTTAATTCTTGCATACTCTTAATAGAATGTGAATCAATGACAAAAACTCATCATGTAATATTTTATCTTATATGGTAAGTCTTGTATAATAACTATGTAAGGATTTGATATTATATATAAAAATAAGTTTAAATATTTATTATCAATTTAAAATATTTTTTTAGTATTAAAGCAAATAACTAAGCATGACTTTTCGTAACGAAGTGTTATACCAAAGTATCCATTATCAATTGAATTTTTTTGGTTCAATAAGAAGAATAGCAAATACAGAATTTGAAATCCTTCTCTTTTAGCTCATTGTCATTAGAAATCCTCACAGTAATTCAATTCCATGGCTAGAAACCCATCAAAATCAGAATGGATTGAAGGGAGGAAAAAAATTTTAAACAGTCTCCAAGAGTGAGGCTACAAGTGAAAATCCAATGGCTAAGAAGGAATGAAGTAGAGACATCCAACGATGGAAACTCATTGATTCTCTTTGGGATAATTTTAAACTTTTTTTTTTTTGTCAAGCTTTCACATTATTTTAAAATATTAATATGTATTTTGATTAATACTAAAATATTATTTGAATTCATATTTTTTTTATAAAAAAAATATTAATTAATTAGAGAGATATCTAAAAAAAATAAAATCAATAAATATCACTTTAATTTGTTAATGTTACAAGTAAAAAATAATTTGACAAGTCAAAAAAAAAAAAAAAAAAGTAAAAGCAACTTATAGTAAAATTACTAAGTATGTCAAGAAATGTCATATCCATCACAGAAATTTTCTTCATATTAACAGTTAGATTTGTGAAAAAAAAAATTTCAATTCTAATTAAAAAATAAGTAATTAAAAACTTAAATCGATAACAATGAAAAGATTAAAGACTAACTTCACCTATCTTCAAACTTAAAATTATTTTATACCTTAAAAAATAATAATTATGTGTAACTTTTGACCATCATATAAGTTTATTTATATTCTTACATATTGAAATTTAAGGAAAAAAAATAACATAGAAGGAGAAGAAACGAAAACATTCTTACTAGGTTTTCTTTTTATAAAACTTTTATTATGTATATAATCAAAACAAAAGTTATATGCAAATTTGGAAGAGACTTGACGATTCAATCCTACTCATATAAATTAATTACAATAAACAAATTTCAGATGGAAATTTTGGAAATACAGAGAAAATTCTCCATAGTTTTGTTTGCACCGAGAATTTGGTGAATATATATATGGGTTATTACCTAAACTACCCCACTTTATTAACAAAACTCTATGATTTGGCTATAATTTAAAATTCATTCATTTATGGCCTTAATGCATATGTTATCTGCGTTTTTACCATAAAAACACATACCTCACATGTATTTTTTGTGGAGTTTTCAATTTTTTTTTTTTTTTTTTTAAAAAATTGCTACATATATACTAAAAACGCATACTTACATACGTTTTTATCACGTGTATATTAAAACCACATATGTTGTATGTGTTATTGTCACATGTGTAAAAAAAAACACACACACACACAACATGTGCATTTTTGCATAGGATATTTTTTGAAAAAAAAAATTAAAAAATTAAATTATACAAGTTGATGTGATTTTTTTTTTTTTAAAAAAATATTATATATATATGTATAACATATAATTGCATATTATAAATCTATATATATGTTTATATATTTTATATATAAAATATACACATATATATTTGAATAATATATATACATGCATATGAGATATGTATTTTGATGTGATGAAATTGTTTTAGTTATGGTTAAAAACGCATAAAGTATGTGTTTTTGTGTTTTTGTGTATCTGTTGAAAAACAAATATGTTATATGTATTTTTATGCAACAAAATTTTTTTAGTTCTAGTTAAAAATGCATACAAAAAATGTATTTTGTCTCTGTTGAAAAACACATATGTTAAAATAAATATATAATTAAAATATAACTGTAAAATGACATGATAAAAAATGTTTAATACAATCATAAAATTCTGAGTTTCAAAATAAGATTAAACACATGCAAAAAATAGATAAATTATATAATTTTTTTAATTTCAATCATTTTTTAAATTTTTATATAATTTCATCTCTTATTTTTATAATTTTAATAAGTTTCATCTTTCTCTTAATTTATTGATAGTCAAGTGTTAGTCAACTCTTTTTTTAATTAAAGTAATTATATTAAAAGCAAAAACACAATCCATTAAAAAAAATAATAATAATAATAATAAAACTAAACTGCAATAGTTGAAACTCATCATCTTCCCGAACTCCATAAGCTTCCATTTCAATCAGAAAATGTACACCATTAACCATGCTATAATAATACCTAACCATAGAATTTCAACCTCATAATCTTCCTTACCTACCAGAGAGATTAGAGTTTTTGGGGACAAAATGAGGACCAATATATCTTATTCATTCATATACAAATATAAAAAGGACTGACGAATACCCTCTTACACGAATCTGCAAAACGGGTGTGGGAACAAAAAACTGCTCTTCTACAACATTTCTAGGCAAATGCAGCTTCCACCATAGCCATTAATTATATTTTTCACCGACAATCAACTCATTCTACAACTGGTATTTCATGCTAGAAAGTCTTCAAACAAGTCTAGAATCCAAGAGTAAAACTAAACAAAAACACACACACTAAAAATCAAATTTCAGAATCCACATTTATCAATTGCCTTCAAAATCTAAATACAACCAACAAATCCCGATGATAATTGGTTTAGTAGAAGATTATCCTTGAGATACATTGAGGATCTCCTCCCGTGAAAACTCCGATGCCTAAGTCAGTAAAGAACTTAAGAATCAAAGTCACTAGAAGGATAAGAAGGAAGAAAATTTTTTGTTTAAGAGAAGATTGTCCTTGGGATATATTAAGGATCCTTCCGCTACACCAATAATCTTACCATATGTAAAGATAAAGCCCCGCAAAAATTTATAGGTCAAAGAAATTATATATATTTATAAATTACATGTAGAGAGAGATACAAGAAAAATCAAGAGGAACTACGGGGGAGAAGAGGACAGGGAAGAAGAAGGAATCGATGGTGGTAAATAACAAAGGGGTGAGGATTGAATGTGTGCGAACCTTGTTTGCTTGTTGTTTACACTGCGACCTTCAAGTTTGCTTGCTCTTGCAGAATTTCCAAGGCTACGTTTGTTGTGGGCTTCTTTTCAATTTGGCACGTTATTTTGCCAACCGGTGATGGAAATCTAAAAAAGATGAAGAAGAAGGAGGAGGATGACAAATTTTGAAGAAAGGATAGAACGAATTTTGAGAAGAAAGAAAGGGTAAGAAGAACAGAGAGAAGCAGAGTTTCAGAAATAAGAATCAGAGAAAAAGGAAATTACCTATTTCTCAATTTTTGTGTAGTATATAATCCTATTTCCGATATTTACAAATATCCGAATATATATTAAAAAAAACTTCTAAACTAATGTGGTGCAACGTTGTTGCTGTGTTGACACTAAGTTGAGTTGTTCCAGCTCGGCTTTAAATATCTTCAACTTAATATCTTCAACATCCCCCCTCAAGGTGGGAGTGTATCATCTTTATACAATCCCAACTTGGACAAAAGTATCTTATGTTGAGTTGATGGTAGTGTTTTTGTGAAAACATCTGCTAATTGACTTTGAGTAGGGAGATAAGTAAGTTGTAACAATCCTTCCAAAACTTTATCCCTAGTGAAATGACAATCAATTTCTATGTGTTTGGTTCTTTCATGAAATACTGGATTTCTTGCAATGTGTAAAGCCGATTGATTATCACAATGTAGAGTGATAGGTTGTAGATTGGTGACTCCCATTTCTTGTAACAATCGAACAATCCAAACCACTTCAGAGGCTGCTGCTGCCATAGCTCTATATTCTGCTTCTGCAGAAGATCTAGAAATAGTCCCTTGCTTCTTGGATTTCCAAGAAATTGGTGAACCTCCAAAGAGCAAAACAAAACCTGTAATGGAACGTCTAGAATCTGACACAAGCGGCCGAATCAAATCCGAGAAAGCCAGAATCGGAATCGATCGAAGCCTTATAAGTAAAATACCTTGTCCAATTGTATGTGCAAGGTACCTTAATTTATGTTGTAAAGCAGCAACATGAGGAAGTCTTGGATGATGCGGAAACCGACTAAGTGTTTGGACCGAATAAGAAATATCTGGTCTTGTGTGTGTTAGAAAATTCAACTTTCCAACTAAAGACCTATACTGCTCAACATCCGAGAATAATTCTCCTTCAAAAGATGATAACTTGCAATTCAACGGAAGTGGTGTAACAGCCTTTTTAGAAATGTCAAAACCACGGTTTTGTAATAATTCTTTAGTGAACTTGTTTTGACTAAGTATTATCCCTTCCGAGGAATAACCAACTTCAATCCCAAGGAAGTAACTCAACTGTCCGAGATCCTTGATGTTGAATTCCCGATGCAAATGAGATTTAAGCTCCTCCAATTTACAAATATCAGTCCCAGTCAAAATTACATCATCAACATAAACTGCAGCAATATTAATGTGAGAACCCTTTTTGTGTATAAACAAACTATAATCATTTTTTGACTGAAAAAATCCCTGTCTTTCTAATGCACTAACCAACTTCTCATGCCACTGTCTAGAGGCCTGTTTGAGACCATAAATGGACTTAATGAGTTTACAAACTTTGTTTTCGGGATTTGGAATACCTTCCGGAACTTTCATGTACACCTCTTCTTTCAAATCCCCATGCAAAAATGCATTATTTACATCTAACTGAAATAGAGGCCATTGTCTGCTGGTTGCAAGTGCAATTAAACATCTCGGTGTACTCATTTTAACCACATGACTAAAATTCTCTGCATAATCAATACCATATTTTTGATTGTAGCCCTTAGCTACTAGCCTTGCCTTGTATCTCTCCAAAGTACCATCTGCCTTCAATTTGACTTTATACACCCATTTGCAACCTATTGCCTTTTTTTCTTTAGGTAAATCAACCAAATCCCAACTATGATTTTTTTCAAGTGCTTGAACCTCTTTATTCATAGCCTCAACCCATAATGGTTCTACTGAAGCTTCTGCATAACTCATAGGCTCTTTTATTTCACAAGATTGAGAAAGAAAAGCTTGGAAAGAAGTGGGAAAGAAATGAGTAGCTACAAGGTTGCACCAATGTTTATTGATGGAAGTGCAATCAGTAGAAGTGCCAATATAACAATGATAATCATCTAGATACTGTGGTGGCTTATGTAATCTACTAGATCTGCTAGGAGTATTTAAGTCACTGAGATCAACCAAATGTGTCAATTCATTCTCTGAACTTGGTATAGATGAGGAAGCAGTATTAGGATTATGAAAAATAGGAACAGAATGAAGGGAATCATGTGAAGGAAAAATATGTTGAGGAGAAGAAAAATCTGGAGTATCAAAGAAATCAGAAGAGAAGAAGAAGCTAGTAAATATATGGCATTTGAGTAGTTTGAAAGTGGTGCTTTTTGTTTGTTGTAAAGATGGAAGGGAAAATGTTTTTCATGGAAATGAACATCTCTGGAAATATGTACCCTATGTGTATCAATATCCAAGATTTTATAACCCTTTTTTGAGGTAGAGTACCCAATAAAAACAGAAGGTTTAGCCCTACTATCCAACTTAGATCTCCTAATTGATGTAGTAGATACATAACATAAACATCCAAAAGTTCTTAGATGAGATATATCGGGGATCTTTTGATATAACCTGAAGTAAGGTGTATCTATACTGAGAACCTTTAAAGGCATTCTGTTTATCGGATAAGTAGCACATAAAACACAATCACCCCAAAATTTATTTGGAACTCTAGACTGAATGTATAATGCTCTTGCAGTTTCTAACAAGTGTTTATGCTTCCTTTCAACCACTCCATTTTGTTGAGGAGTATTACTACAACTAGTCCGATTTAGAATCCCAAAATTTTGACACAGACTTTTCATATCACCAGCACAAAGTTCTCCAGCATTATCGGATCTTATGCATTTAACAGAATGAGCAAATTGTGTTTTGACCATATGCAGAAAATTAGTCATAACCAAAACCACTTCAGTTTTATTTCTTAATAGATGTATCCAGGTAAATCTGTTGTAATCATCTACTATTGTCAAGAATTGAGTACAACCAGAGGGTGTTTTAACAAAGCATGTGGTCCCCATACATCAATATGTATTAGTTCAAAAATACAAGAAGTTTTTATACTGCTATGAGGGAAACTATTCCTAGTCTACTTAGCCATAGGACAAACCCGACAAATAGTATTCTGTATACAAGAATATGATTCACAATCGGGTCCGATGTACTTTATCTGTCCAAATGGTAAATGTCCCAATCTTAAATGCCAAAGCCTTGCATTATCTGATGTTGTCAAACATGCTGTGTTGTAGTGATGCATATTGTGCAAGTATTGATCTCCCACATTGTACAAACCAGACTTCAAATTACCAAGAAGAATCAACTTCCCTTTCTGATAGTGAAGAAAGCATTTATCATAAGTGAAATGTAATTCACATTTCAAGTCCTTGCACAATTTATGAACAGAAATAAGATTGTACTTGAAATCCGGTACATGCAGGACATTATGCAAGGTAATTGAATCACTTAATTCTACAGATCCAACATGCTTAATGGCTACTTTACTACCATTTTGAATAGTAATGTTGCTATCAAGATTTGCCAAAGGTTCATAAACAGAAAACTTTTTCGGATCACAACAAAAATGATCAGAAGCACCACTGTCTAATATCCATGTTGAATTTGCACGAGAGAGAAGACAAGAAATACCTGCCATCATTGTTGTGTTTGGATGTTGATCGGTGATCTTAACCTGTGGAGATTGTTGTTGCTGCTTGGTCAACAAATCCATTAATTGTTGGTATTGTTCCACAGAAATTGATGATGTAGTAGACTTTTATCTGTTTGTGGTACCTCCATTGAATTCATCAGAATCCTCACAATTTGATAAAGCTGCTATCCTACCGTTTCTATTTTCTTTAAAACCTGGGGGGTAGCCATGTATCTTGAAGCATCTTTCAACACTGTGTCCTGGAATCCGACAATGTGTACAAAAATAGTTAGCTCCTGGTTTTGACCTTTTCTGTCCAGAATTTGGTTGTGTCTTATATGGCTTGTTGTTCTTGTGCTCATTATGGAACCTCTTCTTGTCTGCTGCAAAAGCCAATGATTCGTTTTGTGTTATTGCTTGAGATAACTCCTTGTGCCTTTCTTCTTGTGCAAATAGCCTAAAAACTTCAGTCACCTTAGGAAGTGTCTCCATCATCAGAATATTTCCCCTAATTATAGCATATTGTTCTACCATTTTCATCATAAACTGCAAAACCATTTTTTCTTGCTGCCTTTGGTAAATTTTCTTGGTCGGATTGCAAGTACAATTATTACATGTGCAATAAGGTAAGGGATGTGCTTCCTCAATTGCATCCCAAACTGTTTTGATTTCAATAAAAAATTCAGTAACAGATTTGTTACCTTGAACAATTTCTACCAACTTCTGTTCAAGAGAATAAATCTGTGCCATAAAGGCATAACCATATCTCTCTTCTAAATCTGTCCGGATTTCTTTTGCAGATTTGAGAAACATAACACTCTTAGCTATGACATCATCTAAATTGAACAACAAAAGATAACATACCAGATCATTGCATCTTTCCCGGGCTTTGTATTCATCGGTAGAGATGTCTGGTTTGACTATACTTCCGTTAATAAAACCAATTTTATTTTTAGCAGAGAGCGTCAGTAACATTGCCCTTTTCCATCCTGTAAATCCCTCACCATTGAATTTGTAGGACACAAGTTGTACTACATGTGCATCAGAAGGATGAATATAGAAGATACTCGAAGGATCTTGGTTAAGAGGCAGTGTACCAGTGTCTCTGTGAACTACGTAAAACTTTTTCCCGCCATTAAATCTTCAAAGAAAAACTCCAACTCTCAAAATTAGTTCCGATTTGATGCTATGAATCAAACTTCGGCGTGTTTCTCGAAGAAACAAAAAAAGCCAATCAACGCAAATTGCGGTGAAACGGAACTTAGAATAAGAGTTCCTGCTCTGATACCATGACAAATTTTGAAGAAAGGATAGAACGAATTTTGAGAAGAAAGAAAGGGTAAGAAGAATAGAGAGAAGCAGAGTATTCAGAAATAAGAATCAGAGAAAAAGGAAATTACCTATTTCTCAATTTTTGTGTAGTATATAATCATATTTCGATATTTACAAATATCCGAATATATATAAAAAAACTTCTAAACTAATGTGGTGCCACGTTGCTGCTGTGTTGACACTAAGTTGAGTTGTTCGTTAATGCTTTAAATATCTTCAACTTAATATCTTCAACAGAGGAAGGAAATAATTTTTATCCTTTTAATATAATTATTTCTATATATATATATATATATATATATATATATATATATATATATAAAAAAAAAGGTTGACTAACAGTTGATCGTTAATAAAATTGTTGGATGGGTATCAACTCAAGTCTCACATCTAAAAATCATGCGAGAATTTGCTAGAATATAAGAATTTCATTCACTCCATTAATATGAGGTTTTTTTCGAAAGGTGCCCAAAAAAATACAATAATGCATACAAATTTTGAGATTCTAGAAGCGGGGTTTAACCCAAGTGGAACTACAGATCTATATAAACTTCACAATAAAAACATTAAGACATACCCATCTTCTCCATTTTCCCGGATAATAAGGTAAATGCTTAGTCTTTTTTTTTTTTGTATTACATTTTGCATTTCAGTTTTTTCATCTGTTTTAATTGACTGGAAGAAAATGAAGATGAAGGAAATTTTTGAATAAGGAATTTGTTATACTTCCGAGTTGATAATGCGAGAATGAATTTATGATTCCGGAATTTGTTTCTTACCATGTTTGATATATTTAATTTCTGAAATCAAACCTTAATTTTCCCCAGTTTCAAATCCAATATGTAATTCCTATATTTAATTTTCTGTCTTTTTTTGAGGTTTGTTTCAACGTCAATTTTTGTTCCTAAATTTCTTTCTTGTTTTTTTTTTTCCCCTCTTTTTTTTCATGCATCTTGTCTAATCAAAGGAAAGGAAATATATGAAATGGACGTTGCAAAAGTTTGAATATTTGAATTTTATGTGTAGAGAATATCCAATCAATATCAAGAATAATATATGTGTGTGTTTGTGTGTAATTTATCCTGTTTTTATTTATGATTATCTTGATAATTAAATTTGACCCTTAATTTCTTCTTCCACATTGTGGGTTTTCTTCTAATTTCTCAAATTGTTTGAAATAATCCCGTTCAAGATGGAATGGATCAAGGCTTTGAGATTTCTTGAAATGGGAATTATAAAAATCAAGTTTTTTTTTTTTTTTTTTTTTTGATAATATGTTCTAGGATTATGATCAAGATTACAAGAATTTGATATACCAGATGATGAAATTTTGTAATTTAGGTCAATTTTGGGTGTTTTGGAATTTATGAATTTTATGAATTGATTAATTAGGGCTTGAGTTATTATTACTATTTGTAGTTTGATCGGAAGGGTACTGGACTTGGAGCAAGAAGCTCCCATGCCATCACCATTGTAGGACAAAAAGTTTATGCCTTTGGTGTTGAATTCTCACCTCGTATCCCTGTTGATAACAAAGTATATTTATTTGATCTAAATGAACAAACATGGTCTGTGACTAATGCAAATGGGGATATGCCGACACGAGCATGGCTGCAATTGGTGAAACCATTTGTCTTTAGGGATAGGAATGTTGAACACAAGAATCTTAATGAGCTCTACTCTTTTGACACTTCTTTCCTTGTTTGCCTCCTTTTTATCTTGCTTTGTGGTTATTTATTTTGTTTACATTGTGAAAGAATTATTATATTATTGTACAAGTTTATTAAGTGCAATTTCTGTGAAGTTGACTGACATCATTGTATATTATGAACAAATGACATCTAATTCAGGTCCTCTTGATCCTAGTGTGTTGGTGAGACAATTTGATCACAAAAGTCAAATTATTTAGGAATTTGGTGATACTTCATCTGTTCCAGTGAAGGAGTATATTGACATACTTGGGTTTGGAGGAGTATCTCATGCAAGTTACCACACTCTTGATTAGGGCTTAATTACTGCATTGATAGAGAGATGGAGACCAGAGACTCACATCTTCCATTTCACTACGGAGAAGCTACTATCACTCTTCAAGACGTGGCTCTTTTATGAGGTATGCCTATAGATGATGATGTATTGATTGGAGCCCATGTGTGTACTCAGTAGACTATTAGCAAAGAGAGTGCTTTAAATTATTAGGTATACATTTACCCGTAGAAGCAATTGTTGGCAACCGGATGATGAAAAGATATCTTATGGACCTTGTTTTGCTAGATGCGCCAGATAATCCAACAAATGAGCATTGTATGTTATAAGCAAGATCTCTAGTCCTACTTTTAATAGGTGGCTTACTGTTTTGTGATGGATCAAGAAGCAAAGTCAACCTTAGATATTGCAATTTTTAGAGGACTTCAAGAGACTTATCCCAGTTAGTTGGGATAACGGTATATTGACGTATCTTTACAAAGTCATGTGTAATGCATCGTGCGGATCAGCTCGTGAGATACGTGGTCCATTAGTACTTCTACAAGTTATTTATAATCTTGTATATATTTTCATTGATTTTTTAATTAAAATAAATAATTAATTATTTAAATCTTTTTTTCTTTTTTTTTGGTAGTTGTGGGCTTGGGAGTGACTTCTCATCTTACGTCCTCAATTTGATGTTGAAGTTTTGCCCGAATTACCCGATATGGCACCATATGGAGCACAATGGAATGTGAAATTCGATCTCACTCGATTAGCGATTCATGTCTTAATTACATACCGAGATTAATTGGATTCGATGACTCTTGACAAGGTATAATTTAATACATTTAATAAATTGTTATTTTTTAAAATTATTATTAGTTGATACATATATTAACTTCTTTTTTTTTTTTGTTTTTTTGGAGACCATATCAGATTGAGTTGGTATCTAGGATGCCAACACAATACTTAGTCGGCAGTGAATTTTGGGGAGCTGTTGTCCCATTGAATTTGCTGGGAGATCGTTGAGTTGCATCAACCAGATAGAGTTATGCGACAATTCGGTTTCATACAGCCGATTCCACTCCCAGTTCCTCCTTTGTTGGATCAATTGCATAGACTTCAGATGAGAGGAAATGCAAATGTTGATTGTCATAGCCACCATAGAGTTTATATCGAGGAGTAGAACACTCGGTTATAAAGGATTATCGTTGGACTACATGTTACCGGGTATGGGGATACTTCTACATGGTACCGATGGATTACCCGCATATTAGTTGGTAACCCGATCCACATGCGCGCACATGTCGATGGATACGCCATCACTAGTTATGGGGGAGTTGTATTGATAATATTTTTATATCATATTTTATATTTTGTTTGTTTAGTACTACATTAATTTTTTTTTTTTTTGAGAAAGACAGATTTGATTTTAGTTTTTAATTTTAATTTTAGATTTAAGGTTACTAGTAGAGTTTAAGAATTAATATTTACTGTTGTCTATTAGAGTTTGGTTTTGGATTTACTATTGAATTTTAAAGTTTAGGATTTCAATTAAACATTTTTTATTTAAAGTAGAGTTTGTAAAATGCAACTTTACATTAATAGAAATGTATGACTTTCTATAAATAGAAAGTTGCATTTTGTGAATGCAACCTCTCAAAATGACTTCGTTCAAATTAATATTGAAGTGACATCTGTTAAACGAATCAAAACGACATCGCTTTATTTACATAAAACGATATCGTTTCATTTATTATGAAGTTTATACGGAAGTTGTATCTTCAGAATGCAACTTTCCATTAATGGAAAGTAAAAGTAACATTTTGGAGATGCGACTTCTAATTTATAGTAAGTTGCGTTTTCGGCATATGATTTCAAATTAAAGACACAACCAATAGCTGCGATGAAGCTAATTTGTGCAATAGTTTTGAAGTATGGCCGAAACATTCTACGATTAAAATGGACCAAATTTGGATTAAACCTTTAAAAAAGCGCATGTTAAGTATGGTAAAAATACATATAGCATATGCATTAATGCCAAAAATAAAATAAGGTTAAAACTGTGGTTATTCATGATATTTTGTTAATAAAGAGGACTAGTTTATGTAATAATGGGTATATATTTAGATTAGAAGGAGAAAGAAATTGAGGGTTCCTTTTCTTTCGCTTGTTTCAGACTTCCCCATTGCACACTCTACCTCCAACATTTTGCCAGAGAAGAGTAAGTTTGTGAACCCTAATTTTGTCTGCCATTTTTTTTTTTTTTTAAATTTTTTTTTAATAGAAAGAATGGATTTTTATAGCAACTGCAGGCACAATCCGTCGGAAATTTAATGGGTAGTGCTTATATCTTTGTTTATCATGATTTTTTCTCACATTTTGTGTGTTTAAGTAGAAAGTAGTGTTTTCAGTGGTTGCATGTAAATAAAGTTGCATTCTTTTACTGTTTTTTGGTAATTAATCGCCCCCTTTCCCTTGGAACTGCTGATGGGCGATTATGGGGGTATAATTAAAAGTTAGTTTATTGGTTAAATTATCTTCTCTTGACTGGGAGGGTATATGGGGGTATAATTATGATTTCATTTTTCTAATTAATGATAATGATCAGTCAAAATTTTGGAAAGATAAACTTTTAATAACCTATCTATTGAGGTTATGTTTACGCATTGTGTTCATGAATGGTGGAGGGGCTTTAACCTACAAGGACATGGATATCTATAACTTTGTATCAGAAAACTATTCCTTCTGAGATAATTATTATGTGGTGAACTCCAAGGAAATGAGAAGAAGAAGAGGTTTCTTTAGTTAAATTTGTATGTGATTATCCTTCTCAAAGGTAAATAATATGCATTACTTTATACTAGTTTAGGACTTTTATACCCCATGAGTACTCGAATTTCCAGGAACTTGTAGAACTGGTCTTAAGATGTCTGGTATCATACAAATGAAAGCTTGGCATCTTTATAGAGCACCTGATGGTTGGGTTGTTTCTAGATGAGGGAAAAAAGTTAGTATTTTTATTTAAACAGGGTCAGCCACGTGAATGAAACAAGTGCTTTTCGATGATGATGAATGTTTAGGCTGATAAGAAAATCATGGCTCTGTTCTGACCTGTTGAAAAACCAAATATCTTCGTACAGGAAAAGAAAAAAAAAAAAAGGAAAGAATGTTTTGGATGTAGACTAGAATATGCATGAAACACAGATTGTGTTCCTATTTCTCCTTGCTCTTGATATTTTTCTGTTCTTCCTGCTGCTGATATCTTCTTTATATTCCTCTTGCTCCCTTCCCTTCCTCCAGCATCTAGTTGCCTTACTTGCAGTGCCCACTGTCTGCAATAGTTCTCCTCTTTTCAGTCATTCTCTGCTTCTCTCTCCCTTCTCTTCTGGCTTTCTAGTAACATTTTGTGACCTCATGAGTTCTTCATATGACCAACTAAGCTGTACAAAAGCTAATCCTGAGCTTGTACGTACTATAGCTGCTTCTTTTATCCCGTACCATAGCATCACCAACCCCTAAGCTGCTGTTATTTGAACCTGAGATGAGTCATTTGACTCAAGTTGGATTGATGCATCAGATTCTTTGTAATTGACTCATGCTTGCATTTTTAGAAACACTTTCATAATCTTAGCTGGTCCTCTGGAGGAATTTGTTTTGTTTTCTTTGACTATCTTTGTTAAAGACTTCAGTGTTCAAGGCAGTAGTACTTGTCAGTTCTTTTTTTCCTCAGAGGAGGAGGGGGAAGTTTAAGTTTGGTTAATTGAATCAAATTTGAATACACTATGTAGCCTGCTTTTGAATTTATAAGTGGCTAATAGTTGATTCTTCTTCTTATGTTTTTTTTTCCCCTTTAAAATTTGTATTATTTGTTATTTGCTCTCCGAAGAAGTGTTAATCATGAATTTTACAGTGTTTTGGGGAGGAAGTTTGCCCGTAATTGTTAGAACTGGGGGAAGATGGTCAGATGTCTGGGAAGTTTGTAAATTTTTTATTGAACTTATCTCCTCATTAGAAAATTCTCAATCAAATAATGTATTTAAGAATCAGAAAATTTTATTTCCAATTTGATTGAGGATCAGTCATGTGGTTGTTTGTTACAAAAGTTATGTTAACAATGGACTTCCAAAAGGAAATTCCTTTTGTACTGTAATATTTATTAATT
This sequence comes from Cynanchum wilfordii, assembly GCA_025388415.1. Classification (NCBI taxonomy): domain Eukaryota; kingdom Viridiplantae; phylum Streptophyta; class Magnoliopsida; order Gentianales; family Apocynaceae; genus Cynanchum; species Cynanchum wilfordii. Next base: position 413,413 of record JAHSUH010005342.1, on the reverse strand, counting down.
TTTTTGGGTCTCAGAATTCTTCCAATTGTACGAAATTTGTAGATACTGATTAAATGACGCATCAGTTGTATAGTTTTATAGTTCCATTTGGTTGTGTAGTTGTACATAAAAGTTGCTTCTTTTCATGATGCATATACCGCTGTTTGGAAGATTTTTGTCATTTGCTTTGGATTTTACTAAGATTTTCTTGTTGCAATTGTCTTGATTATTTCAATTGTATTCTTAACTCCAACATCTTTTACACCTTTCAGATTTCATGAGCAGTGAATGGTTGTCTTTAATACTGAATGAAGAAAGAAAGTGGGGATGGAATGTAATAAAGATGAAGCAATCAGGGCTAAACAGCTTGCAGAGAAGAAGTTGACTGAGAAGGACGTTTTAGGGGCTAAAAGATTGGCTGCAAAGGCTCAGAGTTTGTTTCCTGGTCTTGATGGTCTTTCTCAGTTTCAAGAGATACTTGATGTGTACGCTTCTTCTCAGAAAAAGGTGAATGGAGAAGTAGACTGGTATGAGATCTTTGGTGTAGATCCCCTAGCTGATAATGAAACAATAAGGAAAAAGTATAGGAAATTAGCTCTTGCTCTGCATCCTGATAAGAATAAGTCTGTTGGGGCAGATGAAGCATTCAAAATTATCGCTGAAGCCTGGAGTTTGCTATCTGATAAGGCAAAAAGAGATGCTTATAATGAGAGGCGGAATATAAGGGCACCATATCAAACGGCTAGAGATGGAAATCCACCTGCTGGTCCTGGGAAAAGCACCTCTAAAAATTTCACTCATAGTTCGTCTAAACCAAGAAATCCAACAGCACAAGAAAAATTCCAGCAGGATACAAAGACTTCTCATAAGAAAGGTAAAGGCAAGACTTCGCCCAACAATGCTGGAAAGAGTACGTATAATAGTTTCTCGAATAGTTCCAGTACAACAAATTCAGCTACTCAAGGAAAAACACAGCAGAAAACAAGGCCTTCATATGAGAAGGATAGAGGTGGGAATTCAGCCTCCTTTGCTGGTAAAAGCAGCTCTGGTAATTTTACCGGTAGTTCATCAAGTAAAAAGAATCCTGCAACTCCAAATGATGTCCAGCAGGATACAAAGACTTCATGTCAAAAGGCTACAAATCGGGATACTCCAGCTGGTGGTGCTGCAAAAAATTCCCATACTGTTCCTTCTGCTCCTTGCGGTATAAATCGCAGCAAAACCTTTTGGACATCATGCAAAGTATGCAAAATGCAGTATGAATATGTAAGTATTTACCGGAACAAGAAGCTTCTTTGTCTCACTTGTCGGAAGCCCTTTATGGCGAGAGAAATGCCGCCACCATGTTCAATGGCCAATAAATCATCCGCTACACAAAAGCAGCAGGGTCTCAATCACACCTCACCTAATTCAGGAAGGAAGAGTACGGGAGCTTCTGGCTATTCAAGTTTTAAATCTATGGGTAGGACAGATATCCCACCAGTTTCACCCTCTGCCAGAAGTGAGTCAAGAACAGTTAAATCAGATGGTCAAACTGCACAAAATCTCCAGTCCACCAATGTGAATTCAAAGAGACGACATGAACAGGAAGTTGATGTTGCTTGTAGAAAAAGAACTGGCCCTGTGAAACCTGGTTCTGATACTGGTTTAAACTTTGCAGCTAAAAAGAGACACGCATAAATGAACAAATGTCAGTGGTTGGGGATTCTGGAAGAGGGACATTTGATTCTCTTGCTCGTCGTAGATTTTAAGGTAGTTCATCCATGCCTTTTGGAGGAACTGCAACTTAGAGGTTTATTAGAAGAAGAAGGATGTGTTTGAAACCTATTTTGTTAGCCAGATTTTTATAGGAGAAAACCTTCAAGTTGCTCTCTACTTGGGAGTTAGATGCCATTCCCTAGCTATTTAAGGGTAGTAGAGGCAATTCTTTTTGTCCTGGACTTTTCATGATTGCACATGATTTTAAAACTGTCTCTGTCCTGAGTCAGACTGAGGATCTTTTCACTTGACGAGTTAAGGTGAGACATCAAGGTAAGGGAAGGTAAATCAAATAAGTTATCTTATGTGCGATAAAATTGTCTTTAATTTGAATCAAACGCAGAATTTTTCATTTGACAAGTTATGTGAGGTATCAATATAAGTAAAGTTAAACTAATAGGCTATAAAACATGTAGTGAGACAGATAAAGATATATGGCGAAAATTAATGTCTTTATCAAATGTAAATATTTGAGTGTAAGATGAATAAAATGAAAGTTGAAGTCATTATCAAATGTAAATGGAAAAAGGTAAGAACATAATCGACAGTTCCGATTATCCCTTTCTAATTCAGGATTTGTTGGACAATTCTTTTTATGTATTTTTTTTTTCTTCAACTTTTATATATATACACTATCTCAGTTGAACTTCAACTAGTCAGAATCTGAATTTAGTACCTAATTTTTTTTTTCTAATTTTTGCATTCAACTTTCAAAAATCGCTTATATTGCACATCCGTCCAAACTCAGAATTGGATATTTTTAGTTATAAAAAATTTTAATTAGTTGTTGTTGGCAGATTCTCGATTCCGCAACCGTGAAATTAAAGGCTGTATTATTTTTTAATAAAGTTTATTTATTATAGAAGATTTTTGTTTTATAAAAAATAATAATTTTTGCTGCTTGAAACTAAAGCGAGATTTTTATTTTGACACCTCAACAATTAAAATTCAATTTTTGCGATAGCAAGCTTTGTTACAAGGTAGCTTACCAATATACCATAATAATTTATATTAAAAGTTTTGTAAAATAAAATATTTATAATATATTTAATTCAACCCCAACCCACCACTCCGAAAACCTTCTTTCTCATTCTACCCCAAATGTTTCTCCAGTTTCTCTCTCTCTCTGCAAATTATTCCTCAAATTCTCCGATTTTTCTCTTTACTCCAATAGTCTTAATTGGACCCAAAAAATACCTTTTTGTCTAATTAAACATAGACTCTCATTGTCTTCTTTTTCTTGTTAATTTAAACTAATTTGTCAATAAAAGAAAGTTATTAGTCCCAATGTTGTTGTTGTTGTGTTTTTTTTTTTTTTTTAGAGATTGTCCCAATGTTGTTTGTATATATAAAGTGAATTTTCTTGATCTTCCATTGTGCTTACCATCATTAGTAATATAACATTAAAAAATAAAATATATAACTAAATAAATCTACATTACTCATTAGTACAACCACATCAAAAAGTTTTCAAATCAACTCTTCAATCTGCATACTTGAAAACTTACTAATAAAAGTAGTAATATTCAATTCAACAGCTTGGGGGAGTTGGTAAGCGACTCCTAAAGCTTCTCCTCATGGCGGATGATCGAGAGTTCGAATCACCCCGAGGTGGTTAGCGCCACGTTAAAAAACTTTGGGTCAGATCCTCACCCTCGAGTAAGAGTTAGACTCCGGGAGCGCACCCCAAGTCGAATCCAGATTAGTCGACCCGTGTGGGTTCGGATACCGGATGCTTAAGCAAAAAAAAAAAAAAAAGTAGTAATATATCCGCTCATTTACTACTTCAAAATCAATAAGAATACAATTATTATCCACAAAATTACCAAAAAAATGTACAATATTTTTTTTTCTCTTTCATAAATAATATTATCCTCTTCCGATTTCTTCACCATTCTTAACAAACCTCCAATTATGTAACTTAATCTCTCACATATTGGAGGATCCACAAATGAAAAAAAAATTACATTTTTTACCACCCTTAGAATTTAAAATAATAATAATAAACTTTACATCTTGTATACATTTTCATCAAAAAGAAAAAGGTTGGCCTTTCACTTACCCTTTGTTCACATGATACAGACATTCATGATGGATTATTTTGGTCCAAGAAGTTTGAATAACAGTTTCAAATTTAAAAATTCACTTTGTATTTGATAGGTTTTTAGATGCTACTATATTTGACCTTCACATTCTCTTCAATTGCTTAAATTCTTACCTGATGAGCCACAAACCTCCTAATCTTTTTAACTGCAATCACAAGTTATTGGCCGCAACTCTTCTGATTTTCTTCTTTCTCTTCCTTTTCTCTCTTTCTTTTAACAAATTCACTTTGTTCTTAATGAGTTTTTAAATGCTATTATATTTGACCTTCATATTATCTTCAATAGCTTAAATTCTTACCTAATGAGCTACAAACCTCCTAATCTTTTTAGCTACAATCACGAGTTACTGGCTGCAACTCTTTCTTTTCCCTCTTGGTTTCGTGCCAAAACTACTCTTTTGTTTTCTTTTTCTTTTTCTTTTTTTTTTCCTTTTTTTTATATATATATATATATATATATTAAAATAATGTAATGATATAAATACTTTTAGATTTTTTTTTTAAATCTTAACCGATGATTTTAACAAAGTTTTAAATAGAATGATCAATCTTACAATTTTTACATAGTATAGGGACCAATCTTACAAAAAAAAAAATTGGGGACCAATTTCACCAAACATCTATAGTTGGGAACTATTTTTGCCAAAAAGCCTTCTAAACTACTTATGTATCCGATAAGGGAATCAAGTCAAGTCAAATGTAGTTCAACCTCATGCATTAAAGGAGTATCTTCATTTGAGCAAGATAGTTTATACCCGTGTCAATGAGCATCATAATATGAATAATTTACACTTGCGGTAATGAACCTTCAAACATCATCATGTAGACAATTCAACATGTATACAATTTACGCTTGTGTCAAAAAATATGTTCATCATGTAGATACTTTATACTTGTGCCAATGAGCATCTTCTTATAAGTCTTCACATAACTATGCAAACAATTTACACTCGTTTCAATGAACCTTATCAATATATGCAAACGGTTTATAGATGACAATTTATATTCGTGCTAAAAAGCTTTCATATTAACTTATTGTTTTATTCATAACATGTAGTTTAACCTCATGTATTTTAGAGGACGGAAAATTGGCAAATTTCATCCCTTAAGTTATAAAATTTTTGTGATTTCATCCCTCTTTAAAATTTTTATACAATTTCATCCATTATCTTATAATTTTGATAAATTTCATCCTTCCGTCAATTTTATTAACAATCAATCATTAGTCAATTTATTTTTATTATTTTATTATTTTATTTTATAAAAATAATTATATTTGAAAGGGTAAAAATGTCTTTTTATTTCATTCTTTCATTCTTCTTCTTTTTTTTGATAATTTCCTTCCTTCTTCTTCCTCTTCCTGCTAAATTAATTAAGAAATTAATTCATTTACCCAATAAACAGCTGTGAAACCAGAAATTTCAGAAGCCAAGTGAATAGCATAGCCACCAGAATAATCAATTACTCCCCAATGAAAGAGGAAACCGCCGCCCCAAAAACTAAAAGCACCGACGGTGTAACAAAAGTTGAGCCAGAGTGGTACAAAAGTCAACCATGCCTTAATATTCATACATCCCAAAATAGAACTAGCTACCAAGATAGTAGTAAAGCAGTGAAAGTGAACTGGAAGTACATAAATGAAGCCATGGGATAAAATGGTCGGATCATTTTGTTTTTCTATTTCGCCGTTATGATAGTAGTAATGGGTACTTTCGGGTATACCAGCTTGTCCGATGTGATATTTTTGGCCTAAAGCCAGCACAACTTTGCCCCAGAAAGGAAGAAGCTCATCACCAAAGGCGAGACGACAATATAAAAGAACCCGACAGATTAGTATGGCGGCGAAAGTGTAGAGTGCCATAAAAGCAGAGTTGACTACCCTTTTTTTTAACGATGTTGGCGTATAGAATAATGAGGCCTAGCATGCTCTCTAGACCAACCGGAGTGGAAGCTGTCATTTGCCACACATTATTGCCTTTGTTTAGCCAATCGGGCACTACCGGCAGGTTTTCTTGATATGCTCCCGCCAACGCCATGGCTACCCTTTTCCCTTTTCCTTCCAACAAGAAATATATATCTCTATTTATCAAGAAAGATTCGATGGGCAGAGTACTTGTACGGAGCAGGACAATTCACATGAGTTGTTTCAATGTGAAAGAAATTGAAATTATGTGGCGGAAGTGATGATTGGTTTCTCTATTTCGGAGAAGAAGAAAAAGAAGAAAGGAAGGAAATAAGTAAAAGAATAAGGAAATTTGAAAAGACAGTTTTTACCCTTTTAAATATAATTATTTTTATAAAAAATAATTACAAAATTTGAGTAACATTGACCGTTAATAAAATTAACAGAAGGATGAAATTTTCCAAAATTATAAAGATAAGGGATAAAATTATATAAAAATTTTAATAAGGGATGAAATCACAAAAATTATATAACTTAAGAATGAAATTTGCCAATTTTCCTTTAGAGGACTTTCAAATTAACATGTGCAAATTGGAAAATTTGGTCCTTTAATTTATATAATTTTGTGATTTTATCTTCTTTTTTTTGTACTATTTCATCCTTAACTTATATAATTTGGTAAATTTCATCCCTTAACTTATTTGGTAAATTTTATCCCTTAACATAATAATTTGATAAATTTCATTCTTTAACTTATATAATTTTTGGGATATCTTCCCTAATAATGAATTTATGAAATATAAATTTATAAAGGTATGATATAATATCTCTAATAATATACAAAATTTTTTATTAAATGTAAATTTACAATAGTAAATTAAAAGATTTTGTATTAAAATTTACATTTTTACCCCTTTATTTTTTAGTATTATTATTTTAATTTTAGGTTAATGAATAAAATTTACCAAATTATTAAGTTAAGGGATGAAATTTACCAAATTATTAAGTTAAAAGATGAAATAATACAAAAAAATAAAATAGGGATGAAATCACAAAAATTATATAAATTAAAGATCAAATTTTCAAATTTGCCAATTAACATGTAGACATCGACAATGTAAGAATCGATATACTTGAAGGTTGGATCATTGGTCAGTCTCATTTGCAAATCGGCAAATACCCTCCTTTTGCTTCGTGTGGTAGGTCAAACATAGATTTTGAGTATGAAAACGTCTATATTTACATCAAAAGTTGTGCAATTTGACGAAAACAAATGAGTGGTGAAGATAATGATTTTGTAGTCTATAAAAATATATTAAAAATATTCTTCGATATATATATATATATATATATATATATATATATATATATTTAATTTGATATCTCCTAGGTTTTTAGATTTTATTGATGAAACTTGTATGGGTCAAAGTTTCATTTCTTCTCAATATGATCCACTTCTTTGAATGTTTCTCTTAATCTTCTATTTATAGATGATGTGACCAAAAGCATAAATTTGATTAGTCAATAATATTATTTAAGTTATCATTTTTATGTATTAAAATATTTTAGAATTATAAAAATTAATTTATTAGATATAGATAGATGACTTTATTTTGTATAAATATTAAAATTATTTCACTTTTTATTTCTCTAAAATATTTATATATATATATATATATATAGGTAAATAATATTTTGTGCATGACCTTGGATTTTGTGCATGAAAGGAGGCGTTGACAAAGCTTCCTTCTGTAGGTACCACAAGGCTACTAGCTTATGTACGATCGACAGGGGGTCGCCTGGAATCCGTCGGAGAGGTTGACTTCCGATGCTGCTCATTCCGATTACCGATCAATGAAACAATCTTCATCCACGGATCATAGGGACTTGGCTCTCCTGGGGCCCATGTTTAGTTCCACCAAGGAGATTGGGCAGGCTTGTTCCGAGTGATCAACTCTTCCACACCGATAGCAGAGTTCCGAAACTCGTTCATACTTGAATGCTATTCGGAGTTGTGAGCCATCTTTTCTCTTAATGAAACATCCCGACCCGAGGGCTCTAGTTATGTCCACTGTAACTTGCATACGAATAAACTTCCTTGTGTTGCTAAACCGTGTCACCTCTTCACACTGGACCATGTCTCCTATAAGACTAGCTATCTTCCGGATATTTGTCGGGTTCCTACGGTTGGGGGAGATGATGAATCTGTACCCAGAGATTGATTTTTGAAAAGTCAATTTCCTCCAGAGGTTGGGTAGGATTCCATGCCCGAAGGTTGAGAAGGGACCCTTTAATAGTCCACGGACCAGTCTGTAGTATCCTATCTCTGTCCTCCAGGCGGTTAAAGGTCACAGTAACCATATTACTGCACTCGTCTTGATTTTACATTCGGTCCTATGTTCCACGAAGCATTTAAAATAGAGATGATGGCTTTGTTGTTGAGAGGTTTGTTGGAAATAACTTTCCCCACCAATGGCAGGTCGTCTGGTGATAAAAGTTGGGGGTCGTTGAAGTCGAGATCCACGCACTCCGGGTGGTCCATGATGATCTTCGAAATAAATGAGGAGAGATGGGGGAGTAAAGAGGAGTAAATGAGGATGGTAAACGGAAGATAAGAGAAGCATAAAATAAAAGGTTTGGCTAGGTTATGGGAAACACTAGCGGGGAAAGACTTCTCTTCTAGAGAGAAGGGAGAGAGTTTCACCTCTTAGAGAGAGAAACGTTATATCTATATATTATATCATATTTTGTTAGTTAGGATGTTGCAATGTTATATCTTAGATTTAACGTTTGAATAATTAGTGAGTTTAGTCTCAAACAAATTTACCTTTGGCAAATTTAGTCCCAAAATTTTTTTTTTTTAATTTTTTAAAGTCTCAAACTCTTTTATTAGAAGAAAATAAGGTCTATTTTGACGGATTCTATAAAAAAACCTAAAAAATTAACAGTTTATATTGTTTACTTAATTAAAGGAAAGGGTAAAAATGTCATCAAATTAATAATAAAAAAATCCAACATTGCAACGATTGTATAAACAATACCTAGAGAACCAACCCCTCCAAGATTGTCCATACAAGTGACCGACGACGGACTAGGCGGCGGTAAATTGCATTTTTTTGCCTTTTTTTGTGTGTGTATAAATATATTGTAAAAATTCTAAGTTTATAAACCCAGAAAAAAGAAAATTTAAAGTTCCAAAACCTTTCTTCATTTAAGCAATTCAACAAACACTTAGTTTACATGAAAAATATTAATAAAAAATGCAAACTTTTTTTTCCTTTCCGTAGAACATATTTAAAATTAATTTTAACTTCATTGAATTCAAAAGAGAACGTGAAAGAAAAGAAAAGGAAACATGCAAGAATTTTTAAACTAGATCGGTGTCGCGAGTGCTTTAGCAGATTTAGAACGATAGGTGCAAGGGACAATCCATAGGGAAATAGATAGAAAGCGGGTTTAGTACGACAAGTGCTAGAAAGTTTACTAGATTATGAATATAAACCAAATCGCTACAAATTCGTCTATCTACATACATGTTTTTGGTTTCTCTTGATCAAGAGAATCGTGAAAAAGTGTTTTCGGAAGAAAGCCCTAGAAAAGGGTTCTGCAGAAACGAAAGAGAGAAAGTGTGTGTTGTGTGTGAGAGAGAAAGATGGAGACACATGTGATGACATTTTTACCCTCTTCTTTAATTAACTAAAAAATATAAAATGTTAATTTTTTAGGGTTTTTGACATAATTTGTCAAAAGGGATGTTATTTTCTACTAATAAAAAAATTTAGGACTTTAAAAGTTAAAAAAATATTTTGAAATTAAACTTATCAAAGATAAATTAGTTTGTGACTAAACTCACCAATTATTTTTGGCGTTTTATTCATGAGTTAGTCTCAAATTCCGAGCTTGACACTCCACATTTTCAAAAAAAAAAAGTGTCTTCAAGAGTAGGCTACAAGTGAAAATCCATTCCAATGGCTAAGAAGGAATGAAGTAGAGACATCCAACGGTGGAAACTCATTGATTCTCTCTGACACTATTTTCAAATTTTCTTTATTTACTTGTAACAAATAAATTTTTGCTTTTTTAAAAAAAATATAAAAAATTAATGCGTCTAAAATACTAAAATATTATTTGAATTTATATTTTTCTATAAAAAAACTATTAATAAGTTTTAATTAGTGAGGAAGTTCATCTTCGCCTAATAATCAGTAGTCTCCCCTAAACCAAAAGGTTAAGGATTCGAATCTCTCATAACCATTGGTTTAGGAGTTTCTCCCCCTTAGCCTGATTGATTGAAGAGGTTAAAAATTTAAACTTCACCCGGGGTTTTACAGTTCGAGATATATTCGAAAGTGCAGGTGTTGGACTTTCTTTGGTGGATTAGTTTGAGTCCGAGATATCACCTCAAAAAAAGTTTTAATTAGAGAGGTATCAAGGGAAAAAAAAATCAATAAATGTCACTTTAATTTTTTCATGTTATGAGTAAAAATCTTATTTTCCCTCTAATTTGACAAATTAAAAAAAAATTATTCAATTCTAACAGAAAAATAAGTAATTGAAAATTTAAATAGTATTATGAAATTATATAAAACTAACAAGATGAAAGTAAAAAATGGAAAATATAGAGAATATTATTATATTACTTTCGAAATTATTTTTGTGTCTTTACAAAGGGTAGGAGACCCTCTATTTATAGGGGTGAAAAGGGGGAGAATAAAAATTAAGGATGCTCACTTGTCATCCCGGTATTAAATGCGACTGACACCCCCAGAGAGATAAGTATAAGGTGACACTTGCACCTAAGAGATAATTATCATGTGACACTTGTCATATTCATTGATTACGTAATTATTTCGAAATTAAAGATAAAAATAATTATTTTAATAAATATTCACTAATTTAATAAATCTTGAGGATTCTTAATAAATGAATAATAATAAAAGGATTAATTCCAGCTTAAAAATAATAATTATGTCGTAACTTTTGACCATCATATAAGTCATATAAGTTTATTTATATTCTACTTGGACCACTATAAAAGTCTATTTATATCCTTTTAAATATTAATTAAAGGAAAATAATAACATATCCTATTTATATCCTATTTACTCATAACATGAAAAAATTAAGTGACATTTATTGATTTTTTTTCCCTTGATACCTCTCTAATTGACATACAATCTTACTTAGGTTTTCTTTTTTTTAAACTTTATTTATATAATCAAAACAAAAGTTATATCAATGTAAATTTGGAAGAGACTTAACCATTCAATTTTACTCATATAAATTAATTCCAATAAATAAACTTCATATGGAAATTTCGGAAATACAGAGAAAGTTCTCCATGGTTTTGTTTGCACCGAGAATTTGGTGAATATATATACATATACATATATATATATATATTTATATGTATGTGTGTGTATATTTAGATTAGAAGGAGAAAGCAATTGAGGGTTCTTTTCCTTTCGCTTGTGTCAGTAAGGCTTCCCCATTGCAAACTCCTACTTTTTGCCAGAGAGGAGTAAGTTTGTGAACCCTAATTTTGTCTGCCATTTATTTATTTATTTTTTAAATAGAAACAATGGATCTTTATAGCAACTGCAAGCACAATCTCTCGGAAATTTTGTGGGTAGTTCTTATATCTTTGTTAATCATGATTTTGTTTTTTTTTTTTTCACAATCTGTGTGTTTAAGTAGAAGTTAATGTTTTTAGTGGTTGCATGTAAATAAAGTTGCATTCTTTTACTGGTTTTTGGTAATTAATCCTCCCCTTCTCCTTGGAAATGCTGATGGGCGATTATGAGATATAATTAAAAGTTAGTTTATCGGTTAAATTATCTTCTCTTGACTGGGATGGTATATGAGGTTTATTCTCCTTCTTCGTCTTGCTTTCCGAAGTTTTTGGGGTTGATACATTAGTTCACAGATTGACATGTTCACAAATGGGTAAATTTTGTTACTTTCTTAAATTTATTTTTTGCATGTTGTTTGAATTTTCCCCCCAAAAGTTAAGTGTGTGTGTTTTTTACCCTAAAAATTTGTAAAATCATCCATAGTCAATTTATGATTTCATTTTTTTGATTAATGATAATGATCAGTCAAAATTTTGGAGAGATAAACTTTTAATAACCTGTCTATTGAGGTTATGTTTACACATTGTGTTCCTTTTTATGAATGGTGGACGGGCTTTAACCTGCAAGGACATGGATATCTTTAACTTTGTATCAGAAAACTATTCCTTCTGAGATAATTATATGTAGTGAACTACAAGGAAATGAGAAGAAGAAAAGGTTTCTTTGGTTAAATTTGTATGTGATTATCCTTCTCAAAGGTAAATAATATGCATTACTTTATACTAGTTTTGGACTTTTGTACCCCATGAGTACTCCAATTTCCAGGAACTTGTTGAACTGGTCTTAATATGTCTGGTATCAGACAAAGGAACGCTTGGCATCTTTATAGAGCACCTGATGGTTATGTTGTTTCTATATGAGGGAAAAAGATTAATTTTTATTTAAACAACATGCCTTAGTTCAAAACAGGGTCAGCCACGTGAATCAAACAACTGATTTTGGACGATGCCCTGTTCTGACCTGTAGAAAAACCAAACTATCTTCGTATAGAAAACAAAAAAAAGGATAAGAATGTTTTGGATGTAGACTAGAATATGCATGAAACACAGATTCTGTTCCTATTTCTCGGTTCTTCCTGCTGCTGATATCTTTTTTATATTCCTCTTTCTCCCTTCACTTCCTCCAGCATCTAGTTGCCTCACTTGCAGTGCCCACTGTCTACAATAGCTCTCCCCTTTTCATTCATCTTCTGCTTCTTTCTCCCTTCCCTTGTGGCTTCCTTGTAACATTTTGTGACCTCGTGAGTTCTAAACTTGACCAACTAAGCCTTACAAAAGCTAGTCCTCAGCTTGTACGTACTATAGCTGCTTCTTTTATGCCATACCATAGCATCACCAACCCCTAAGCTGCTGTTACTTGAACCTGAGATGAGTCCTTTGACTCAAATTGGATTGATCCATCAGTTTCTTGCGATTGACTCAGCATGCATTTTTAGAAACACTTCTTGTTATCTTAGCTGGTCTTCTGGAGGAATATGCTTTGTAATCTTTGAATGTCTTTGTTAAAGCTTCAGTGTTCAAGGCAATAGTTCTTGTCAGTTCTTTTTTTCCTCAGAGGAGGGGGAAGTTTAAGTTTGGTTTGGAATAAAATTTGAATACACTATGTTGCTTGATTTTGAATTTATAAGTGGCTAATAGTGTTAATCATGGTTTATGCAGTGTTTTTGAGAGGAAGTTTGCAGTAATTGTTAGAACTGGGGGAAGACGATCAGATGTCTGGGAAGTTTGTGTATTTTTTATCGAACTGCTCTCCTCATTAGAAAATTCTCAAAGAAAACAATTTCAAATAATATATTTAAGAATCAGAAAATTTTATTTCCAATTTGATTAAAGGTCAGTATGTGGTTGGTTTTACAAAAGTCATGTTAACAATGGACTTCCAAAAGGAAATTCCTTTTGCACTGTAATATTTAAAAATTTTTGGGTCTCAGAATTCTTCCAATTATACGGAATTTGCAGATACTGATTAAATGACACATCAGTTGTATAGTTTCATTTAAGGAGTCTAGATTAATTTTATAGTTCCATTTGGTTGTGTAGTTGTACATAAAAGTTGCTTCTTTCATGATGCATTGTATACCGCAGTTGTGTTTTAAAGATTATTCGGTACATGATTGATACCCTGTTGCGTAGACTTTTGTCAGTTGTTTTGGATTGTACTATGATTTTCTTGTTGCTTTTGTCTTGATTCTGTCTATTGTGTTCTTAACTCCAACATCTTCTACACCTTTCAGATTTCATGAACAGTAAATGGTTGTCTTTAATACTGAATGAAGAAAGAAGGGGGGGATGGAATGTAATAAAGATGAAGCAATCAGGGCTAAACAGCTTGCAGAGAAGAAGTTGACTGAGAAGGACATTTTAGGGGCTAAAAGACTGGCCGTAAAGGCTCAGAGTTTGTTTCCTGGTCTTGATGGTCTTTCTCAGTTTCAAGAGACACTTGATGTGTATGCTTCTTCTCAGAAAAAGGTGAATGGAGAAGTAGACTGGTATGAGATCTTTGGTGTAGATCCCCTTGCTGATAATGAAACAATAAGGAAAAAGTATAGGAAATTAGCTCTTGCTCTCCATCCTGATAAGAATAAGTCTGTTGGGGCAGATGGAGCATTCAAAATCATCTCTGAAGCCTGGAGTTTGCTATCTGATAAGGCAAAAAGAGATGCTTATAATGAGAGGCGGAATATAAGGGCACCATATCAAAGAGCCAGAGATGGAAATCCACCTGCTGGTCCTGGGAAAAGTACCTCTAAAAATTTCACCCATAGTTCGTCTAAACCAAGAAATCCAACAGCGCAAGAAAAATTCCAGCATGATACAAAGACTTCTTATAAGAAAGGTAAAGGCAAGACTGAACCCAACAATGCTGGCAAGAGCAGGTATAATAGTTTCACAAATAGTTCAAGTACAACAAATCCAGCTACTCAAGGAAATGCACAGCAGGGAACAAGGCCTCCATATGAGAAGGATAGAGGAGCAAGTACAATAAATCCAGCCACTAAAGGTAAACTACAGCAGAATGCAAGGCCTTCATATGAGAAGGATAGAGGTGGGAATTCAGCCTCCTTTGCTGGTAAAAGCAGCTCTGGTAATTTTACTGGTAGTTCATCCAGTAATAAAAGTCCAGCAACTCGAGATGATGTCCAGCAGGATACAAGAACTTCATATCAAAAGGCTACAAATAGGGATATTCCAGCTGGTGATGGGAAGAGTGGGTGCAATACCTTCTCCAATGGTGCATTTGCTTCTAGAAATGTAGCAACTTCAAAAAATTCCCATACTGTTCCTTCTGCTCCTTGCGAAGTAAATTGCAGCAAAACCTTTTGGACATCATGCAAAGCATGCAATATGCAGTATGAATATGTAAATATTTACCGGAACAAGAAGCTTCTTTGTCCCACTTGTCGGAAGCCCTTTATGGCGAGAGAAATGCCGCCACCACGTTCAATGGGCAAGAAATCATCTGCCAAGGTGCCCTGTAGACAAAAGCAGCAGGGTCTCAATCACAACACTTTTGATACATCATCTAATTCAGGAAGGAAGAGTATGGGAGCTTCTGGCTATTCAAGTTATAAATCTATGGGTAGGACAGATATCCCACCGGTTTCACCCTCCAGATGTGATGGTGCCAGAAGTGAGTCAAGATCAGTTGCATCAGCTGGTCAAACTGCACAAAACTTGCAGTCCACCAATGTGAATTTTAAGAGACGACATGAGCAGGAAGTTGATGTTGCAGTAAATGAGGCAATGCTTTGTAAAAAAAGAACTGCCCCTGTGAAACCTGGTTCTGATACTGTGTTAAACTTTGCAAAAGGAGAGATGGCAGCTAAAAAGAGACGCATAAATGAACAAATGTCAGTGGTTGGGGATTCTGGAAGTCAAATGGGTGTTTCTGGAAGAGGGAACATTGATACTCTTGGAAGTAAAAAGAATTCATGTTTCAGGGATATGTCAAAACTACAAACCCGTAACATGCTGATGCACGAGGCAAAGATGGTAATCCTCCAGAAGATGAGTGAGTTGGGTGCAAGGTCATCCGGAGACGCTTGCAAAGACGTGGGAAAAAAGAATCAAAATGCAAATGCTTCTGAAGAATTTGTTGTTAGTGGCATGCAAAACCTTGAAAAGATTAATACTGTGACTAACTCCGACACTGAGGCTGCAAAAACTTTTGCAATGACTGTTCCTGTTGCTGGGGAACTTAAAGAATGTTCCCTTTCTGCTGTAGTGGTTGACTCAGATTGGATGCCCACTGGGAGTATGTCAAAAATTGTCCCTGATTCTGATTTTATTAATTTTGACAAGGACAGAACTAAAGAATCATTTGCTGAAGACCAGGTTTGGGCGGCATATGATGATGAAGGCATGCCTCGTTTTTATGGTTTGGTTCAAAGTTTGATATCTAGTCATCCATGTATAGTTAAAATTAGCTGGTTGAATTCCAGAAAGAGTACTGATCTTGGAAATTTGACTTGGGTAAATTGTAGATTTGGTAAAACGTTTGGTGATTTTAGAATTAGGAGGCATAAAGTTGATGTTGCATTGGATTCTTTCTCCCACAGAGTCAAGTACACAAAATCTGATGGAGATATTATTGAGATTTTTCCTAGAAAAGGAGATGTTTGGGCTCTGTATAGGAACTGGAGTTCTGATTGGAATGAGCTCACCCCGGATGATGTGATACGGAAATATGATATGGTGGAGGTGCTTGATGACTACAATGAGCACAATGGTGTTCTGGTTGTCCCATTAGTTAAAGTTGCAGGATTCAAGTCTGTGTTCCACAAGCATTTGGACCTAAGAAAAGTCTACACAATTCCAAGAGAAGAAATGTTTCGATTTTCACATCAGGTTCCATCACAATTGCTTACTGGTTGTGAAAATAAGGCTCCAAAGGGTTGTAGGGAGCTGGATCCTGCAGCTATTCCTGAGGAACTTCTCCAAGTCATTATAGAACCTGAGGAAGAAGAGTTAGGAAGTATGTTAAACCTTGAAGAGGATGGAAGAAAAGAAAAAATTGACAAGGATGAAGGAACTGCCAAAGAATGCTTGGAACGTGTGGACCAAATACAACAACAAATGGAGATTTCAAGCTCATCATGACAGACTAATGAGGACTTTTTGAAGAAAATTGAAGGGAAGTTTGTGTTCTCACGCTTCGGCCAAGGAATAGGCAAGTTTGCTGGTGCTAACTACCAAAGGTCTAGTTTAACAATCATGTGATTTCAGTTAGTGGTCAGAAGCTCCTCAGTCTGTTTAATTTCCCTTACATTGTTAGATAAAGAAAGTTTTGAATCCGCCATTCCAAGAACACACAAATCACTTTCCCTTTCCTTCTGTGAATTAAGTTAGTTATATAGAAAACTGTGTAAATATTAAATAGAAGTTAGATAACAATTTTGTTCTAGAGTAAAGTGATTTCAACTAGAAACTTTGCCTGAAAAGTTGTTAAAATTCCCTCATTGTTGTTATATTCTTCAACTTTCCGTAAACTTTTTCTCTTAAATCGTTCAAATGATTTGGAGTAATTTTCTAATTTTATTAGCGTTCATTGCATTCCTTTTGTGGACTAAAATCCATTAGATTCATGTATAATACCGATCAAGTTACATTTCTCCCGTAGGAACACTTTTTGAATGAGCTATGTTTCAATGTCAAATCTTCTTATTTCAAATTTTATTGTTGGTATTCCTTCTTTCTGTCAAACCAGAACTTTCGGTTTGTTGGAGATAACTAGTATTTTGTTCTCTTTGGTCTGGAACGGTTTTAAACTGCTTGCTTTTCATCTTCTCGGATTTCCAAGTGTTGTCTTTCATTGGCTTCAATATGTTATGTGTTTCTTTGGAAAACTTGTATGTTTGAACTATTCATTAGAAGTTATAATGATATCCATAGCAACAATTTTTGTAGTATAATGTCTCAAATATATGTATGGTGTACTAGCCAATGGTGGTTCTGTTCTTGAAGGAACCAAAAGTATATCCGTAGATGATTGACATCAAAGCAGAGGAGTTAAGGTACATCCTTCATACTCACAGTTTCTTTTTTTTTTTTTTTTTTTTTTTTGGTTTTAACTTTTGGTATTTGATAGTTACTTTGGATCCTGACTAATTCAGAATAAGTGGTGTTTTACCTTTTTTCGAGGAAGCTCTTTCAATAGTCAATTCTCCTTTCACAAGGTTTTGAATTCAAGGGACTCAGGTCATTGGTTACTTGTGGGGTTTTACCTGCTACCAACTATAAAACTTGAACATGCCTAGAGAAACAAAACAGAGAGTGCCAATTGATCCTCAGTTAATCAATTTTTCGATTTCCATACCTTTCCCTCCCCCTCCCTCTCCCCCCAAGCCATTTTCTTTTCTTTTCTTTCTCTCATTTTGGGATTTGCTTCCTTAAACATATCCTGCCTCTTTCTCTCCCTCATCTCTGCATTATTACTAACCCACTGCTATTGTAATGAAACAGTAGCCATTTTCTCAACATTCCAGGTACTTACATTATGCTTTGAGTTTGTGCAAATATTTATTTATACTAGTTTTTTGATGTAAATATAGTAATTAATATGCACTATTGTTCTTCAACAGACAATGCTTGTGCAAGTTGGACTTGTATGTTTAACAGGTTTGTGTTACCTCTTTATGTGCCAATTTTCAGTTTTTGAAATGAACTTGAAATGCCATAGTAGACCTTACTGATCAACCTACAAAGTCTTTTTTCCTGCAGTTTTACTAAGAATAAGGTTTGTGGTATTTTTAATGTTAAATTATCTGTATCCTTGTGCTAGTCATTTGATAGTTGAGTATAAAGATTTATCATGTCAGTGTTTTGTCTGCTGAATGAGATTTTGGCAAATCTGATGAATTCTGTGCTGCTAGATGATCATTCACTTTCAAGGATAATTGAGCAGCACATTCGTTTTTAAGGATAATTAATCAATTTAGTTCCTAATTACTAAGTTTTAGCTTTCTGTCAATTATGTCCTTTAAGTTTTTTACTAATTTTAGGAAGTTGATCTCTTTAATTAAGGGATTTTTGTTGGCAAAAATTATTGATTGTGTTTTTTTGGCCAATAATTAGGAACCAAATAGGTTAATTACTCAATTTTTAAAATAAATACGTCCCTTGTGTTGCTTTTCCTTTTTTTTTTTTTTTTTTTTTTTGCCCACCCGGTTCACTCAAGCTTTGCTCCAACTACATCCGGGTCGCCCACTTGGCTATGGTGGGAGAGTATCCAAGCGAGAATTTTCTGCATTCATAAGGTCTCGAACTCGAGATCTGCTTAAGCGGAATCAAGTTGTTTATCACTTGTGTTGCTTTTTGAAATGTATAAAATCTTATGATTTATTTATTTTATTATAATAATTTTACCAATTTAGCTAGAAAGAGCAAATTTTTGGTTAGGAAAGACCAATCAGGATATGCCCATATTAAAAAAAAAAAAAAAAAAAGAGAAGAAAGGAACTAAAGTAGGAAAAAGTGAATTGAGGGACTAAAGTAGGCAAAAGTGATGAAATTGAGGGAATATATTGGTCAATAGGTTTCAACAATTCATGTTTATAATTCCGTTATAAATAGTAAATGATATTGTTGTTATGGTCCGATTTAGGTGGGCTTCACACTCATTGATATTATCCGCTTTGGTTCACTTCAAGTGAGTTTTACGAGATTAATATAGGTTATTCAATGATATTGTCTATTTGGTCTAATTTAGGTGAGTCTTACGCCTATTGATATCATTTGTTTTGGCCTACTACAAGTTGTCCTTACAAAATTAATGTGTTATTGTGTAAAGAGTTTTAAGTTCTTGCTTAATAAGCAATATACTCTTATAAACAACCAATGATATTGTTCGCTAAAGTGGATTTCATAGGTTTAAAATCATATTCTCGTGTGGATAACGTATTATAAACAGTTCAATGATATTGTCCGTAAAAGCGAGTTTCACGGGTTTAAAATCTTATGGCGAGCTCGCATTGTGCTAATAGCATGTTATAAATAATCCAATTATATTATTTGTTTTGGTCCATTTTAAGTTTATCTTATGGATAAACACGTTATTGAGTAAAAAAGCGATGTGAGATTTTTGGTCATAACAATGATTTTTTTTTTTTTTGGTATCCACTTGGGGCGCCCGGTGTCCCCATTTTTTTGGTGAGACTAGAGTTGTTAACGGGCGAGCCGAACCGAACATCGGAAATTTGAGCTCGTTCGATTAAGTATTCGAACACTGTTCGAATTCGCTCGATTAATTATTCGAGCCAAAACTTTTGTTCGAGTTCGTTCGATTATTTGTTTATAAAACTCGAGTTCGAGCTCGAGTTCGCTCGTTTAACTTTCAAGCATACTCGAGCTCGAGTTCGAATTTAACTTATTCAAATATTTTAAAAAAAATAATAATAATATTAAATTTTTTAAGGCTTCAAATTTCTAAAATAACAAAAATTTATATAATTTAACTATTTAACTATTTACATTCAATAAATTAAAAAATCTTATAAAAAATTTCCATGAAATAATAAATTCTAAAAAAAAATCATAAAGATACAAATTAAAAGCACAAATAATAATTATAAAAGTCAGCATTCAACCTTTCACATAATAATTATAAAAGTCAGCCTTCAACCTTCCACATAATAATTATAAAAGTCAGCCTTCAACCTTCCACCTAATAATTATAAAAGTCAGCCTTCAACCTTCCACAGTTACACTACATGATAAATTCATATCCAAAAATTATATATAATAACTAAAATCATTAAATTTCAAATTAGTATAAAGAAATTTCTTCAAAAGATGGATGTTCATCATCTATCCGCAAAAAAAAAAAAAAGATATATTTATTAAATATATAAATCACATAGAGGCATGGTAATGTACTGGAAAAATTTTGAAAAACAGGGGATAATGCAATATAGCTACTGGAAATTTAGCAAAAACAGAGGAAATCAATCCTATAGCTACTGGAATTAAGGCAAAAAACAAAGAAAATTACATGTACACTCACTGAAATGCACAAAAATGAACAAAATTGCAAGCTAACTAATATGTATGCAAACTAAATACCATAATGCACTTAAATTTGAAACAAAAGAAGCAAAAATGTAAAACAAATAACAAATAACTTTTTGGTATACAACTTATGTCCATAGACACTGTAACAAGCACAAGAACTTCAGACTTTTCCTCAACTAAATTAGCATACTATGTTCCTTATAAATATATAATATTGGGTTGGTTAAACAATTATCAACTGCTTTCCTTATAAAACTGATTCTTTTAATTAGACTACAAAAAATAGAATACTGCAGCACTAGACAGACTAAAAGTTACAAATAAATTTTTTTACCTGCTTCCGGCTGCCGAAGTTTTCCTTTTTCTTTTTCCACCGAACATGAGTTTTAAGAAAGGCTTAGGGATATAATGGCGCAGATACAGGTGCAAAGCTCAACAGTGACGGCAGGTCCCAATGTTCTCGGACTTGTTTCTGTAGCTCGATGCGCCTGGATCCGCCGGATCTCTACTCGAGTTGCCAGAAATTTAGGTGTTGTTGTTGCTCCTCCTCCAGCTAATAAAGATTGAAGAAAAAGTTCGAAGGCTCTGCTCTTTGGAGAAGAAAGGAGCCGCCGTTGCAATTGTATGTAGAAAGAAAATATTAGGGTTAATGAGAGTATAGGTTTGGTCAAAACCTAGGAGACATTTTTTTTTAACTTTTTTTTTTAAAAATAATATATATATATAAAAAAAAATAATATGTTCGTGAACGCTCGATTATGTTCGCGAACAATGTTCAAGTACGCTCAAAAATTAATCGAGCCTAAAAATTTGTTCGAGTTCGGTTCGATTAATAAACGAACGAACTCGAGCCGAATATAATCGAGCTCGAATGAGCTTTGTTCGCGAACAGGTCTAGGTGAGACTAATCTGGACTCGGTCTGTGGAGCGCTCGCATATAATTGTTTTTTTTTAAAAATTAATAACAATAATCTAAGTGAGCCCTTAAGAATGAAATAATTTTCTTTTGGTGACTAGAAATTTTGAATATTTAAGATCAAAGAATTTTGTTCCCTTCATTTTTAGAAAATTTTAGATTTTCATTTATTATATACCCTTCTTCAATACTTCACATTTGTTTAGGATTTATAATTTATATTCATAATTATAGTTCCTTTCAAAGATAAAACGTTGGATGAAAGGGCTTTGTGCAGGTTCTAAGTTGACATACCTCCTTTAATCCCACGCTGATCACCAAAATTTGAGAGGATTTAAAATGTGGGGCCAGAGACGTTGTCTATGAATTCGACTTGAACAAAGATTAGTTTAAATGTAAATTTGGCTTAAAGATGTCTTCTTATAGTTTGAGAACCATCTAAGGTACTTCGTGAAAAAAAAAAATCTCAAATTTAGTTTTTTTTTTTTTCAAAAAAAAAAAAAAATTAGATTAGATGAAATTATATATATATATTTTGGTAAGTGACAAAATTATATATGTTTATACATATAGAGAGAATTTGCAGATAGAGAAACTGCCTTAAAAAAAGGGTACATACTTTTTTTTTTGAAGCAAAAAAGGTTACATACCTAACGTATATTATTGGTTACATTGTCCAAATTCCTTTACAATAAAGTTTAAAAGCAAGTAATGGGTATTTACTCAAAAAAAAAAAAAAAAAAAAAAAAAAAAAAAGTAATAGAGTGAATTTGATCTAAAATAAATTTATGTTTTCCGTCTAGTCTTAATATATTATAATATATATTTTTCATTTGTAAAGTTTTTTTTTTTTTTACGGATTTAATTAAAAAATTTTAAAAACTTTTAACTTTTTTTTTTTGGTTTCTATATATATATTATATATATTTTTACCTTTTTGCTAGGATTGTAAACGAGTCGAATCGAACATCTAAAATTTGAGTTTGGTTTGTTTAATTTTCGAACGAGTTTCGAGCAGGCTTGAAGATTAATCGAGTTTAAAAAATTGTTTGAGCTTGGTTTGTTTAATAAACGAACGAGCTCGAACAACTTGGTTTGTTTATAACTCTCGGAGAAAGTAAAGGAAGGAGAATCGTCATTTTTTTTAGAGTTTATCAAAAAGGTAGAAAGAGAGATGAGTTTGAAAGAAAGGGGTTTCTCCCTATATATTAGAGAATGGAGAAAAAACTTATATATGTACCATAATTTAAATATTATATATTTTTTAATAATATATAATAAATTATAATTTTTTCAGTAACGCTTGATTATATTCACAAACACTATTCGAGTAAGCTTGAAAGTTAATCGAGATTAAAAAATTGTTTGAATTTGGTTTGTTTAATAAATGAACGCGAGCTCGAACGAGATTTGTTTGCGAACAGTTTGATTTATTTACAACTCTACTTTTTGCTAATATTTTGTAAAGTGTTGTTTTAATTAATATTTCTTTAATTTGTTTAAAATTATACAAATTATTTTTTTTTTTCTAAAAGAATTTTAAGATTTCAAAAAAAAAAAAAAATTAAAATTTATTAAATATAAATTTGTTTGAGATTAAATTTATCAATCATTCAAATAAAAAACTTTTATGAGTAAAAAAAAGTTAAAACTTCCATCAACTTAACTATCAAATTATATAAATTATTTATTTTTAGGTGAAGATTTTTCAAAATACAATCTAAAAGGACGCTAAAGGAATAAAAGGAGGGAAAAAAACCACTTTCCATATATATCCAATAAGTTCCCCGGGTCAAACAAATTTCGTGATATAATTGATTGCCTGTCTTGCTCTTGGGACTCACGAAAAAAACAGCATCTGCCAACAATATCAATCAATCGCCCGTGGCCCACTCATAATTCACCTCATTTCCACTCTGGAGGATTCATCAATGATTTCACCTACAAAATTCATTTTTCAACTTTGCTATCAATCATCATCCACTAACTCTCTTTTTCTTCAATTCCAGTCTCTTCTTAATTCTTATCTCGTATGTAAAAAGATTGTTCATGGACTTATGATAATCAGTCGGGAAGTTAATTGACGAGAGATTTGTTTTACAAAAAATGATGATGAATTTGATGTCGAATTTTGTTTCGAATTCCTGTGATGGAAGGTATGCGTTGCTATCTCTGCTTCCTAACAGGGGATTGATTACCTCGAAGTTATTGCTGCACATGAAACGCTCCTCGTTGACGTCCTTCCGACGTAGTAGAAATAGAGTTTACTGCGAGTTGAAGGTAATTTATTGAGTATCTATTGTTTGTTTTGTGCTGTGTAATTGTTCTGATTATTTCGAGTCAACTATAATTCTGTTTCTTTACGTAATTCTTGAGCAATCATTCTCGAGGATTATGAAGAAGAATAAAGAGAAAGCTAGCCATGGTTAGGCCTGTGGTTATTTGTTATAGTCACAGTGTAAAATGAACACGAGAGGGATGCATTTAATTTCAACCCCTTTTTCTATGCTTTGAGTTTTCACTGCATTTCATTGAGCAGAGTTCTGTCGTTCACTAGTTTAGTGTTGGAGTTTCTCTTTTGGTTTGTTTATGAGGACCATTTGAATTGGGTACGTTGAACCTTTTTTAATTCAAATAGATTGTTTAGGACTTCGACCAAAAAAAATTTGCTTCAGTTTGATATTTTCTATGCACATTTTGTGGATGCATTTTCAGGTTTTTTTTTCTTTTATTTTTTTTTTTGTTATGTTTTGCAATTAAATTTACAGATTCTCTCTTTGAACTTTTTTTTTAAGTAGAAGGCTCACACTAAATGATGGACGTTCATTTTCTTTTTGTTTTTCTTCCGTAGGCAGAGGAAATTCAGATTAGAAAATGTTCACCTTTCCTAGAAAGTGGCCTGCTGTCAGAGAAAGATGTATTGCTATCCACTGAGTGGAAGGCAGTTCCTGATATTTGGAGGACCTCAGCAGAAAAATTTGGTGATCGTGTAGCTCTAGTAGACCCATATCATGACCCACCTACAAACTTAACTTATAAGCAGGTTTACGTTCTCTTAATTCTCATTTTCCAATTCATTCTTGGTATATCTTAGAAGAAATTTCAGCCTATATTTTCCCATGGAATAAATTTGTATTGTATCAGTATTGTGAAGCAAGAATCTCTTTTAGTTCTGTAATAATATACACAAACTTGCTTTAAGTATTGTTCAGTAAGCTTGGAATTCCATGTTTGTGAGATTTAGTTGAATCATATTGTATTGTCTTTAACACAACTTACTCTCAAAGCTAACTCTATCACCCATCCGTCTTCCCAGGGGTTGTGCTGCTTACTCTGCAGAGACCTGTCCTTTTTCACCTAGTATTATATTCCCTTTAAATCAGTTTTATTTCCATAATTTGCAGCTTGAGCAGGAAATTAAAAACTTCTCTGAAGGTCTAAGAGTTATTGGTGTAAAGCCAGAAGAAAAACTTGCACTTTTTGCTGATAACTCATGTAGATGGCTTGTAGCTGATCAAGGTACGTAATTATTAATGTTTTCTACAAACTTCAGTACAGTGGACATATTGGCTATTTGTATATGTGTGTTAGTGCATGTAACAAGTTATGGTTTTATTTTGTGGCATGAACTCTAAGTTTAATCAATAGACATTTTTTCTGTAAAAAGCCAATTCTACCTCCTTCAGCTTCTCAATTCCGTGCAGGTTAGTCTTCCACCAGAATATATATGTATGTTAAGTTCAAGGTATTTCATTGTCTAAATGAATAAATTTTTTTTTTTTTTTTTTTAAATTTGTGGATGAATGATTTTAACTAGAGATGTGAGAAGAGAAGATTTTTTAGTTAGAAATAGTTCTATAACACTTAAAATTTCTTACAGAATTTTCTTCTGGTTCTCCAATCTTATATTCTCTTTTCGATCGTATCTGGCTGCTTAACTATTATACGGGAAGCTGTTTGATTCATGTCTAGCCCGTGGTCTGACTTGCTTCAAACATGGAATTATGATCTATTTGATGCTAAATTTGATTAAACCTGCATAACTTGGCTAACATATTGTGCCTACATTATGCTATTTAACACTTTCTTTACATGGCAGTAAATGTTATTTTGGTGTCTTAATTGTTATGTTTGATAACATGATTCCCTCAAATTTATTTCTATTCTGGGAAATGCACTTTTAGCATTGCCAATCTACATAATATGCCAAACTAGGAGTTCATATAACTGGTTTCTCTGTTTCCGTAGTTTGGACACTTATACTTCAGAGTTCAAGTTGCGTTTAGGTATTATGGCCACTGGAGCAATCAATGTGGTGAGGGGTTCAAGGTCATCTGCTGAAGAGCTTTTGCTGATATATAACCATTCGAATAGGTTAGGAAACATTTGTTTCTTATCTATGTTTATCTGCTATTCTAAATTAGACATTTATCTCAGATGTGAAGTTCAAATATAACTTGGGTACAATTTTTTTTATTGGTATTCTTTAACCATAGTTTATAAGCTTTGACTTATTTGTCACTGTTATTACAGTGTTGCACTTGTGGTGGATAATCCTGAGATGTACAATCGAGCTGCAGAATCTTTTGATTCCCGGGCCACAGTAAGATTTGTTGTTCTCCTTTGGGGAGAGAAATCAAACATTTCAAAGCAAGTTGATGGATTGCCAATATATTGTTACAAAGAGGTCATAGATTTGGGTCATCAAAGTAATATGGCTAAACTCTCCAAAGATTCTAGTAAGTGCATCCTTACTGTTCATGGCAACATGGTTCCTTTGTTTTACAAAATTTCATGGTTAGTAAATTTCCATTAACTATAAGCCTATCACTCTTTAAAGGAACAGTTTAGAGAAGTGGGGTACTCTATTATATTTCAAAAGATATATTCCTTTCTTTAACTTGTTAATGAGGTATGAAATTAGTTCCTTTTGTACTATTGCTTCCAAAAAGACGTATTAAGGCATGCGGTATAATATGTGCTCATTTATTATACCTCAGGCCAAGAATATGCATATGAAGCCATCAGCTCTGATGATGTGGCAACACTTATATATACTAGTGGAACTACTGGTAACCCCAAAGGAGTCATGCTTACTCATAAGAATCTTCTTCACCAGGTTTAGATTATGCTCTTTTCCTTATGCAGTCATATGATATGAGTTTTACTTGTATAACTATGATGGGAAATGAGCTTGCGAATAAATTCTGGATGAAGTAGCCTTCTTTTTGACTGTTATTGTTTTTCTGCACTTTGTTGTTGTAATTTTATGTATTTCAAGCTTTCAGATGTGTTTCTTTTTTCTATTTTTGCAAATAACTACTTCAATATAATTGGAATCAAGTTACCATTTTCCTGGTGTTAGGGATCATCTATATTAGGCACTTTCCAAATAGGACTCTTGAAGCTTTAGGAACTTTTTCCATATTTTTTTTTCTCTAACTGCATTGGACTCCTCAATGGTACTGGCATTAGTGGATTGCATGGTAACTGTTGGTCAATAGATTATGCTAGAACTCTTTAGGTATTTTAAGTCTTCATTTGGGTCCTCACCATTTGCAGATTACAAACTTATGGGACATTGTGCCTGCTATACCTGGTGATAGATTTCTAAGCGTGCTTCCACCATGGCATGCTTATGAGCGTAGTTGTGAGTATTTCATATTCACCTATGGGGTTGAGCAAGTATACACAACTATAAAAAACTTGAAGGTACCCATCTGATATCCTTAATTTCATAATTTTTAGATGATTTAAGGATATCAAACTATACATTTTCTTTTTTCACCTTCATTTTTTTTTTTTTTTTTTTGAAAATACAAATATTTGGTTTGCTCAAGACTTTTCTTGATGAGTGAGACCTTTAATACATTTGGACACTGTCTCATTTGCAGGAAGATTTGAGTCGATATCAGCCACATTATCTGATTTCTGTTCCTTTGGTATATGAGACACTTTACAGGTGCTTCTACCCATCTGTTGTTTATAGCTTTCCTATATGGCTAATTTCTGTTCATCATATTAGAAAACTGGTATGTCTCTAATAATGTAGAGACATTAACAAATTTCTTGGCTTTGTGATTGTCTCAGATATCTTTCATCAAAAGTTATATTCCGCTAAATTTTACTCTTGTGAGGTTGAAATATTTTCATTTAATCATATGCTAAGATGACTTTTAGTTTTCTTTCTCCTTGGTAACATGTCTCAAGGTTACAAACTTAGTATGAGGGCATTGCCTGTTGCAAACTGCAACTTCTTACACCTATATTGTTAGTTAGATTCTGGTTACCTGGATATTTTTAAACCACTTAATGCTTTCAATGATCTGATTGATTTCTGCACCTTGTTATTAAAATTGTTATATTTTCTTGATTCTGTGTTACTGTTTTCTGTGTTTCTGAGGATATATTATATACTTTGTTCTGCAAGTACTATTATTTATTCATTGTTATATCACTTACAGGGGCATTCAGAAGCAGATTGCTACGAGCTCCCCTATTCGTAAGCTTGTTGCACTACTTTTCTTAAGGATCAGTATGGTGTACATGGAAGCCAAAAGAATTTATGAGGTTTTAATTAAAGTGAATTTGCATATAATTTTATTTTATTTTGGGTCTCAATTTATTGTTACTATTTGGATTGTTGTAGCTTTATTACCATGAGAAATTGACATCAATAAGAACTCTTCATCTATGAGTTTTTAGTCACATCTTCTAATTAACATATAAAATGGAACTTATAAAATTCTCAATTTGAAAAATGTATAAAATAGTTATTCACTTTCTATTTTTATGGCTAAAATGGAAAATTAGTTGACTATTTGAGATGATGTCCTTTTAGGCTTACTAATTATCTGATGTTTCTATTTTCTTTACCCCATTTTTTGTAAGGGAGATGTTTTCTTGTGGTTACTCAGAACCACTTCATATCCAATTATCTCTATTCCCCATATCTTAATCTTTAAAATTCTACGTTGCTTATTTCCAGAGATATGCTGTATGTTGCTGACATTAAACTGCCACTTTTTGTGTTGAACCTAAAAAAAATGAGGCCATTGTGTTATGATGCCTCCACCGCTGTTATTGTGAAATGGTTCTGTCCATCCACTTTAAATATGTTTCTTCTGTATCTCAGTCCTGAAAATTTCGGACATATGAAGCCCGTTAATGAATAAAAGTTGTATTATTGATATGATTTTGAGGGTTTCCTGTCACTTCAATTTGATTGAGTAGTTTGTATATTTTGATTTACATCTTTGTTAAGTTCTATATCTTTAATAGTTCTGAGTTGCTATGTCTTTAATAGCTTCAGCTGTTTTCTGCACATGATCTTCCTGTAATTTCTTTTGTATTGCAATCTATAATCGTGTTTTTTTTTTTTTTTTAGGGAAAATGTTTAACAAGATCTCCAGAACAACCATCCTTCTTTATTTCCATGTTGGACCTACTGTGGGCTAGAGTTGTTGCAGGCTTATTGCAGCCACTGCATCTCTTAGCGAGGAAAATTATTTACAGTAAAATTCATGCTGCAATTGGTATTTCAAAGGTCTCAATAGTTTTATTTATTTATTTTAATTTATTTTATTATTATTGTTTAGATTTCCTCTTAATTTAATCTTTTAAGAGATATTCTGTTAACTGGACGGTTCCTCTCTTTATCTTTAGGCTGGCATAAGTGGAGGTGGTAGTTTGCCTACATTTATTGACAAATTTTTTGAGGTTTGTGGCATGGCATCTTGGCTATTTAAATAATATAGTGTAATTAGATATAGCTCACAAAGTCTTGTGAGTTTGACAATCAGATGCCTGAACATTAATTGTGACACTTGTGTTCCTATCTTCTAAACTGTTTAGTGGACACTAACTAAAAAAGGGAAGAAGAAGGATGGAAAAAAAAAAACTTCTGAACTTTGGGGTCTCAATAATTATGTACTCATCCTCAGCTTTGAGTGGGACAAGTAAGTACTCATTTTAACCAATTGTGTCAACATTTTAGAATAGGTGTTCCAACCCTAATCAAATTGTTTGAACACTGAACATAGATTTCAATGATACATCTGCACTATTAAAATATATATACCATGTAGAATGATTTTATCACTCCTTTTCCTTTTCATTCTCTCTTCTTTTTCTATATTAACACCTTATTCTTGCAATTTTGTCCGAACAAGCACAACATAATATTTTGTTGTAAAATGTCTTCAGAATTATTAACTCCAAGGGCATATAAATGTGAACTGGGAAAAATTTTCAACTAATAACTTGAAAAATTGCAACCCTTTATTAGTGCTTGAACATCTTGAATATAAAGACATTTTTCAACTAATTATTCTTTGCTTGGCTACAAAAGATTTCAACAATGTTGATGTTAAGAGCATAAGGACATGAGACATGATTATTTCCTGTAACTGTGCAGTGGTATTTCATGATATCTATTTTCAACATTCTAATAAGTGGGCAACAATCAGAACTCTGTTTCTAAATCATGGGGCTCACAACAACTTTCCACCTATTGTTGTTAAAATTTATCAAAATGAGTACTTCTTTGTCATGATAAAAAATTAGATGCACAATTGATAGGATCTGCGACTTGTTTATATGTTTTCCATCCTTTTGAAGTCCTAGCCATTTTAAGGGAATTACTGTTTCTTGTATTATTTGTTAATCTTCATCCAAGTGATTTAGATGGTAGACTCAATTGTCACAGTTAAAAGTTCTGGCATCTAATTGTCAATCTCCAAAATCTTTGAGAGGACATTTCTAATTAACCCTAAAGAATATTTCTTGTTTTTATTTTATCAATTTATTTTCATTCCTTTAGGCTATTGACATAAAAGTTCAGAATGGGTATGGCTTAACAGAGGCATCTCCAGTTGTTGCTGCTCGACGTCTAAATTGCAATGTGAGAAGTAAATTCCCTTCATCTTTTATCTTTGGTTTCTATTATTAATTTATTCTAAAGAATTGAATCACACTCAGTATATACTAATTCAATAAGTAAAAATGTGCCATAAAATTAGTGAAAATGAAACTGGAAAATTAGCCAATTTAGTCCTTGAAATATTTCTGTTTTGCAAGTTTAATCATTTGCATAACTTTTCAGTCCCTCAACAAGCTTGAAACAAAATTTTTGGCCTTTAGCCCAAAAAAGGAAGTGTTTTTTTTTTTTTTTTTCTTCTTCTGTTTGCAAGGCTTTGTATGTGCAATATATATGGATCATAGCTGGTAAATGTGGTCTATTAGTTGATTCACTGGCTAATTTTCCTTACCTTTTAATAACTTGGAGGGGATTTACTGATTTTTCCACACAAAATGTGCCCCATGTTCAAGGCACGTGCAAGGCTTGCTAGAATCCTTATTTTTGGGTCAAAATGACCAAGAAGGTTGTTTGAAGATCTTAAGGGATGAACATGTTATAAATTAATGAGTCAGGACCAAATAATTTCCTAAGTTTTCAGAATAAAAAGGATTTGTGTTCAAATTGTTTTTTGGTAATTGTGACCATTTTAAGTTAACTGAAAATTTTTAAATATCAATTTTGTCAATGTGAATATGTGCTGTATTCTGCAGACTTTTAGTTTCATGCCTTCTTTATCAATTTTAGATATTTAAATGGTTTCTTAAAGGCCTTGACTTGGAAAGCATTCTTTTAATCATATAGCAACTTTGAACAAACTACCATATTTTTTTCCCTTGTTGAACACTCTATATAAATAAACACAACACTAATCATTGGTTCTCTACATTTGGCAGTATTAGCGACCTCTGCATTTTATAAGTGAATTAGATTTTTTTTTTTTTTTTTTTTTTTTTTTTCCCTCCTCTACATAGAAAGTAACTAAAGTAGTGTAACTGTTTTTTTGATAATTCAACAGTTTCTTTTTAGGGAAAGCCAATAAACTAATATGACAATATCATGATTAGATGTATCAACTCTATCCACTTTATGCAATGCTACTTCATTTGACAATATCACAGATTTAACCTTTGAAGGTTCTTGGTTCAATTGGGCATCCTCTTCAACATGTAGAGGTAAAAATTGTTGATGCAGAAACAGATGAAGCCCTTTCTGCTGGTTCCAAGGGTATTGTCAAAGTTAGGGGCCCTCTAGTGATGAAGGGTTATTACAAGGTAAACTAAAACTTTCTTACATATGCATAATGGGGAAGATCTTTTAAAGTTCTTTCTACTAATTTTGCTATATGTGTAAAATGTTTACAGAGCTGATCCTTATATGGTCTATAGATGACTGGTAACATTATTATAGTTCAAGTATGTTGAATTTCTTAAATGTATCATTAGTTATTTTCATTCTACTATGTTTACATTAGCATCTGGAACGCTAAGTTGTTTTCTATGACATTGCATTGTAACAAGTTCCTCTAAGAAAATGATCTAACACTAAGGACCAAGATATAAATAGGAATTGCCCATCTATAATTTATTCGTGCTTGTCATGCTGAAGTGATTTTTTATGCATGGGTTGGTTTCTCAAGGTCCATTGATTTGTTGCCAGTTGGATATATGAACATTTGGCTGTTTTTGGTTACAGAAGCCTGAAGATTGAGTGTTCATATAACGTATTTGATTAGGGTTGGAACACCTTTTCTAAAGCACTTCAACATTTATAACCTACAAAATCTGCACTCTGTTACTTTTTCCAGCCTGAAAGGTCTACCAACAGAAGTTATTAGATAAAAATGTGTTTCAGTGATTCTACGAAGTAATCAATACTTTATTGGCCCATTGTTTTGTTTCCAACTTTTTAACCTCAGATTCAAGTTCAGTTCTATGCGAAATGCACTGCATAAAATATTTCTATTGATTCTTAAATTCATTAAATGTAGAGCAGTGGTTATATGAAATCAGATTACATTATGAATTCAATCATAGAGCACATCAAATTCATACTTTTCTTAAATTTTGAATTCCTTAATTTGTCCTTAATTATGTGCAGCTTATGCATATAACATATTTTCAAAATATTTTCATTTTCCTCTCCTTCTCTTTGCCACAAGTAAACTATTATATATCCTCATTATTATATTTTATCTATCAATTTGTACTTAATTTTCTCTTGTTTCAAACTTTTCGAAACAGAATTTGGTAGCATCAAAACAAGCCATAGATGAGGATGGGTGGCTGAACTCTGGTGATATTGGATGGATAGCGCCTACCCATTCTGTTGGTCGAAGTCGTCATTGTGGAGGAGTTATTGTTCTTGAAGGGCGTGCAAAGGATACTATTGTCCTCTCAACTGGTAATTGTGGCTTTCTGTTATATAAGTGTCATAATAATGCGAAAGATGATTTGGGATTTATACATTTTTTTTTTCTTCCTTTCTAGAATGAAAAATTTTACCTCTAAATTAAAACTAGATAGGTGAAGTTAAGGTATCAAAAAGTAATTTGATTGATTTTTATTTTTAGTAATCCTTACAATAAACATACATCAGTTACATGAGATATCTTAAATAATGAATGTAATCCACATTAAGTTAGCAATGACTTATTCAAAAAAAATTTCTATGTTTTAGAGTTCTCCATAACAGTTTGTCCATGAGTGTCATTTGACGATTGCATTATAATGAAAATATTTCTGGTTTCTTGCCATTTAACTTGATGCTTGAAGAAGAAAGAACACAGTTTTGGCTTGTCCTACAGAATTATTGATGCAGGACAAACTCAAAATACGTTTCCTTAAAAAATTGATTTAGATTTTTCTGACTTTGAGCTAAAGATAAACAGCAGAAATGCTGAGGTTTCAAGGAATTATAAGAAATTTGTTAAACAAGAAGCTTTTAACATTGCACTGAGATGTGCACTAGGGTTCACACCTAGGCTTCTAACTTGCGCGGCTTGATTTTGTTTTACAATTGGATAACAAAAACATTTAGTAAATTCTTATTAATTGAATTTTTCAGCGAAATAGAGAACTACTTCATTTCTAGCCTCTTAACTCAATCCTAAATCTGCATGGACTTTCTAGGACTAGACTTCTGAAACCATAATAAACCAATAAGAAATATGAAAATTTTAATTTACTCTTGATACTAGAGTATTAGCAAGCCTATTCTAGTTTCCATATATATTGCCTTGCCTCTAAGGAATGCCAAACCCAGGTTTGGGCTTTAGAGCTATCTTTTCCCTGCCTTTTGTGGATCCTAATTTGTTGCTAACATGTATCTCTACAAAAAATCTTCATTCTCTTTCAGTAATTTTCTTTAATAATTGAAAAGTTATGACTTTTGAAAATTTCACTTACTTTAAGTTGGAAACATGGTAATGCACAATTACATAGAATAAGAAATGTGGTAAAAGTGTCAATGATTAACTAAGAGAAAATGAAATTGATTAAGATGGTTTCAATATATAAAGAAAATACTAATGGAATATTTGATGAGGATAAATTGGTAAAATGTAAAAGTGAAGGAAGATTTAATGAGTTATTTAAAGACGATACCGTGTATTTCAGCTAACAAAATTGTGCCCATTAATGAAATAGGATGAAGAAGCTTACTCTTCTAGCCAAAAACAGATAACATGGTATATTACCTTCTTCTTTTTTTGGTGCTGTTGGGGAGGTGGCCTATCTTTTGTAATCATTCCAGTATATTACTGCTGTTCTCCCACACTTCTTGTCCAAAAAGTCAAATGGCTGCTCCTGCCACTACCCCTATGGATTTGCAATTTTCAAATTGATATTTCTGCTTAAGATATAAGATTTTTGCTTCAGGCATGTTAAATTAATTAAACTTCTATTAATTGATTTATTACATGTTGTGAAATAGGTGAAAATGTTGAACCATCCGAAATTGAAGAAGCTGCACTGAGGAGTAGTCTGATTCAGCAAATTGTTGTCATTGGCCAGGTGAACAATAGTAAATGTTGACAATGGTGATTTAAACTTCTCCCAATGTTTCACGTTGATATTTCATTTTGTTTCTTCTGATGTGGCATTGATGATATATAGGATCAACGACGTCTTGGAGCTATCATTGTACCAAATAAGGAAGAGATCATATTAGCAGCAAAGAGGTTATCCATCATGGACTCTAATGCCTCTGATGTCAGTAAAGAAAAGATGGCTAAGCTGCTCAATGAAGACTTGAGAAAATGGTATGACTTGGTTCATAATGCTTTTAACAATGTGATGTACATTATGATTTATTACTTTGGGGGAACAAAGATATGTAATAGCTTTCAGTTTCCCTGGAGTACCATTGAATATTTAGATTATGTTAGCAATATGATTAAGGAAATGCAAGAGCATTTATTCTGCAAATAAAAGAAGTAATTTTCTGGTATTTAAGCAAAATACATAGAACTGTAGTACTGAAAAATCATAAACTTATGTTTTAAATGAGAATTGAGCTGTTGAAGGGAAAAACAAAATGCAAAACTTATAGACATTGGCTTCTCATAGAGTATATTGTCAAGACCTTTCTTCCTAGGAGGTTTCTGAAGTAGTAGTAAGTTAACTCCCAGATGTGCAACTGCAGCAGTACAAAATAATGGTTAAAGTTCAAATTAATAGGTGTAGGTTGCTGCTTTACGGTGCATTCCTTTTACTTTAATAATGCTTTTACCAGTAATATGCAAAATGCGGAGTTGGTTGAGCAAGAATACTGGAAGATTAGCTAGAAAGTATATATTTCTTGACAAGAAATTTTTTTGGTGAACTTGCATTTGGTTTAATAAGGAAGCAGCTAGTTAGATGGTAACATTATCCTATCTAAATTGAGATAGATCTGTCTTCCTAGTTTAAGATTTTGACTGTACTATAAGTCATTTAAGCAACATATATCACCATATACAATGTGAAGGCTATACATGGTTTTTTTTTTTTTTTTTTGATAATTTAAGGCTATACACAGTTTGTTCAGCTGTAAGGGGTCAACAATATCTATTTTGTTAAATCAATTTAAATTGCCACATGCTCTAAAATAAATTAAATTCAATTTAATATAGTATCAGAGCATCGTGAGAGGTTTTGAGTTTAACTATTGTTGTTGCTCATTTATTAATTATTGTTCACCTGTTAAACCTTATTATGAAAATTTATGTTCGGCTCACAAATGTACTTTGGATCTTGTAGTCCCATTTGTTTCTTTAATGGGTTTAAAGGTAAAAAGATTACTCTGTGTGAGCCTGAGAACTCTTTTTGAAGATGGATATCATGTTCATTTAATGTGGTAATGGTTCCTACTCTCCTAACTGTTATTTCTTGTGCAATAATGTGCTACGGATTCCTTTTTTTTTCACAACAGGACATCGGAGTGCTCATTTCAAGTTGGACCAATCATGATTTTGGATGAGCCTTTGACTGTAAGTTTTTGGATAACCCTGGTTATTTTTAGCTTTCTGTGCACCTTTTTACCATCAATGATAGTGAAGACACAGCACTTTTAACTTTAGTTTCCTATGAAACAGATCGACGGCGGATTAATGACCCCTACGATGAAAATCAAGCGGGATAAGGTTGTGGATCAATACAAAGAACAAATTGCGAACATGTACAAGTAATTTATAATACATGAGAGTCAATTTTTATGAATGTTCAAAAAATAAAAGAATAAGTAGTAATAATTACTGTTAAAAGAGATTCAATAGAAATTTTGGTGCCTAACTTTTTCTTCTGCGCCAATTATGTGCTAAACATTTATCATTTTTGTAATGCAATATGAAATTTGCATTGACATATAATGTAGCCAAATGTTTGAACCCATCTTAATCCTGAATTTCCTCATTACTTGCATAAACTGTAGTAGTGAGATAGATTTACTTGTAAGGGAGATATATGCAAAATAGGAGTTCGAAAAGTTATAAACATTAACTTCAAATGCTGAATACATATTATTAACTAGATATAGCTGTTTGCCTTGGCTCTTTTGAATTTCGTAGAAGAGCATATATAGATGACAACTTATTTAAGTAACAAAGTCATTTTATTGAAACTGTAAATGTGATCTCATCGTCTCGATGATGCATGGATATTGTTGAAGAGAGAGAGAATGGCGCCATTAATTTTTCCAAGTTGACAAAGGGGGAGTGTCGGAATTTTCCCAAGTAGGAAGTCCCGTTTGGGGTGGATATCTGTCATCCTTGGCAACAACTTGAGCTGAACTTATTGATTCAAGCTCGGCCATGTCTTGTGCTGACAGTTTTACAGACAAAGCAGCCATGTTTTGTTTAAGGTTGTGAATCTTGGTCGTGCCTGGTATGGGACAAACATCATTTCCTTGGTGGTGAACCCAAGCTAATGCGAGTTGGGAAGTAGTGCAATCCTTCCTCTTTGCCATTTCATTAACCCTCTCGTACAATAATTTGTTATGCTCCATATTCTCTTCTTTGAATCTCGGAAATTGCTATATATAACAAGTTTGCAAATAATATTTCAAAATTATTTAATATATATTTATTAGTTTTGTAACTTAAAAAACTATGATAATTTGCTTACCTTCCGAGAATCGTTTTCTGAGAAATTCTGAACGAGCTCAGGTCCTGTTGAAAGAAATCCACGCCCAAGGGGACTATATGCTACTATCCCAATGCCAAGTTCTCTGAGAAATATTGCACCAGTAGAGATCATGCAATTCACTTCTTTTATAATCAAAAGATCAAAATTCAAAAAAAGATAATATATATATATATATATATATATATATATATATATATATATAAAAGAAGACCTGCAAGTCGGAATTATCTCTTTCTCTGCATCCCTAGACCATAATGACCACTCCAATTGTACGGCTGTCAAAGGATGAACTGCGTTTGCTCTTCTTATTGTTGATGCAGACGCCTCAGATAAACCTATATATTTTATCTTACCTTCTTCAACCAATTTCTTCAGCTCTCCCATCTTCAAAAAAATGTAATCAAAGTCAAAAGAAATAATTACAACAACGCCTTTAGATAACATCTATGTCACGAAATGAACATACAAACCGATATTGAGACTATAAGTCGACAATACTCAGAATCAATTATTTAGTATTATTTTCATTGTACCAATAATAACGAGTTAATTATAAATATTTATGTCCATTTCTTATATATCATTATACACATTCACTTTTTTTTTCCTTTTTTTTAATTTTATCATAGGATGGGAATCACATTCACCCCAAAACACCTAGCATCCTCATTAGGCCCTAATTGAACATAATTGGCCTCAACCCAATGGATGTCCAGAATTTTAGAAGTGGTTACACCTGACAGTTAGTTCTCATAATCCGAGCTAACCACCCGTTCTGATACCAACTATCGGAACTCAAACTCATAAGTCTGTACTGAAACTATATATCCGAGTGACTATAAATATCTAGACTCATTTTTATATATCTTTACTGATTCACTTTCTTATAGTATGATATGATATGAGAAGGGGAGGAAGCAAACCGTGAGTTCAATAGGCACACGCGAATCAACACGATGCTGATAGTATAAATCAATGCAACTGGTACCAAGTCGTTTCAAACTAGCTTCGCATGCAGAGCGGACATAGGCTGGATCTCCTCTTACTTCCCACTTTCCATCACCATAAATTAGCCCGAACTTTGTTGCTAACTCTACTTTTTCTCGAAATCCTTCCTCCAGAGCCTGAATCAATCAATCCAATTAATATGATTCTTACCAGAAAATTAAATTTTAAAGAAAGATTATTACCAAAATTAGTGAAATTGGAGAATATTTAAACAAACCTTGCCAAGAAGTTGTTCATTGGTATGTGGCCCGTAGCTGTCGGAAGTGTCAAGATGAGTGATACCAGAGTCAATAGCGTAGCGGATGAGATTGATCATTTTGGGTTCGGGCTTTGGTAGCCCGTAGTAGGCAGACATGCTCATGCATCCTAATCCCTGAGCTGACACTTCAAAACCTTGAGATCCCAACTTAATTTTCTTCATCATTTCTGTTTCCGATGCAATTATTAATTGTTTTCTGGTTTTTTCCCCCTAAACTCTCCATGGAGGGAAGGCAGCAAAGGGAGGAGAGAGAGAAAATGACTGATTAAGTTCATTAATTTGCACTTGGAATCAAGGTATTTATAAAGTGGAGATGTGTGAGTAAGCCCCTCAAGTTGGAAATTCTAACTTTAAAAATATCTTCTTTACTTTATTCAATAAAATAAAAATAATTAATTAATATGAATAGTAAAACATAAATTATTATTAATATAAAAAAAAAATTACCAATAAATACACATTAATGTTCTAATTTTCTTAACGTGATAAATAAAAAAAACAATTTCTTTAGGTAAAATCAAAAAAGCGTAGCTCAGTTGGTAATAGTTTTACTTATGAATAATTGTATGTTTATATATATATATATATATATATATATATAATTGTATGTATATGTATATAGTTCAGTTACTTCATCCCTATAAATAGAGATTAGATATGTATATTTGTTACTACAAGAAACATATATGAAATATATAAGAAGAATGTTCTTCTTATTCGTTTGATCTCTATATTACTTTTCTTTCTAATTTGATTTTGTTAATAATAGTTTTATAACAAGAATATATTTGTAACAAATAAATTATTATCAAAGTTTTTTTTTTTTTTTTTGATTTTTGAAAAATCCTAACTTCTAATGCGTTTTAAACACATAACCTCCAAGTCATAAATAATGTTACTATCAACAGAACTATGCTTTCTTAACAATTCATGTCAAAGTTAGAAACTCTAATTTGAGCGTCTTTGTCGGTTAATAACGGAGTTTAAATAATTTGCTAACCGACAAATGGTGGCGTATCTATAGGGAACAAAGATGGGGAAGCTTTTTTGAAGCGTGATTAGACCACTGGTTTTGATAGATATTAGTTTAGGGGAGATTTATGTACTAATGCAGTAATAAAAGTTCAATTTGTTTTGCTTAAAGATGGCCAATTAGGAATCAATGACCATGTAGACAACATATCTTTTTCAAAAAAAAAAAAAAAAGTGATAATGTATTTAATTTGATTTGTCTTATTTAGGTGTCATATTTAACCTGTCAAGTAAGAGATTTGAATTTGCTAAGAATGACTTTATGTCGTGATTTATCCTAAATGATGTAGTTTTAAGATTCTGCTCCCATAAACTTGTCTTAAATTAATCGATGAAGATATTGAAAACCAGGTTTAAAAAAAAAAAAAAAAAAAAAGGGAAAAGGAAGGGACTGTTGCTGGCGGCTGGCAAGTGACAACTACAACAATCATGGGACTAGTGTTTTTGCGTATCTTATAGACCCAACTCCACTTTATTGAAGAAGATAGGATTCTTTGGTGCAGTTAAAAGCAAAATAAATATACATATCTAAGGCTGCATTTGGACCTCTTTTTTTCTTCAAAAAAGTGGGGAATTTTTATTTATTTATTCTTTTTCTCTAAAAGAAAAATCTTTACAATGCACCCTAATTCTCTTTCTATGACAATTTTTTTTAGTATGGTATCAAAGCAAATTGTTGACAATTTGGCTTTTGTGATGAAAATTTTTTAAGTTTTTTTTGTCATATATTATTTCTAATCATATGACATGTTTAGAGTTATATTTTTCTAATATATAGTTAATAAGAATTTAATTTTATCATATGATTAGATAATTGTATATACAATTTTACATCTGTATTTATAGATTGATGTATATATATAATAGAGAAAACCATGAAGAGTTTTTATTGTTATTATTCTTCTTCTTCATATTGATGGACATATCAAATGGTAAAGAAAACCACATATAGTTTTCTTTAGGATGTCATAAATAGTTGTATCTATCTTTAGTTGATAGTAAAATATTTCGAAATTGTCTCATTTTTCATGTAAGTATGTTTTTCTCTCTATATACTTTATTTTATATTCAAAATAATAAATTAGAAAATATTTATTAGACTTTAAAAAAGAGTTGATATAATCCTAATAAGTGGTATCAAAGTATTGTTATAATCCAACAAATTTATGATCTCTATGTATGTATATGAGGAGTATGGTCAAATCTATCGCGTCTCTTGACACATTTTATAGAGAATGCTTTCTTTCTCTTCTATTTTTATTTTTGAAGTTTTGAAAGTATTATACTTTTATTTAAGAAAAACTTATCACTTGATT
The DNA here is from genome assembly GCA_025388415.1 of Cynanchum wilfordii. Taxonomy (NCBI): domain Eukaryota; kingdom Viridiplantae; phylum Streptophyta; class Magnoliopsida; order Gentianales; family Apocynaceae; genus Cynanchum; species Cynanchum wilfordii. The sequence continues at coordinate 373,017 of JAHSUH010005342.1, read as the reverse complement.
ATAGAAATACTACTTGGGATGAAATCCTTAACCTAAATGCTAATTGTGCTTGAAACAAGAAAAGAATTTCAATCTTTTGATTATTTATGTTTATTTGATTTAGTTTAAATCTTTAATTTTAAATAATTTATTTTTTATTTTTTCAAATTGATCTTTCCGTCAAAATTAATCAATATCTATATTTTTGTTTTTTTTTTCTTCTCTTTTCTTTTGATAAAAAAGACCGTTTAAATTTAATAAGAATATGGTCACGTACAACAAAGTTGCACAAAGTAACTGGAAATTGACCAATCTTAATAAAATAATTATTATTTTATTTAAAGAAATGAAAAATAGATAAAAAGGAGAAGTAGTAGAATCATTTTAACTCTTCATTAACCCTTCTATATATTTTCTAATTTACCATGCTCTTGAATATTTTAATTATATATATATATATCATCCCAAATAGAAAGATAATTTTGATTCATACAAATACTTTCATTGGTTTTGTTTTTAATTTTTAAGATATTCATTGGTTTTAACTTGTCACAAATAAAATATATATAGAGTAAAAATATAAAAATTAATGTATGTTTTGGTTTTTAATTTTATTTTTGTAATAAAAATAATTAATAATAAATATGAGTTATAAAAATATAAATTACAGGATTATCGGAAGAAAAAATTCTATCAAATCAAATACTCTAATATTAAAATAGTTATTATTAAAAGTTTTCTTAAAAGTCAAGAAGACGTAACTATAGTACTCTCACTTATGACATGGGAGGTCGTGAGTTCGAGACATAATAGAAATTAAATTTTTTTTAAAAAAATATATATAAATTTATAATACAAATCTTTTAATTTTCATTTTGAAAAAGTGCCCTAATTTTATTCCTATTTTCATTTCTCCCCCATTTATCCATTTCTTCATCCCTTGTTTCAATCTTTTTGCCATTTACTGTGGGGAATGAGAATATGAAAATGCTGTTGAATCATCCCCAACATTATCATCATCACCACCTTACCTTCCCGAATCTCATCCGCTTCCATGACCACCAACGCTTCACTTTTCCGGCCACTCCCCACCTCTCTTCTTCCTCCACGGCCGGCGGACGTCCCAGCATCTGCTTCCCGATTTCTAGCCACCAAAACCCAGAACCAGCCACCTCAAGAAGTGAGGAAGTTCTCATCCGGACACACAATGCCAAGTCTGCTGCAATTGTGCTTCGCCAGCTCTCCTCCCAACAGAAGACAACCTCAACTTCAGTTCCACCAGAAGCAGAAGTACTGCTGTCACCGGAGAATGAAGAAGGCCCGATTGCTCCGGAAGATAAAGTGAAGCTTCTTGAGATGTCATTGGTGACCAAAAGAACACCTCAATTTCCGGGCTCTATTTACATTCAATCCTCGAGCGATAAAGATGCGGGTTCTTCTTTGCCGCCTATTTCCACCCTTATTGAACGCCGGAAAGGACCTATTGGTGTTCATGAAACTTATGCTTCTGTTGATGATGGTGATGAGTTGTTATTGAAGGCTCTTAAGATTCGCCGGAAAGTCACTGTCGAGATTTTTAAACAGGCAATGAGAAAAGGGAAGTTTGGAATTACTTACTATACGAATTTGATTGATCAATTGTCTGATTATATTGACTTTGTGATGATTCAAGCTGCTTCCATGAAGCAATTGCCTCAGTTTTCATCTTCATCTTTCAATGTCCGTGCTAGGACATTTATTGATGACTCCGGTGTTGTGCCACTGATAAGGTACACAGACTTTCTTTTGAATCATAAATGAAATGTGTAAGTTTGCTGGTTTATTTCGACTGTGATGTTTCTATAATTTATGCTTTTCTGATTGCAATGGCATCGTACTCTACAAAATAGCAAGAATCAATCTCATGGTTTTTCTTTCTGAATTCTCCAGGTGGTTGAAGCACAATTCGTTGTCCTATCCCCAAATTGGGAAGCTAATTTGCATGTCAAGGGGAAATCTTACTTCTATAAGAAATATGGCTGAGTGGTTGAAGTCTGTTAATGTAAAAGGGAGGTTTATTGGAGTTGTGTTCACAAGGGCAGGAGGCAATATACTAGATCGCAATTTAGAAGATTTAGACGAGATTGTTGGGTATTTAGAAAGAAATGGGGTTAGAAGGGATTGGATGGGTTATGTTTTGAGTCGGTGCCCCGAGATTTTGAACTTTAGCATGGAAGAACTCAAGTCTCGTGCTGAATTCTACTTAAATATGGGAATGGATGAGAGGGATTTTGGTACAATGGTTTTCGACAGTCCTAAGGTGCTTGGCTATCTTTCTATGGAAGAGATGAACCAAAAGGTACATTGGTGACATTATTTTTCTTGTTTGCTGACACAATCTGTCATAAGGAGCTTTTGAAGGGTTGTTTATTAGAAATTTATCTTGTCCTGATAATGTTACATCAAAATTCTCTGCTAAAGAATTTTGCAGATTTTTTTTAGAAGTTAATTTCATAACTTGATATTCCAGAGGACAAACTTTCCACTAGTTGTCCTAAATTTGGCTTAATTGGAATAAGTTTTGGTTTATGAACTCAATAATATGTTTCTCCTGTATCTTCAGGTTGATTTCCTGAAAGAATTTGGCCTCAGTAATGAAGAAGTTGGGAGGTTAATAGCATTTAAACCACAGTTGATGGCGTGTAGCATTGAGCAGAGATGGAAGCCTCTTGTTAAGTATTTTTACTACCTTGGAATTTCTAAAGATGGGATGAGAAGAATTCTTACCCTCAAGCCAATGATATTCTGTATTGATTTGAAGAGCATCATTGTGCCAAAGGTGAGCAAGTTTTATGATCTTTCTGTAATTAAAACCCATTGAACCTTGGAAAAATGCAAACTAATCTAGTAACAAATTTTTATTATTCCAAGATTGGTGTGAAATTTAAAGTGGGAACAATCATAGTGTCTAAAATGTGATCCTTCAGTAATGTTATTGGTTGAGAGATTATTATATATACTGTTTGCCTTGCTAAGCTAGGGAGTGATAATAATGTCAAAGTGATATGGGCTTTGTTCAGAATTATCTATCTATGGCTTTATTAAGTAGATCTTCTGTTAGCTCTCATTTCCAAAGGTATAAGCAATGATTTTACAGGAAAAGAATCGTATACTTAAGTTTTTAGGCTTTTTACATTTCATTCTTAACCGAATATCTTTTCATTTGTGTAGGTTCAATTTTTCAGAGACATAGGTGTTAAGGAAGAATCCATTGGGAGTATGATTACAAAGTTTCCACCGTTACTGACATACAGTCTTCATAAGAAAATACGCCCTGTGGTATGCAGTCTTCTCTTTTGCAGTATTTTTGTTTTAACTCGATTATGTTCCATTCACCAGGAATAGTATTTTAAGTAACTAAAATATTTTTGATAATCTGATTTGGAATTTCTCTTACTTTTATCCCATTATATTTGTTCTGATCGAAATTATGGCAGAGTTTTAGAAGGTTAGGTTTGATTATGTATCATCAGCTTGAACATGTTTCCATATATTATGCTCTTCAGTTAAAATTTTCATGATTTTTGTGATAATTATATCTCAAATGTTATTCCTTTAATAAAAAGGTGTAAGTGGAATGTCTGGTTCTTGTCTGTTGACTGTTCATTTCATTACACAATGTTGAATAAATGCAAATAGAAACCATTACATAAAATATGGCTCTGGGATTCTTTTCATTTGTAGAAATAACTTTTAGAGGGTGAGTTTTCTCCACTCTTAAATGCATTATATATAAGAAAATTCTGCAAGATGGGTTAAAGTCTTCCACCTAGTTTATGTTTATTGGTTCAAATGATTCTCTTCGTTTCCAAAATTCAGTGTCTTGCATTAATTTGTTACAAATATATAGGAGCTGATTTGAATAGCATGGTGTTTTCTTTTTGGTAAATCTTGCAGGTCATATTTATGTTAACAAAAGCTGGAGTGTCCGAGAAGGATATAGGGAAGGTGGTAGCCTTGGGACCAGAGCTTCTTGGGTGTAGCATAGCGAACAAACTGGACCATAACTTGAAATACTTTTTATCTCTTGGCATATCACTTCAAAAATTAGGTGAGATGATTGCTGATTTTCCCATGCTGCTACGGTACAACGTAGATGTTCTACGTCCAAAGTATCGTTATTTGCGTAGAACAATGGTCCGCCCTTTACAAGATGTCATTGAATTCCCCAGGTATATAACATTTTGTTCAACTTGGTTTTGTTCCAAGGTGTCATGCATGCAGAACCAAATGGAAGTTTTTTTTTTAAAAAAAAGATAATCTGCAGGTATTTCAGCTATCATCTAGAAGAAAGAATTGTTCCCAGGCATAAAATTCTGGTGGAAAACCGGATAAATTTCAAGCTGCGGTACATGCTGAGCGATTCAGACGAGGAATTTAGACAGAGGGTGGAGGCTGCAGTTGAAAGGCGCCGGAGATTTGAGTCAGGTCTGACTTGTGATGATGATCCATCTAACTCCCTAACTGCTGGTTCAACTGTAACCACAGAAACTATAGATGGTGATCAGAAACTACAATCTCTTCCGGTAACTGTGGCTGAGTGATGTATATACAACAATGACGTAAATATTGCATATATATTATATTCTTTTTCTTCTTTTTTTTTGTGTGATCCAATATCAGAGGAGATTCCCAAAACTACAAAATATATATATAAGGAAAACAAACCAAGCTATTACCATTTGAATATATATATATATATATATATTCAAGTTTGAATAATTTTGATATTTTAATTGTAACGATTGAAAAAAAAAATCATAACTCAAAATATCTTCACTAAGAAACAAAAATTGCAAGACTTAAAAAATTGGGGAAGTTTGTGTGACTTATAAATATGTGAGTTAATTTGATAGGCCAAATTAAAGAGATTATCTAGTAAGCATGGATGAAGAAGAAGTTAAGGAGATGAAGAAACGGATCACAACGTTTGATTTGGAAGGAGCTTATGGACTTAAGATTCCAGATAAGTTCGCAGAAGAAAATCTTGTGAAGTATTTGAGCAATCAAGAAATGGAAAAGTTAAATACTGGAAATGATATTTTCTTTCATAATGTTATCTTAAACAATGACAAGATTAACAGAAAGGTTTTGAAGTTCAGATTAAAAACTGGTGGTTATTATCTTAGTTTTAAAGAGTTATATGGAATGGATGTTGGAGATAAACTCCGTATTAGATTTAATGTCCGTTTGGGCTTGCTAGAGTTGAATGTTAAAACTGATTGAATTTCTCTCTTGGATTTTCTTCTTTTTCTTTCTTTTTTTTTTTTTTTTTTTTTCCTTGAATTGAAACCCATGATTTGTGTGCTCTTTCTGACTGTGTGTGTTTGCATGTGAGTGTGTGTGAGAGTAATTAGATCTTGGTATTAGCAATGGTAAATCAGAATTAATTCCAGAGAAGATCGATCGTATATGTTTGAATTCTGTCTTCTGGGAAGATATGTGCAGGTAAATCTGAATTTTATATTTTCTTTTCGAATTAAGAGCAAATTTGGAGCAAATTGTTGCAAATTTCCTCTGATGATGATCAATTGTTCGGCACTGGAAGCATGATGGGCTCCTACGTTCTCTCATTTCATCCTCAAGAGTAGCTTGTTGTTCCCTAATCCCGCCGAAGCTCACTTGAACATGGAAGCAGATTCCATGGACCTGATAATTCCTTCCTGCTCCACCATGAGTTTGTTGGCGAAATTCATAAGGGAGTTCAGGTAATAATCTAACCCGTATAGTTCAAAATTATGCTGCCATGGCCAAAAAGTTTCGACCCACAAACCGTGGACCTCTCCAATGAAGAGCCTTGAGTAACTTTCACAGTAGAGGGAGTTTTCTTTGACTTTTCGTTGGAGTAAGTCAGTTTCTTGGGTGGAAAGGGGGATGATCCGTATTACTTCCATTGTTATGAGATTTGTATTCGTTTATGTATAATATTTCGAACCCTATATCTGGTAAAACCTTGAATTCTTCGTACCCATTGATTGCTAAATTTTTTGGAGGTTTAGACTCTCGCTATTTTTGTTACACAAATTTGGTTTTCACTTTTCATTTTTATCATCATCTTTTGTGTGTATGTGCCTTTTCATCATCTTTTGTGTGTATGTGCCTTGTGTATATAGGAGATCTTGTTTCACTTTAATTTATATCTTGTTTCACTCTCATTCCCTCACAGGGATTACAGGTTCTTGTGTCTCTTTATTGTGAAGATCTTGAAGTGAAATTGCTATGGTAACTCAGATACTTCTCTTGGAGGTAAGAGAAGAGTCTGCAGACTCTTCTAGTGAAAATAACTTCTGCATTTGGATATTACCTGTTCTTGATGGACCTTTCCGAATCAAATGAACTCAAATTCTCTGTTGAAAGTGGTATGTTTCTTCTGTAATTTGACCCCAATTTTGATTACTTCAACTTGATTTTTAGCCTGAAATTTTCTTTCTATGAATTGCTGCTTGCTTTTAGGTGATCCAAATGTTCAAACCTCTCAGGCACTTGCAACTGTTTTTTAAATTCGAGGGATATTCTGTTTGAACTCGTGAGAGACTCTGTCAAGTATGTTTGCCTCAATAACCTCATACATTGGCTTACACTCAAACTTTCTGATATATATATATTTTTCACGAAGCACAAGGGTGCATTTAGCCATATATTGATTACAAAAAGGTATGAAGTAATCAAAATGATTTCAGTTTCTACTCTCAATAATCTAAATGTTATCTTATATTTTGTTTTAATTTTCAGACTCCAGCACATATAGACATTTGGATGGTTTGCATATGGGATGCCTTTTAAACTGAAGTTAATACAAAAGGAATTATAGAAGGTCTTCAAAGGTTTGTAAAAACTGATGCATATACACACACACTTTCCTTCATTAACATAGCTATGTTGATGAACTCTTCTCAAGGATTAAACTCATTCTTATTATGCAATTTCTCTGAAGGTGGCTGCTAGCCGAAAATCCTCATCATTGATGATGGATGGCAAGAAACCACGAATGAATTCCATAAAGGACAACCACTCCCTGATGGAGTAGAGTATGAGCCTCTTTCTCCTCTTGCATTTTTTTTAAAATCTAATATTATCTTAATTTGCTTGAATATACTAAAATTTTTGCTGGTTTTATCCATTAAATTTTTGCTACCAAATTGGTTGATGTTAAGGAAAATAGAAAATTTAAAGGGCTGGATTCGAATGATTCAGTTACATATCTTAGGAATAATTCATTGAAATCATTAAGAAGAAATATGGTTTGAGGTATGATTCAAGATTTACTTATGATTGGTTCAATACTATCAAACATGTATTAGATGAAAATTTTCTTCAGTTTTCAGTGCAACTGCAAGATCCTCAAGAGGACTTCATGCCAGATGACCAACATTTCAGACATTACATATATATTGCAACACAGTGGCTTTCAATAGTCTTCGTCTTGGGGTGATTTGAACATTTTACATGTAATTCCATTTTCTTTCAAAAATTTTAATTGTGTCCTAAATAACAGCTCTAGAATTAAGTAGAAACTTTTCACTTATTATGGTTCTTTCACTACCATTGCTAATTCTTTTTATCTATTCCACGATTTTAGAGTAAGCATAATAGCACTGTGAGTTCCATGAAGCATCTACATCATTAGGTGGCTGTGCAGTCTATGTCTGGTAAGCAGAGTAAGCCAATCCCACAACAAAAGTTTCTGATATGCATTGATTTTCTTTATATTATGCTTATGAGGTTACGAACTATTTCACAGTGATAATCCTGGAAAACATGATTTCAAGATCCTGGTGAAATCTGTCCTCCCTGATGGATCTGTTCTAAGGGCAAGATGTGTTGGTCGGCCAACGTGAGACTGCTTATTTGTTGATCCAGTCATGGATGGAAAGAGGTAGTGAGTGATTGAATATTCCAGTTAGAGAAACAATATAGTAAAGAAGAAAATGTTTACATGCATGCAAATTATTAGCTAATTTCTATGCCTGTTTATTTTACTCTCTGCAGCCTGACGAAGATTTAGAACTTGAATAAGCTAACAGGAATTTTTGGTGTATTCAACTGCCAAGGAGCAGGAAGTTGGCCACTCAAAGCAGAACCTCAAGACTTGCCAAATGCATCTAAAATGAACCCATTACACAGATTTGTTTGCATTTTTTTTTTTTTTCTTCTTCATTCTTTTGAAGGAAATAGATAGAAAAGAAATGTAACGCATGAATTTTATAGCAAAAATGATCGTACACGTTTATTATATTGGGTATATTATAAATCCCTTAACCATTTTGTTCATGATGTATTTTATTTTCCATTTTGTTGTGGACTCCGTTTGTTTGATCGTTTTTTTCAGGAACGAAGATTCTTAATGAACTATAAATCCCTTAACCATTTTGTTCATGTTGTGTTTTATCTTCCATTTTGTTGTGGATTCCGTTTGTTCGGTCATTGTTTGTTCGGTCATTTTTTGCAGGAACGAAGATTCTTATAATTGGAGCTGAAGTGATTAGAGAACGGAGTCCACAACACATTTCTTCCTTCTAAACTACATAAAAGCTATTCAAACAAGAATAAAACTATTCCAACTTTAATTTTTTAAAGTAAAATATTCAACAAAATCAAAATAAAATGACAAATTAAAACATTAAAGCTATTTGACATAGAATCTGAATTTGTGCCAGTCAAAAATATTTATAACAGGGGTATCTATCCTTTCTCGTGGCCTCACTTTAACCAATACTCATTCCCATCAAACTATTTTAGATGAATGAAATAAAACTATTTTAGTCTAAAGATGGTTAAAAAATTAACAGAAGGACAAATATAGAACTTGAACTAAGGATAGTTTCTAATCTTGTGTTATAGTCACTTTTTTTTAGGTTATATTTGCCCTCTATATTGTGCAAAAGAAGAATAACAAATTCTCTTTAGGATAAGAAAAAGTCATGTATACTTGAGCTTTGCACCCGTGAAAGTATAGATAAAAGAATGGATATTGAATCTTTAGAGAACTATTAGCAATAAAATAACCAAGTTTTTTTCTGCAGCAAAAGCTATTATCTCTTTGATTTATTTATTATTGGTAGATTAATTAATTAATAATATAATCAAAGATATCTTTAATGGTTGTAATAGTTTGAAAACTTGTGTCTTATAGATAAGGGCACCTATTTATTTTATATTATCTTAAATATCTTGAGAAATAATCGACAATTGCTACTTATAAAACATTGGTTTAAGTAGAAAATTAGTTGTAAATGGTATACGAGATCACGAGTTTGATTATAGCTAAAATAAGATACAAGAGTATCTTTAACTTAAGAAGTTAAGTGAAGATATCTAAGTAAGAAAAACAACATCAATTACACTATTACATTGTTCTAGCTTATAATTTTTTTTAGAATTATTCTGTTTAAGATAAGCTATGAACATTAGATCTTTTCCTCAACAAAAAATTATCATTTTAATTTTATTATTTCATAAGAGGCAAATTGGAAAATTTCATCACTTAAGTTATATAATTTTTGTGATTTCATCCCTTTTTAAAATTTTTAGATAATTTCATCCCTTATTTTTATAATTTTGACAAACTTTATCCTTATGTCAATTTTATTGATGATCAACTGTTAGTCAACTCATTTTATATATTTTTTTAAAATAAGAATACTTATATTTAAAAGGGTAAACATGCGTTTTTGTTTACTTCATTCCTCTTCTTTTACTTTTTTTTTTTTGTTTACTTCTTCTTCTTTTTGTTCAAAGCATCAAACTCAAAATTTGCAATCAAACCCAGATGGTGAAATTGGATTGAATTTCTTTCTAGGATTTGGGAAAGGCAATGGACAATCGAAGTTTGTTATTGGAAACTTTTATCGGAAAGTAATATGCAGTAAGTACTGTAGTTGTAGTAGTAAAAGGAAAAAAAAAACGAAATTCGTGGCTGTAATGCTTCAAATTGCGTGAGCCGTGAGTGTTAGTATTTTTTTCTTCAATCCGGAAATCCCAATTCTTCTTGTTAGGTTTTACAACCTAGATTTAATTTCTTGTTTAATCTTTTTACCAGAAGAAATCAACCAAAAATACGGAACTGAAAATAAAAGAACACAAGCGATTTTACCGTGGTTCCCAATATACACCAAATCGGTGTATATTAGTACATCCACGTTGAGCCTCAATCAGATTGAGCTCTCACTGCACTAAGAACAGAAATTACAACAACATGTTCGAGATGAAAAACAACACAGAAAATACAAGAACAACCTTATGTCTAAACAAGAATCTAAATCAAGATTCTACGGTACCACGCAGGGTACTTTCCGATCAGCACAAACACTATACAACCAACAATATACGGAAGAAAAGAAACGCGACTAACTGCTGTACATTACAGTATAGAAATCACAGGGATAAACCCAAGATTCTAACCAGATAACCAAACCCTAATTTCGGAACTCTTTTAGAGAGAGAAGGGCGGAACAGACGGCAAAGGTAAGATAATTTTTCATCCGGAAATTCTGTGTGTAAATGATATACTTATAGTTAGAGTAGAAATAGGGTTTCAAGGTAGGCCGTTGGATTAACATCATGGACCCACCAGATTGATTCTTATGAGAACCGAAACGACGTCGTTCCGCTTGACAGTGTTGCACTCAATTGTGCCATCCTACTGTCGTTTTAGGCATATGGAATGTCGTTTTGATTCACATCAACAAACTCCACCTTGAATCCAAACATAACATTCCCTACAGTGCAGTGAGAAACTCATCTTTAATTCTATCATTGGCTCTGCTTACCTGCAAACCATAAATGAACAGTATAAGTTCACATTGAGCAAATTCAAACAAAGTTTGAATTTACTTCCTGTTACAATCTTTGTACCAAAATCAGCAACATTAATTTCTATTTTTATCTTTTGCAAATCAACAGTTTTATCCATGACTTTATTTCTCACAAAATGATATTTAACATCAATGTGTTTTGTTCTGTCACGAAAAACAGGATTTTTACTCAAGTGAATAGCACTTTAGCTATCACAAAACATGGTAACACAGGAATTAAGCGGTTTAATTTCAGTTAACAATCCTTGAAGCCAAATTGCTTCCTTAAATGCATCACATAAAGCTACATATTTAGCCTCTGTTGAAGATAGTGTAACAATAGGTTGTATTTGTGATTTCCAGCTAACACAACATTTTCCAAACATTAGTAATATGCAATAGTAGTTTTCTTAGTCTCTATATCCCCAAAGCAAAGTCGGAATCAACATAACCATACAATTTAAACTTTGCATCATCACATTTGTTGTAGCAAAGACCAATATTAACAGTTCCATTAATATATCTCGGAGTCCATTTTAATGCATTCCAGTGTTCAATTCCAGGGTTAGACATAAACCTGCTAAGTAAAGATATAGCAAATGACAAATCGGGTCTTGTACTTATCATAGCATACATTATAGAACCAATTCCATTAGCATAAGGCACATGTTCCATTTTGACACAATCGGATGCAAGTTTCGGACATTGTTCTTTGCTCAATTTAAAATGTAATGCAAGAGGCATACTCACAGTTTTACTATTAGAAAGGCTGAATTTATTTATTACATTTTTCAGATAAGGTTGTTGATGAAGTTTCAAACTTCCATTTAACCTATCTCTCTCTATATGCATGCCAAGTATCCTTTTAGCACTACCTAGGTCTTTCATATCAAATTCTGTGTTCAACTCCTTTTTCAGTTTGTTGATTTTACTTATAGAGTTACTTATGAGCAGCATATCATCAACATACAATAACAGATACACAAAATCTTTACCATCAAATTTGAAATATAAGCATGTATCAAAATTGCTTCTATTAAAGCCAATACTACAAATAAAAGTATCAAATCTTTTGTTCCACTGTCTAGGAGATTGTTTCAAACCATATAAAGATTTATTTAATAAACACACATGATCAGGCTGCAATTTATCAATAAAACCAGGTGGTTGTTTCATATAGATCTTTTCATCTAGCTCTCCATGTAAGAAAGCAATTTTCACATCTAGTTGTTCAAGTTCCAAATTATATTGAGTAACAACATCAAGCATAAGTCTTATAGTTTTGAACTTAACTACTAGTGAGAATATCTCATTGAAGTCTATTCCTTCACGTTGTGTGAAGCCTTTAGCAACTAGACGTGCCTTATACCTAGGAGGATCACTAGGCTTGTCACCTTCTTTTATCTTAAACAACCATTTACAATCTACTAGCTTTTGGTCCGATGGTTTAGGTACTAAATACCAGGTTGTCACGCCCCAAATCCGGGCCTAATTTAAAAATTAGAAATTCCCAAATCGATGACGTAACACGGCTACATCCTCTAAGTTATTACCCAAAGAATGCAAAGCCTCGAAACAATCTCAATAAAATACATCGATAATTCCTCAATAAAAATACTTAACTCAAATATTTCAGAAATATACATAATTCCCAAAAATAATATCTTACAAACATTACTATGAAAAATCAAATCCAATATCCAAAACTCATAACTCCAACCCACCGAAAGAAAAATCCAAATGCACAAGATGATCTCATAGGTCTATCAAAACCCGCAAAAGCAATTAAACGTAGGTGGTATGAGCTTATAAAGCCCAGAAGCGTTTCGACCCTCTTTCAGAAAAACATTTTGGGCATTTAAGATCATATTCTAAAGATTTAACGATATCGGAAAATTTTCAAAACATAACGAACAAAATCATTTTAACAAATACTTTTCAATATGAACAGAAAAATCAAACTTCCCACATTACTTTCAAAACAGAACGGAAAGGATAAAAATCCCCAAATCATATTACTTATTCTTTTCAATGGACTCAAGCGGACATAGTCGTTCGTTGGTTTAATCGAAATCGATCCTAGCTGTTTATCCCGCTTAGGGAGGCCGAACTTATAACGGTGGGAGCTTTTTCACCATGCTCAATGGGTTCAAACTTATAAATATTGGAACATGTTCCCCCAACTCATTCCTAACTAACTTGAGCCAAAACTTTTCTTTTCTTTAGTTTACTTTTTCGGGAAGGCTTTTGAAACTTTAATCAAACAAAAATATTTTCGAAAAGATAAACCCGATATCAAAAACTAATATTTTAAAAAAAAAAGCAATCTTTTATCAAACATTAAAGTCGGAAAACTAATATCTTTTTACCAAAATCGAAAATCATAAAACTATATCTTTTTATCAAAATCGAAAATCATAAAAGTTTACCTTTTTATCAAAATCGAAAATAGAAAACTTTATCTTTTATAAAATCGGAAAACTATATCTTTTATAAAAACTAGAGAATCGGAAAACAATTTTTTTAATCAAAACTTAAAATCGAAATACTAAATCTTTTTAAAATCAGAAAACCAAATCTTTTAATAAATCATAAAATCGGAAAATTAAAACATAAAAGAATAACCTTTTTGAGAAAATATAAATTTATCAAATAAATAATTTTTTTGGAAAACTTGAAAGTCTTTACATTAAAATAATAATAAATAACTTAAGAAAATCAAACTTTTGAGAAAAGACAAAAGAAAATATAAATCAAAAAAATCACTCATACGTCTGGTAATTTGATTTCAAGAAGAAAAGTCGAAATAATATAATATTCTAAAAATAATAATCTTTCGTAAAATACAATTCAATAAAATCAATTTTCGTAAATTAACATGCCCGAAAAACATAATCTTTTCAAAACAGATGAAAACGGGGGGGGTTTAAAAACAGTGAAAAAGATCAAACCACTTACCTCTGTCATCGAAATTATCAAAATCCACAACCTTCGATAATCCAAATTGCGAAACGATTCTATACCTTAATCGTAATTGACAACACAATTTCTCCAATCCCAAAATCTTCCTGTTGGATCTTCTTATTACCCGCTTCTCAAAATACCAGAGAGGGGTTAACTCTTTCTTAAATTATATCTCTTAGGGTTTCAAGGTATATAAAGAATACATAACTTAATAAATTGCACAATAGATCCTCAAATATTTAAGCATCTAAATAAGATCCCTAAACTTTACCAAATTACAAAATCACCCTTGTCAATTTGGTCACGGGTATCACACAGGTATTATTAAATTTAAGAGAATTCATCTCATCTAGCATTACTTCTAGCCATTTGTCACTATCCTTAGACTTACGAGCAGTCTCATAACAAGTTGGCTCTATGGTTTTAGTATCTTGGGTAGCAATAAGAGCAGTATACACTAAATCAACATAAGAATACCTAGAAGGTGGCCTTATTTCTCTTCTAGGTCTATCTCTAGTGAGTTGATAAGATCTAAGTGCCTCTTCTTGTGATTGTTCTAAGTTTTCTACTTGTTCCTCTTCTACTTCTATGTTGGACTCAATTTGAGTGTCTATGGTTACATCAACTTGGGGCTGAGGCTCCACCTCAATGTGTGTAGAGGTGATGGTTTCACTACCGGTATTGTCTTCACTAAGTGTGAGATCCTGTTGGTTCGATATAGTGCTGGTTTTACAAGGAAAGGAAGTCTCATCAAATATTACATCTCTAGAGATTATGATTTTAATACTAGAAGATTGCCTATCCCAAAGTCTATACCATTTAGTTCCCGGTTCATACCCTAGAAAGACACATTTGATGGATCTAGGGTCAAGTTTACCATCCCTTGTGTGTGCATATGCAGAACACCCAAATATTCTAAGGTGATCTAAGTTAGGAACTCTACTTGTCCAAACTTCTTGGGGGTGATTTAAGTTCTAAGGCAGTAGATGGACTCCTATTTATGAGGTATACAGTTGTGTTTAGGGCTTCCCCCCAAAAAGGTTTATTTAACTCGGAGGTGAAAAGTAGACATCTAACCTTTTCTAGGATAGTTCTATTCATTTTTTCAGCTACCCCGTTCTGTTGAGGAGTCATTCTTACTGTCCTATGTCTTAGTATTCCATGGTCACTACAGTACTTATCAAATTCTTCATTACAGAATTCTAACCCCCTATCGGTTCTTAATACTTTTACAGTATTTCCTGATTTTCTACAAGGATCTTCCAGTCCTTAAATTTTTCTAGGGTTTCATCTTTGGTTCTAAGTAAGTAGACCCAAACTTTCCTACTATAGTCATCTACTATAGACAAAAAGTACCTACAGTTTCCATGTGTACTAATTCTTTCCGGACCCCATAAATCTGCATGCACATATTCAATTTTCTGTTTTGCTAAGTGTGTTCCTGGTTTAAAACTAAGCCTATGTTGTTTACCTAACACACAAGTTTCACAGAAATTGAGTGAAGTTAAAGCATCCTTACCTAGCTGTCCTTTTTGTTCAAGAACATTCATACCTTTTTGACTCATGTGCCCGAGTCTTAAATGTCATTTCTTGGCATTTTCTTGTGAATCAATAACTGGTGCTGCAAGGTTAGTTAAACCAGAATACATGTCACAAAGTACATATAATCTATTTTTCTTTTTAGCATAAGCAAGTACTTTGTTATTTCTAACAATTTCTAGACAACCGGATTTAATTATATTTTCACATCCTAAATCATCAAGAACTCCTACAGAAATTAAATTTCTCTTAAGATCGGGAATATGTCTAACATTAGTTAACAAAATAGAATTACCATTGTCCAATTTCAAAGGTATGTTGCTTATTCCATATATCATGCATGTGTTATCATTAACCATATAAACAGTTTCTGGTTCTATCACTTTATAATCCTTAAACCACTCTTTATTAGGACACATATGAAATGAACATCCAGAATCAACTATCCAATCACTGCTATTTCTGTAATTAGATGAAAGAAGTACTTCGGATATATTATTTTCATTTGCAGCAGAAGTAGGTTCATACTTATTGTTATTCTGCTTATGTTTCTTTAACCATGAATAACAATTTTTCTTAAGTGTCCTGATTTATTGCAATAATAACATTTCCTGGTTTCTTTAGGTTTATAGTCCTGTTTCCATTTCTTTTTACCTTTAGCACCATTTTGGTTTTTGTTATTATTATTAACAAATTTTGATTTCACAAATAGTCCAATATTGGTATGTCTTTTCTGTTTAAGTTCAAATTCTCTAGCCTTAAGTCCAGATACAATCAAATCAAAAGATTGAGATATTCCAGTATATTGTACAAAATTTTTAACTACAAGATATTCATCCGGTAATGCATTTAACAGAATTACAGCAAGGCTAGTAGAATCAACTTCATGCACAGTTCCTTTTAACAGTAGATTCAATTTTAACAGATTATCTATATTGTCATCAATAGATTTACTTAAGTCCAGTTTAAAGGCAAACAGAGAGCATTTAATAAAGGTTATATTAGTTACTGTGGGTGAGGAATATAATTGTTCCAACCTGTTCCATAAGTCAAGTGCAGTGACTGCCTTATCTACCTTACGCAGTACAGGGTCTGTTAGGTTCGGAATCAGCAGATTATACGCCTCATCATTAATTTCTTCACTTCTTGCAATTAAGTCCTTTGGCCATCTTTCAATATCTGGTTCAAGTGTATAAACAACTTTATAATGTGAGAGTAAGGCTCTCATTTTCTTTTTCCAACTCCGGAAGTCAATTTTCCCATCGAATTGGGAAATTTCGATCCTGTTAGAGCCCATGACGTTTTATCCGAAAGACAGTATTACAAAAAAAATATAGATCTAACAGAAATAGCCAAAAATAACACACTTGTTTTGCTGGTTCGATTGAGAATATTTATAAGAATACACTCAGTCTAACACACAAAAAAATAAATAAATAAAACCAGCAGTGGTAAATAAGGTTTATGAAACCTTTCTAAAAAAAAAAAAGATCTGAAAAAAAAAAACAAGTTTTATATAAAAACAAAAAATACCAGATTCGAAAAAAAAAATAGAAAATAAGGACCCAAAAAAAAATTTCAGATTTAAAAACAAGTTTTACTAAATCAAAAAAAAATTCAGATCCGGGAAGGACAATTTATGGAATCAATAAATTCCAGAACCAACAACAATTTATGGAATAAAGAAAGATTTCAGATCCGACAACAATTTATGAAAAAAATTCCAGATTCGAAAAACAAGTCCGATGAATCAAAAAATTCCAGATCCGAAAAATCAAAGGTTTGTGAACACCTTTTTTTTTAAAAAAAAAAAAAAATACCAGATTTGAAAGAAGAACAAGAAATATAACCAAGCGTTGATACCACTGTTAGGTTTTACAACCTAGATTTAATTTCTTGTTTAATCTTTTTACCAGAAGAAATCAACCAAAAATACGGAACCGAAAATAAAAGAACACAAGCGATTTTACCGTGGTTCCCAATATACACCAAATCGATGTATATTAGTACATCCACGTTGAGCCTCAATCGATTAAGCTCTCACCGCACTAAGAACAGAAATTACAACAACACGTTCAAGATGAAAAACAACACAGAAAATACAAGAACAACCTTATGTCTAAACAAGAATCTAAATCAAGATTCTACGGTACTACGCAGGGTACTTTCTGATCAGCACAAACACTATACAACCAAGCAATATACAGAAGAAAAGAAATGCGACTAACTGCTGTACATTACAGTATAGAAATCACAGGGATAAACCCAAGATTCCGACCAGATAACCAAACCCTAATTTCGGAACTCTTTTAGAGAGAGAAGGGCGGAACAGACGGCAAAGGTAAGATAATTTTTCATCCGGAAATTCTGTGTAAATGATATACTTATAGTTATGGTAGAAATAGGGTTTCAAGGTAGGCCGTTGGATTAACATCATGGACGCACCAGATTGATTCTTATGAGAACCGAAACGACGTCGTTCCGCTTGACAGGGTTGCATTCAATTGTGTCATCCTACTGTCGTTTTAGGCATATGGAATGTCGTTTTGATTCACATCAACACTTCTGCTATATTTCTAAATTTTTTCTTATAGTGAGAGTTTTAAAGTTTCCCGAATTAATCTGGTTATGGTAGAAGGTTTAAGTTAATTATATATTCTTATATGAAATTGAGTTACAGGAAGTTCACGAACAGGAAGAGGAGGAGGGGAGAAGAGATGAGTAAACTCAATACATCCAGTTCGGAATTGGACTATTTTCCTTGTGGATGTATTCATGAACCTCGTAGCAAGCTTTGTTTGTATGCTCTCAATTCTCTCTCTCTCTTGGTCGTCAGAAGTTGCAATCAAGCAAAGCTTTGAACAAAAGAAGAAGAAAGAAGAAAAAAATACATTTTTACCCTTTTAAATATAACTATTTTTATTTTAAAAATAATATAAAAATTTATCAAAATTATAAAGATAATTGATGAAATTATATAAAAATTTTAAAGAGTGATGAAATCACAAAAAATTATATAACTTCAGGGATGAAATTTATCAAATTGTCTTTTATAAAATGATGACAAACATTAAAATAAAACATAAAAGAAAAATAGGAGTATATTAACATGACAATATTTTTAGAAACTTATAAATATATATATATATATATATATATATAATATTTTATGTTATCATCCAAAATAATGTTTTTATCAAATTTAATTAGATTGGGATATGGCGAGAAGATAACTATAGTGAGTGGGTCAAAGAAACAGAAATCTTCAAACATAAAAATCTCCGAATTGGACGTTTGTCAATAATTCCTCATTACACACATCTCTCCATGAATTCTCTCTAATCTTTTCACCATAACCATATATAACATCTATTGCATTTATGAGCCACTCATATATATATATATATATATACACACACACATAAATATATAGAGTGAATATTATTGTTTTAGGAGAAAAAAAGAAGTGTTGGGTTTTGGTACATTTACTGATTAAAGTGATCGAGGGGGAAAAAAAAAAATATATATATATATAGAGAGAGAGATGGATTATGATGATGTACCTGAAGGGGTTGATATTAGGGGAAGATATGATCCGGAATTTGAAAAGATTTTGAGTAAGCATGCTTTGCAATTTGTTGCTGATTTACAAAGGGAATTCAGGAATCACATCAAATATGCAATGGAATGTAGAAAAGAAGCAAAGACGAGGTACAATAATGGCGGATTGCCTGGATTTGATCCCGCAACTAAGTATATTAGAGAGAGTGATTGGGTTTGTGGCGCTGTTCCTCCGGCGGTTGCTGATCGTAGGGTTGAGATTACCGGTCCTGTTGAGAGGAAAATGATTATCAATGCTCTCAATTCCGGTGCCAAAGTTTTCATGGTAAGTTCTCTCCATCAATTCGATTTTGATAGTATTAAGATAATATGTGTGACCTGTTTCGATATACAATTAAATGATGTATATATATATATATATATTAATATTTGAAAATAGAATAAAAAAATGAATATGCTTGACCTAATCGGAGATAATATACATATTGTCATTTCGTGGAAACTATATATATATTAATGTCATAATGTGTATTATATAAATTCTATGATTTTGTTAAAATTTATCATGAATTAATGAATTTGAAATTGAAAAATTGACAGGCTGATTTTGAAGATTCACTATCTCCAAATTGGGAGAATTTGATGAGGGGACAAGTGAATTTGAGGGATGCTGTGAATGGAAACATAAGCTATCATGATCAAGCTAGGAATAGAGTTTATAAGCTTAATGATCAGACAGCCAAGCTATTTGTTCGTCCCAGAGGCTGGCATTTACCAGAAGCACATATTTACATCGATGGCGAACCGGCGACTGGTTGTCTTGTTGATTTTGGTCTTTATTTCTTCCACAATTATGCAGGTTTTCGACGCACACAAGGTGAAGGGTTTGGTCCCTTCTTTTATCTCCCCAAAATGGAGAATTCTAGGTTTGTCACCCACCATTCTTAATATAATTTGCTTCCCTTCTCATGAAATCTTGAATTTTTATTATAAGTGTTTGTTTTTTATGACAGGGAAGCAAGAATATGGAACAGTGTGTTTGAGACAGCAGAAAAGATGGCTGGAATTGAAAAGGGTAGCATTAGAGCTACTGTTTTAATTGAAACACTTCCTGCTGTTTTCCAAATGGACGAAATTCTATATGAATTGAGAGACCATTCTGTTGGTTTGAATTGTGGGAGATGGGATTATATCTTCAGCTATGTGAAGACATTCCAAGCTCACCCTGATCGCTTGCTACCTGATAGAGTTCAAGTCGGAATGGCACAACACTTCATGAAGAGTTACTCAGATCTTCTCATCAGAACATGTCACAGGCGTGGAGTTCATGCCATGGGTGGAATGGTATGTACACTTGTAGATCATCCTAAAGAATTGAAAATTTTGTATATTACATAATTTTTGATATCTTAATTATTAACAGGCAGCACAAATTCCAATAAGAGATGATCAAGCAGCAAACGAAGCAGCCATAGAATTGGTAAAGAAAGATAAGCTAAGAGAAGTGAAGGCTGGACATGACGGAACATGGGCAGCACATCCAGGTTTAATCCCATCTTGCATGGAAGTGTTCAACAATTACATGGGAAACTCTCCAAACCAAATAGAAACCATGAAAAGGGAAGACGCATCCGTTTTGACTGAGGAAGATCTGTTACAGAGGCCGAGAGGAGTTCGAACTATGGAAGGCCTTCGACTGAATACTCGAGTCGGGATTCAATACTTAGCTGCATGGCTCACTGGGTCAGGCTCAGTCCCACTTTACAATCTCATGGAAGATGCAGCCACTGCTGAGATTAGCCGAGTTCAGAACTGGCAGTGGCTTAAATATGGCGTGGAGTTGGATGGAGATGGACTTGGAGTTAAGGTGAATTTGGAGTTGTTTGGAAGAATTGTTGATGAAGAAATGGCGAGGATTGAGAGAGAAGTTGGAAAGGAGAAATTCAAGAAAGGTATGTATAAAGAAGCTTGTAAGATGTTCACAAGGCAATGCACGAAGTCTGTTTTGGATGATTTCTTGACTTTGGATGTTTATAATGACATTGTCATCCATCATCCTAAAGGAGATTCAAGGCTTTAAATTAAAGATTGGATTTTTTTTTTTCTTTAATCACTTTTTCAATTCCAGAATAGCTCAAGAACTGTGTCCCTTGGTGTATCTTTTGCTTCCTTTTCCCTAAATTATGTTGTTTTTTAATTTGTGTTGATCTTTTTTATCAGCAATAAGAGCCATATATAAGTTTTGTGATTATGTTTCACAAAAAATAAGCTTGTCAAGAAAAATAATAAATAATATATATATTGATATATTGTTAAAATGTTTAGTGAAAAATATCTGCAAGAATATTTTTCGATCTAGATTGGGAGCAGAAATAGAATAAAAACAATTTTCTGTAGAAAATGAGGACGGGAATGAAAAATAGTCATCCCTACTTAGGTAGCATGGTATATATACATATAGGTGTGATATTGCCACCATGTGTAAAGAGAAGAATAATTGTGACACCCCGCAAGGGGTGGCCAAGTTGGTGGGTAGGAATCCCGGTGACTGCAAGGTCCCAAGTTCGAATCCTGCCAACGCCTTCTTGGTCGAGCTTGTTACACGGGGTTTACTCAGTGTAGTTTACCTGGCTGACGTGCTTTACAAGCTATTGCGCTAGCCCGGAGGTTTACCCAGAGCGCACTCGAAGAGTAGCGGCTGCGGGTTCCCCCGTCATCAAAAAAAAAAAAAAAAAAGAATAATTGTGACAAGCACAAAACGAATTACATACTAAACTAAATATAGCAGAGTCTAATTTACATTAAGAAAAAACACATGAATTTTCTATACGATGCTTTTATAAAAGATATATATCTCATGTAATGTAATATATTTATTAAGGTAAAAAAAAAATCAATATATAAGAATAAATTCCGCTAAAATATAATTCTAAAAGATTTTTATTTCACATAAATTTAAGAATTTTACGAATATCAATGGATGATCAAAATTATAGGAATTACCAAATACTTAATATCTAATTCAAACTTGTTTTATTAAGTCAAATAATTAGATGGGTATTCAATTGTGAAATTTAATAGTTCATGTACGCAATTGTAAATATGTAAGAATATAGGGAAGGTTTTAAAATTAACCCAACTTTTCATGAAACTTTATTCTATGAACCAAATTAAGTACAATAAGTAAAGGAAAATCCTATTGTGCTGTGTTTTTTTTTTTTTTTTTTTTTTTTTTTTTTTTTTTTTATTTCTTTAGTATTATTTTTACCTTTTACTTCTCATATGCAAAGCTTTAAACTGTTAAATATCACATTTTTCTTCTTCTTGAAGAAAAATTTATTAAACTCGAATTAAATATGGACCCTTGAATATATTTTGTTTTCTTTTTAGGTATTTTATGAAATTTTTTGTGTCCCTAAGTAGATTAAATTACCGTTGAAGAAAGAAGGCAAAATCAAACTCTCGTTGCATATTAGATTTGCAACTGGCAGCTTGAAGACCGAAGATCTAGATAGCATATTGATAGGGTTTTAGAATTACGCGATTGTCGTCAAATTGGTCAAGATTAATTCAATTAGTTCAATGAACAGTTTATGATGTTCACCGAGTCGTTTCCCTAAGAAACCTAATTGAAATCAATTAATAAGATAATAGAAGAAAAAAAAAAAATTAGATTGAGAAATTGAAGAAAAAAAATTAATTAATACAAATTTTGCAAATATCATATTAAGAATTTCAGTCCAGGGTAATTGATTCAATCCAAGTTCTTCAAAGTAATTCATCAATCAACAAAATTGTCCAAAATTGAAATCAATCACAAATAATAAAATCCCAACTTAATCTAATCAATAATCATCAAAAGAATCAAGTAAAAACACATCTTCAATTGAATTGTTTAAAGTATTGAATTCAAAATTGGAAATTAGCTTAGAACCCGGAATTTGTTTGGATCATGAACTCGGAACTTGTTTTGAAATCATTCCCCGAACCGAATCGAAGCTTAGGCGGCCATCGCGATCTCCATATCTAATCCGAGTTTAATAAATTTTTCTTCAAGAAGAAGAAAAAAAGTTATTAAACTCGGATTAGATATGGACCCTTGAATATATTTTGTTTTCTTTATAGGTATTTTATGAAATTTTTTGTGTCCCTAAGTAGATTAAATTACCGTTGAAGAAAGAAGGCAAAATCGAACTCTCGTTGCATATTAGATTTGCAATTGGCAGCTTGAAGACCGAAGATCTAGATAGCATATTGATAGGGTTTTAGAATTACGTGATTGTCGTCAAATCAGTCAAGATTAATTCAATTAGTTCAATGAACAGTTTATTATGTTGACCGAGTCGTTTCCCTAAGAAACCTAATCGAAATCAATTAATAAGAGAATAAAAGAAAAAAAAAAGATTTTTAGATTGAGAAATTGTAGAAAAAAATTAATTAATAAAAAGTTTGCAAATATCGGATTAAGAATTTCAGTCCAGGGTAATTGATTCAATCCAAGTTCTTCAAAGTAATTTGTTAGTGTGATTTAAACGCTTCATTTTTACTAACAATTCTTCTTTATTTATTTTAATTTTGTGAATAATTGGGATATTTTGATTTACTTTTATTTTTCTAGGTGAATTTGGATATTTACTAAAATAATGGGTTGAAAAGCTAATTTTAAGAACTTTTGGAAATATTCTAGAAGTTTGAGGATATTATTAGTATTTGGAAATGAAATATCCGGAAAAAAGGAAAGAAAAGAAGAAGAAAGAGAAGTGGAGAAATTAGGGGAAGTGGAGCAGGATGTGCAAGGAGGAGTGGAGAAACCGTCGTGCAGAAGAAGAAGATAAAATGAGGAAAGCAAAGAGGAAGAAAGGGCAACGAAGGAGGCGAGAAAGGGCAGAAGCAAGTTAAGAAGGAAAAAGACTGCAATTCAAGGGGGCAATTCATCTGTTTGTCTTTCTTTTCTTCCTTGAACTATCATGAAACAATTACAATTTGTATTTTCGTTTCCTCCTTATACTATGAGCTGAACTCAATTTTCTGGTTTAAGTTTTATTGAAACTTTGATTCCTCAATCATGAGATCGAATTGTTATTTTATGGATATTTCCTGATTCTCAGTATAAATGGCATGATTATTTATGTTAATTAAATAATTGATCAATATTTTCTTAGCATTATAATCTATGACTAATCGAAAGTTTGTATCCGTAATTGTATGGGCTTTTCGATATAAGAGGTAAATAACATAATTGTGTGTTGTGTTATGAGAATTGGTAATCTAGTTTAAATAAACCGAGCTTATGTGTTTGTTAATTAGAATTAGCTAGGTTTCTCTTGTTTATAAAGCTGTTGGTAAATTAAATCCTAAGAACTCATATAGGATTGTTTGTCAATTAGGGTAGTAATTGAAGAGCTTGTTTTGATTACTGGAAAATTATGGAGAAATTAGCTACTGGAGCTTGTTAGTAGCTATAACTAATTTATTCATTATTAATATTTCGTATCTTTGCAAGAATCGATATATACAATCAAAGTGGATTTAAATCTTTAACCAGATCTTCTCATAACTTGGTTTCTCCTTGATTTACTTTAATTCTGTTTGTTTTAAAATTCATTAGATTTTCATTCTAAAAATATCTGCGAACTTCAGTGATTAATAAAATAAATCTATCACTATTCATTGATCTTGTGGAATTGACTCACTCACTATTATTACAAATATATTATTGAGTTGGAATCTCTTTATTATTTGGTGGTTTCCACACCCATCCTAATTCGTCAATCAACAAAATTGTCCAAAATTGAAATCAATCACAAATAATAAAATCTTAACTTAATCCAATCAATAATCATCAAAAGGATCGAGTAAAAACACCCCTTCAATTGAATTGTTTGAATTGTTTAAAGTAAATTCAAAATTGGAAATTAGCTTAGAACCCGGAATTTGTTTGGATCATGAACTCGGAACTTGTTTTGAAACCATTCCCCGAACCGAATCGAAGCTTAGGCGGCCATCGCAATCTCCATCTCTCTTCTCCTTTCTAAATTTCAAAAATTTGCTAAAGATGAATGAATGACGGTTGTCCTTCTTTCAACCCTAATTAACCTTGTTTTCTTCACCCATTATTATGAGTTTTGTAAACTGTAGGCTTAATTAATTAAGGTAAGACTTCAAGATATTGGGTTTGAAAAATAAGAGTAATAATGAGCCCAATTAGCTTAATAATATAATAAATCTAAATTTATTATAGTAATCAAAATAACATATAAAAGCCTAATAATAATAAAATTAGATGTAATAAATGTTAAGTATAAGAGATTAAAAGTATGTAAATTCGTGTTTTATTAGATATTTCCTTTTTATTTTATGTACTTTTGTATTTATTTACACCTTTCTTTGACTCACCTAAAATTTTTAGGTTAAGTATGTTTGCTCCATAGTTTTAGGTTAGTGTTTTGTTATATTATCATGAATGACTTTAGTCGCTCATTTATGTATTTTATTTTAATGAGTATTCACTTTTAAAATAAAAATACAATAAGTAAAGCTACACATACTTTTTAAAGTTCTTACACAAATGGTAAGGCTTGTGAATGTTACCTTTTGACATGCTTTATATATTATTTTTACCCTTAATAAATATTTATATTGTCATGTTGGTATTGTCGTTTATTTTGTTATCTAAATTGTCATTAGTGTTTGTGTGTTGAAGGGGTTATAGATACGTATCAATACCTAATTTAAGAGAAAAATAAATAGTACGATTAACACGAATTAAGGGACAAATATATATATATATATATATATATATATATATATATATATATATATATTTTTTTGATACAATTGGGGGGGGGAGGTGTCGATCCCTCAAAGTGTTTAGGGGGGGGCCCTCCAAAATTCACATATATATATATATATATTTATAATGGCCAATTTGCATCAAACTAATTGTTTAGGGGCTAAATTCACTAATATACTTAAAAAGAAAATTGTGTGCAAAAAGGAGAGAGAGAGAGAGTAGAAAATATAGTAGAAAAGATAAGTGAAAAGTAAGAAAGAGATATATTGATTCCTTTCCCCCCAAAGTGCAAATATTACCATGTTGGTTTGTTTGGAAAGTAAGGCATACTCAATGTGGATAAACGGCAAGTCAAGAATTCCAAAAGGACATTTAGCTTAGCTATATATATATATATATATATATATATATATATATGCTGCCCTAAAAGCAGCAAATTAAATATTCTAGTTGTTTCTTGGATTTCATAAAGATGTATATATATATAATAAAGTCATAGAAAAACCTAATCCAAGAAACCATCTACAAAAACCATTATAATTAGATTCCCTAGCTCTTTTGTCCATTCTATCTTTGGTAATCATACCACCCACGTGTCCTAAATCCAATGCAAAGTTTCCAACTTAAGATTAGGGTTACGTTTGAACCTAATTAAAAGTTTAATATTTTTTTTTGCCCTTTCTAATTTAAAATTGTTTTCTTTGGTTTGATGTGTCCAAATCTTAGAGGATTTTTTTATCATGGAATCATGGAGATTGGACCAAAGTGCTCTATAGATAGCTATATTTAGCAAGTAATGGTTACAATAATCCATGTCTGGGGTGGGGTGGGGGGGGGGGGGGGGGAGGGGGGGGGGGGGACATGTTCTCTTTAGTGTGCTTATTTAAAATGGATAACGTTTTTGGACTTATTCTTATCATTTAGTATTCAGACATGATGCCATATGCATGTGCTGTCTATAAATCTTTTCTTATCCTTTTTCTTTTTCTTATTTATTTAAAGTTTGTTCTTCTTGCTTATTATTTAAACCCTTGTAAGAATCTTGCTTACTTTCCAGCTTATGTTAATTTTGTACCCAATATTGTACAATATCAAACATGTTATTTCGGACATTAACAGGTTAGATTCATAGATTATGATAATTGATAACGTAATTTTTCTGTGATACTTCGTTTGACATCAATAGATAATATGAATATGTAATGGTATATAAGAATGAATCCAGGTACTTATAGTCAATTCTCGATATCTTTTAGGTATAATGAGGATAATAACAAGTAGTTGACCTTGGGTGCTGCTAAGCCAATAATTATGGCCTAGGCATACGGTCCGAGTCTAGACAACTTCTATCTCACATATCAAATATATAAGATTTTTTATTGAATTTTAGAACTAATGTCTTAAATATGTAAAAATATGTCATCAAATCTAAGATGATTTTAAACTTCTATTCTTAACTCGAAATAAATTTTTTTAACACAAAAGAGAATAATTATCAAATAGTTAATTTGATTAAACACAAAATGATATTGTAAATTTGTGGGTTTGGAGCGTGATAGATGATTATGTTTAAATATCTCCTCACCACCCCCACCAAAAATTTCTAGAACTATTCAGCCATGAAAAAAAAAAAAGCCATGCATGGTCCGACAAAGATCATAAAACAAGGGTAGCTGAGGGAAGAATTAAAGATCAAAGGATTAATTAGCGGAAATATATATAATAATTTTTCGATATTCTATGATCGATGGTGGCTAACGTCAGTACATTTTGGTGGTCCACGTTATAATATTATATATATATATATATATTAATATATCACAGGTTAAATTTGTTGAGTATTCCACACACCAAAGCAACATAATTTTTTTTTTTTTTATAGAAAAGAAAAAAAAATTTGCATGAAGTCATATGATGTTTCCATTAATATATCCCATTCATAATTACGTACTAATTTATGTTTCTCTAATTAAAAGACAACTCGTGGAGAATTAAAACTCTTAAATAACGTTAATTTTGTTCTTATTATGAAAAACAAAACTCATAAGTTATTAAATAAGTTATGATTAATTATCAAATATAAATATCTTAGGATTAAGTTAAAGAGTAGATTATAATATTTATATTATTCTGATAAAAACATGTTAAAGCATCATAAATTTAAAAAATTCATAGAACCGTTGCATGACAAAAGAATTCTTCGTTTGTGTTTTTGCAAAGGAAACGGTCGGCCGGCCGGCGAATTTCTTTCTGCAAATAGAAATTATTTGAGAGCGTGCATGCATATATATACATTCATGCAAGTTCATTGTATATAATATCTAGAAACAAAGCCACGACGCGTGGAAGGTTTTTAAATTATGAATATAATAATTGCCAATAATGGAAATAATATATATATATATAGAGAGAGAGAGAGAGAGAGATATGGGATGATCTTCTTGGTCAGTCTTTGTCATTCTCTTACTAGCGGATATATATATATATATATATATATATATATATATATATTATATAATAACAGGGATGGATACCTGTTTAATGTCATTTATGGATGACAGTTTGTATAAAGACCAGCAAATGCTATTGCCTTTATTGGAAGGCTATCTGTTCTTGAATTTAGATTAATTATTTTAACTTGTTTTAAGAGAGAGAGAGAGAGATTGAGAGGCTTGATATATATATATATATATATATATATATATATATATTGCCTTTATTGGAAGGCTATCTGTTCTTGAATTTAGGTTAATTATTTTAACTTGTTTTAAGAGAGAGAGAGAGATTAAGAGGCTTGATATATATATATATATATTAAGGACCTACCGACTGAAATGGAAGGTAGATTCAGTTGTCATACGAAAATAAATATCAGAAGTTAGAATCATTTGTATACATTCTTATCTGGCAAAAGAAGAAAAGCATAGGAGATAGGTGTGCTTAAGATAGATACAAAATTTTTGTTATATATATATATATATATATATGTATTTGAAAGTGAGCTCCGTTGGTAGCCGTCTCATTTATGATCTCGAGAAAATCATGAGTTCAAGACATGATATAGATAAATTACCTTAAATTTCAAAAAAAATAATAAAGTGTTTTGAAAATTTGATAATAACATAAGAATGTAAATAAAAACACGAGAATTTATTAGATTGGTTGATATGATTTATTTTATAAATAGATTGAAAATATATATTTTGGAATAAATAAAGTATAATTCTAAATTAAGATATATAATATCATAAAGCTAAATTGTCCATTAATTAGATACTTTAATTAGATACAAATATTTTAATACTGACTTTTTCTTTACTTTTTATTAGACAAATTATATTTATTCAAGTGTTAAGTTATTATTAACCAAAATTTAATAATACATTTGAAAAAA
The DNA here is from genome assembly GCA_025388415.1 of Cynanchum wilfordii. Lineage (NCBI taxonomy): Eukaryota > Viridiplantae > Streptophyta > Magnoliopsida > Gentianales > Apocynaceae > Cynanchum > Cynanchum wilfordii. The sequence goes on along the minus strand of JAHSUH010005342.1, from coordinate 343,955 downwards.
TATAATTGATGAATGTATTATATAGTGAAGTAGTTGATATAAATGGGAAAAAAATACTATTTTAATCCATATATTAATTTTATTTGGATAAATATGTCCTTTTTCTTATTTTTGACAGTCGAATTTTATTTTACTTTTAATTAGACAAAGAGTCTGTCAATTTTATTTTTTATTTTCAATTTTTATTCATTTCAAAATCATATCATAATGAAATCTTTATTTCTACAATCGAAGCAACTTTGGAGAAAAATACGAAGGAATGAAAGAATTTTTTTTTTTAAGAAAAGAAAAATCACACTTAATTAGAAGAAATGAGAATTTTATTTAGATATATCTTTGTCACCGAGATTTTAAGTGATAAAAATATACTCTTAAAACGTAGTTAAAAATTTAAAAAAAAATAAAATAATAATATGAATGAACTCTGGGTCCAAAATACAAAAGATAAAAACTTATTTATTCAAATGAAAATAATATAAAGTTTTTTTCCTCAAAAATTGTCTTTTATTTATTTATTTATTTTCATTCAAAAGTTAAAAAAGTTATCACAATCAAGTCAAATCACATCAACTCAAAAAATATACATACATACATATATATATATATATATGTATATATTCTCATTTTCATATATATACGTATATATATGATTTTCCAACCTATAAGGAATTTACACATCTAGCCCTTGGATTCTCGTAAGGAGTACTTGTTGCTTCCCTAATGACAAGCACGTGTATATATATATATATATATGTATGTATACTTAGTAAATGTTGTAATCAAAATCCTCCCTAACTGATATCCAAATTTGTCAAGACTTCATCATAATTATTGATGAGTTGCGTTTATCTTACACAACTTTTGTCATCTTTGGTGTTGACTCCAAAAGAAGAAAATATAAGGAAAAAAAAAAAAAAAAAAATAAAAAATATATATATATATATATATATATATATATATATATATATATATATAGATGAGTAATTGTAATGGTATTGGTCAGTGTGGTCTTGGAAATTCAGGTCTCTTCTTCCAATTCTTGGCAGCCAACCAACCAACCAACTAAAAACCATTTCCATCACCTTTTACAAAAGGGTAAAATTAATTATAACCTGCCATATATATACATATATATATATGTATCATCAATTATCAAAAATATATATATATATATATATATATATATATGTATCATCATTTGACGGGTATCAGCAGACACACTGATATTGCCAATCTATCTAACTGATTGACAATTTCCACCGGATAAGGGCAGCTGAAGTAACATAATTTCACTTAGTTGAGTAAAAGTTCAAATAATTTAATAATTTATGTGCACATATACATATTATATTGAAAATTTTTATGTATTTTCGTTCATATATCTTGAACTCATAATTTGTTAAATTTTAAGTGAAGGTGTTATCAGTTGAACTATGTATTTTTAGTCGTTAAAATTATTATAATATATTTTTTAAAAACTATATTTATAATCTTTCATGCATAACTTGAGGTTACAATATTATTAATTTTACTGATAAATGTACATTTAGGTTAGTGTTAAAATTTACTGATTGAGTTATGCGTTCTAGTCAATTTAGAATAAAGAAATTGTTTAAGAAAGAAAATAAAAATATATAATTATCTTGAAATCGTATTTGAGAAAGTTTTTTTTTTTTTTTTTTCAAAGTAGAAACAACTTTGTCGAGGTTGTGTGGTGGAGTGGCAAGAGCCCACCCTCCCAACCCCCACGTTGTGGGTTCGACACCGGATTTCCCCCTCTCCCCCATGTATCAAAAAAAAAAAAAAAAAAAAAAAAAGAAACAACTTTAATTCTTGGTTTGAGGCCACATGTCCCAAATAATCAAATCTTATCTCCTCTTATTTTATTCCAATTTTGATGAATAATGTTTGATGGTGTGGTGCAGATGCAATGTATTCCCCATATTTAACTATTATTATTATTATGATTATTTTTTAATATCATTATCTATTTATCCGAGAAAAATTTATAAGGTAGAATAAGATTACAATACACGATTGAAATATTATTTAAAATTATCTTTAAACTAGATCGAATAAAAAAATCTTTCATCTTGACAAGTTAAGCCGACTACCACCTCATTCTCCTCAAATTAACTTTCTATACATACATACATACATACATACATACATACATATATATGTTTTGGGAGGTTGAAAAAGATTGTAAGATAAAATTCAAATAAAACCTAATTCAACCTAAACCTAAAATGATGATTAGAAACACAAAACCCAATCAAGAAATCCTATAAATTTAGCATTAGCAAATGAAAATGAAGAAATTTCAAAAACTTTGAAGCTAGTGATATATGACTCTTGGCCCTTCAAAATTTGAAAACTGACCTACAAAATAGAGGCCACACAAAACCTAAATTATAATTGATCAATGACCAAACACGTGTAGGAGAAAGAACAAATGAAATTTAATTTTGAAAAATTAAAAAATCAAATAATTATGAAAAGTTTAGAATTGTAATAATTATAGTTTCATATGCTGTAGGAAGATTATTGGCTGTTGTAGTCTTACAATGAAGGAATCCTTACTTTTTGATTTTGATTTTTTAAATGAAATCCTCAGACTTTATTTTTTATTATTATTATTTTTTTTGTTTCTGAGAAAATAATAATGTTGGAAATAGCCAATTAATTACAATGATAAAATTAAAGTACCAATCAAAATGAAAGAAGTACACTTGGGTTTTCTCAATTTCAGAGGAGTACCACTTGGACTGACTAGCCTTTGTAATAAAGAGAGGAAGAATAATCATACCATGTTTTTTTTTTTTTTTTTTTTTTTTTAATGAATGGAAGAATCATACCATGTTATTACCACCAATTCTTGAAAAGAAATCTCTAGACACAACCCTACACATATAATTCATTAATCTTTATCTTTAGTGTGCTTTAGATTCTGCAAATTTTGAGTTAAAAAGATGTGATAATTCAATGGGTGTGATTGTATATATTTAGATGTTTCAGTATTTTTGTTGAGTGTGAGATTTTGAGTTTGACTCACGTTAGATGACTTTGTGTCATATTTTTAGTCAAGTAATGTAATCTTAAAAGTTTTTTCCTATAAATTCTATTTGAATTAATTGATAAAGATATCGAGTTTATAAGAAAAGGAAAAAGAAAAGAAAAAAGATTATGCCAATTTTGAGAGTTTGACAACAAAGCATGAATGATTATTACTTACACTATGCAATATATCAATTCAGTTCGAGATTGTGCATGTGTTTGAATATGATATGTAAAGGTGTCTACTCATGATATGTATTTTGATTAGGAAAAAATACGGCTCATATTTTTCTGTTTTATTACATCATTCACATTATTGTTTCAATTAATTTAAATTTAGTTTAAATTATATTCATAAAATCTAACTTTTGTTCAAATAAAGGTCTCACTCTAACTTTTATATAACACTCACAATGAGGATTGTGACCTCGTATAACATTTACAAGACTCTTACCTACTTGTGTCGAACTAAAGCTTTTAGTTCATTTTTTTTTTTTAGATCATCCGGTATTCGGAGTTATTACTCACGACTCCAACTAATCCAGATTCGGACATGCGTTGCGCTCACAGAATCCAACTCTTATTCCGGAGAATGTCTCATCCTAACTCTTACATAGCGCTCATAGCAAGTGTTGAATTTTCGACCTCATGTAGCATGCATAATGTATTTTCCTATTGTGTCAAGCTAAGGACTTATTTCCTCCTTTTTATAAATTTTTTTTTTTTTTTAAAAAAATAACACAATAGAGATGAAGTTATTTTTTGGACAATATTTTTTGTTAAAAAAATGTTACCCTTTTCAATTTGAGAGAAAAAAGTTTAAATATATTTGGCTAAAAACTAAAATTTTGAAAAAAAAAATGTTATCGAGCATAACTTAAAGTGAAAAAAAGTAGAAGCTATAAAGAATCTATATCAATTGCCCTTTTTCTCCTTTCCTTCAGCACTGGTCAATGGTTTTCCATTAAATTCATGTTCCCATTCCTCTCAAACATACTAACAATAGAAATATATATAATTATTATATCTTCTTACAATTAAATATATGTATATATCTTATACCAATGTTGGTAACTTGACGTAGTAGCAACTTAGGTTGACAATGAAAAAAAAAAGAAAAAAGAAAAACTAATTAATTAAGGTTTATTATAATTAATGTATCGATGTCTCCCAAAGAAATATGATCTGGTAATATATATATATATATATATATATATATCGACTATTTAGAATATGTAGAGACGGATGATGTAAGTAAGGTTGACTCTACATACATAATCCTAAGATTTCTTGACTATTTTTAAGACAATTGTCTCCTATGTAACCAAAATTTCTGTCTCTTTTTTTCGATTCTTTACGTTATTTATCCATGGATGATGGTCTCTTTTACTTGTATTTAAAATTTTATATTTGACTGTTGTTTCATGATGAAGGAATTTTTCATTATTATTATTATTATTATTATTTAATTTCACCCACTTATAAAATATTATCAATGAAATAAATTACAATAAAATTAAACTCAAATATATTTATATATATATATAATTCTGATAAATATATTTTGTGAAAAATGTGATAACTTAGTTTGACTTTCCTTATTTAATTGTCTTTCATCCGACCTCTGAAGTGAGGGATTTGAGTTCAACTTATGCTAGGAACATCTTTATGTCGCATCTTTTCCAGATTAGTGATGTCATTTATTTATTATTATTATTATTTTTTTTTGTTGAATTGACAAAAAATAAGTTAATAATTTTGAAGAAGGTTTATGAAAATGTGTGTATATATATTATTTATTTAGTAAAAACATTCTTTTAAAAAAAAATCGTAAATACATATATTTTTGTGTTAATAAACCAATCATCAAAACACTTATAAGAATGTAGAAAAATAATAAGGAAATTTACATTTTTCAAAGTTGATGATTTGCCCTAAGGAAGCCTCTCATTGATATATATATATATATATAAATATAAATATATAAAATGAACGTCTTTTAAGGCATGACAAATTTGTACTTGAAATGAATATCTAAGTATAGCAAATAGTAATAACGCATATGCATAGAATAGAAAAGAAATTGAATGTTCATCTAAAATAATATGAAATGATTAAAAATTTATTTTATAATATAAGATGAATCTAACTATTAATGATTAATTCAATATATTTTTTTAATATAAGAATAATGATTGTCAATAATCAATCATAAATACAATTAAATCTATATTCTATAATGGCACGGGTCTTTTAGATGGTTTTCAAACTATGGAAAGACACCTTTAAGGGGAAAGGTTATATAAATGAGTCGAAGTTTGAACTATCAACCTCGCTTAAATCAGAAGAACTCCTTACCAATTCACTTTTGTGCGCATTGAGGTTTCATATTTGAGTTAAAATTAAAAATTTCATGATTTAGAGTAATTTTTTATCAAAAATTATTAAAACTGAGACGGATAATTTGGGATGAAGCTTATTTTTTAATTATTTCATATATAGTACTCAATTTATTCGATTTTTTTTTTTTTTTAAAAAAATAGTTGAGAGTAAAATACGATTCATATGATAGTTCATTCTGTCTAAGCAAAAATAAAGAGATTCATATTCATCATTAGACCAAAGACTTGGAACAATATCAACAAATCATCCACCAACAAGTTAGGTGATCGAAAAATGAATCTTAATCAAGTTAGACACTATAATATCAACAGAATCATCCACAAACAAGTGAAATATATTTAACGAAATATATACTCTCAAATTTTATCCTCAAAAAGTTTTTTAATCAAAAAACAGTATTTTTGATATAAAGACTTTCTTACTGAGTGGTAGATATCATCTGTAGATATCATAATATTTATTTTATTATTTTTTAAAGGGCATTATTGTCACGATTCGGACCCGTAGGCTCATACCGCGACTATGGACCCGACAACACCCACAATCAACTACTTGGTATTGTCCTCACTGCACCAAAATGATACCCAAATTGACTATAAATACCTAGGCCCATTCTTATATACCATTACACATTTACTTATCATTTCGATGTGAGACAAGATATCACAATTATGATAGATGTCATAATATTTATTTCTTATATTATATTTATATCAAAATATTTAGTTATCATAATATTTATCTTTTATATTATATTTATATATATCATAATATTTTAGATATCTCAATATTTCCGTATATTAGGTATTCAAAGATTACAAAGTTCCTTAACCATTTAGAAGTCTATTTTTATTCAGTAATTATAAATTATTATAAATATAAAATTAGACGACAAGAACAGTATGTGAAATTCTTCTCTAAAAACCCTAGTCTTTTCAGTTTTTCCTTTTGCTTTGTTTTTGACTTAAGCATCGGAGGAACTTTACGGAGAACAATCTCTGTTTAGACTAAAGTGATTGAAAATTGAATGTCATATCACCGAGTGACAGATACGTAAAGATATCCTCCAATCAGGAAGTGACGACCATGAGGAATGGCCATTGGAAAAACGGGTTTATTCCCAAAATGGTGCTACTTTTGAGATTATTCCCAAAATGGGGTTGCTTTTTTAGCAACTTCCCAAAATGGGGTACCTCTACTTTGGCAAAGTAGAGGCTGAATTTTTTTTAATAAAATATTCAGTCTCTACTTTGCCAAAGGGTAAAGTTGAATATTTTATAAAAGAAATGGAGCGACTTTTTTTTTAATAAAATATTTATATAATTTCTTATTTTTTAAAAAATTATTTATAAATTTTAATTTTATCATTTTCTAATAATATTAATTTACAAATATTTTTTTAATATAATTTTCATAATATAGATTATATTTATTATTAATTATTATTATACTTATATTATATTTAACAAAGTGATGTAAAAATTAATTAAAATTATAATATATTATAATATTAAAATAATATTTTATGTAATTATGTGAAGTAATTTTTTTATTTGTGTTTATATATTTAATTAATTTTAATTTAAGATTTATTTTTATATTCTTGAATTAAGTAATTTAATAAATTTATATTATATATTGACATAAAAAATCTTTTATATATTTGATGATTTTTTTTTTTAAAAAAAAAGTCTAATATAACATAAAATAACAAGTCATTAATAATTTTTAAAAAATTGTTCTACACTTGAATAACAAAATATTCTTATATTTTTACTTTTTTAACTCTTTCAACTAATTATTATTATTTATTTGAAAACTTGTATTTATGTTCTTTAAGTAAATAATTTAATAAATTTATATTATATATTTACATAAAAAATATTTTATATATATATGAAAATAATTTTAATATTTTTATTTAATATAAAAGATTTTTTATGTCAATATATAATATAAATTTATTAAATTACTTAATTCAAGAATATAAAAATAAATCTTAAATTAAAATTAATTAAATATATAAACACAAATAAAAAAGTATTTCACATAATTACATAAAATATTATTTTAATATTATAATATATTATAATTTCAATTAATTTTTATATCACTTTGTTAAATATAATATAGGTATAATGATAATAATTAATAATAAAATAGATTAAAATTAATATTATTAGAAAATGATAAAATTAAAATTTATAAATAATTTTTTAAAAAATAGGAAATTATATTTAAATATTTTATTAAAAAAAATTTAATTTGAGGGGCCCATTTTTTTTAGGGGAGGTTAAAATATTCCCTCTACTTTACCAAAGTAGAGGTTGAATATTTTATTAAAAATTGACCTCTACTTTGGCCCAGTCTTTGGAAAGTTACTAAAAAGTAACCCTATTTTGAGAATAATCTCAAAAAAAGACCATTTTTGGGAATAAACCCTTGGAAAAACACCCATAGGTATCAAAAGTAGAACTCAATAATTTGCCACATTTAAGAAATTTAGACATAATTGCATTAAAGAGTTGTTAGATGACAGTGTCACCTAAAAAATCCCCTACTCCATTTTTTTCACATCAAATGAAAAATAAGGAAGTGGGCCACTCAGATTCTACTAGAAGAACCTCTCTAGCCTTCTTTTTTCTCCTTCCGCAAATTAGTAAAATTGTTACGTAATATATTTTTCTATTTTCCTTTTTTATTATTATTCACTGTATATATTTTACGGGAATTTGGGTATATTTTTTGACGGGAATAAACTTTGTTTACATTTCATTCCCACTTCTATGGGAGACCTACGAATTTTTAGAGAATTTTTCATCACATATTGTTCTCATTCTATTTGTATTTATAAAAAAAAAAAAGAATGCTTGATAAATTTTATAGTCAATATATTACTTATCCAAAAGTTAATAATTTATATAATTATTATAATTATATATATTAAGAAAATATATATTATGATTATTATTTTATTATGTGTATATAATTTAGTGTTTACAAAATAATTATTATATTCATATTTAATAAATATAAAAAGTTACGTATTAATTATTATAATTTTTATATAAATATATAATTAATATAGAGAGGGAGGATTTTAGTTGTTATAGTATACCAAAATTTTACAATTTTCAATACTATTTAAATTATATTTAATGAATGAAGGATAAAAAGATACATGTCTGTACCAATTAGATAATGACACATTATCCATCTTCGTCATTTATTTATCTATAAATAGAAGGTCAATAAGAGCATTTAGATACTTCGATAATTCCCTTTTGCGGGCCCTTGAGAAGTCAAATTCATTCCAAGATTGTCCACAGCTCTCGGAGAAATCAAATCCTATTAGAGTCCAACATCAAATATATATTATTATTATTTTACGGATGAACGAAAATTTATTATTTATAGTTATTTCTAATAGTATTTGGTAATCTATGTGATTACTAAAATGAAACATAAGTCAATTTAAGATTAATTTTGTATGATTTTTATTTTTATTTTCCTCTTTTTATACTATTTTCGAATAATTGTACTGATTTTTTATCTACTCTATTTGAACTAAATTTTTATAATGTTATAATTAATCAAACATAATGGAACAAATTATATAAAATGATAAATTATAATGATAATATTAGTTAAAATATAATTAAAATTACTAGTAACATTTTTTTGGGGGGATTAAAAAAATTATTAATAAAGTGTATTTTTATAAAAAAATTTACTTTAAAATAATTTAATCTTTTTTATAAAAAATAACAAATTATGAAAAATAAATAAATAGAGACTTAAAATTGGAGAATTTTCCTACTTAAAACATTACTTTTTTTTTTTTTTTTTTGAGAAATATCTTTTTTCTTTTTTCTTTTATTTAATTTTTTTTCTATTGAATTAAGGAAACATGGGTAGTACTTGTTAGTACATCCAAGATTTAATTCAAACAACCATAAGTTAAGATCAACCACCCACGTGTCACTATCAGATGAGAGAAAATCTGGGGTTTCCATTTAAAAAACACAGCCCACCCCACCTCCAACAGCATTTGCTATCGACCAACTATTGGGCAACGTGTCCTCCTTCTGGAACATCCACACACCTTACACTATCACCAAGGGGGAAAAGAGGGGAGCCTACGTGCCCCGCTTTTGGCGCCAGTACAAGACACTCTCTCTATTCTCATTGGTTATATAGTGGGGCCCAATCACAGTACTTCTTACAATCCCCTCGTTCTTCTCTCCTGTGGGCCCCTCACCGCCGCAGCGCCACGTTTCTTCTCCTAACCAATCAGCTCATTTTGCTGTTCTCGCTGTTTACCTCACACGTGTTTTGTTCTCTTCCCACGCGTCATGTTCTTCCACTTCCGCCTTTATATATCTCACCTTCCTTCTTTCTTCCCTTCCATCGCCAAACCTTTTCCTTTTCCTTTGAAAAACCACTTTTTTCCGCCATAACTTCTTTTCTTCTTCTACCTTTTCTTTTTGTTGGATGAAAAATGGACGGTAGAGGCGGTTGTTGTATCGCTAGATATGCCTCCGGAACTTCTTACGATAGGTCCAAAATGGATCGAATAATGCTTCGGTTTCGACCGATTGCTCCCAAACCGGTGTTAAACGGTAAGGATTCCGTAACCTCCACGGCGGAGAGCTCCGATGTGTATGTCAAAACTGGACGGGGTAAAAGACGGTACACTAGAAATAACAGCAATACTACTACTGATAGTAATAGTGGTAGCGGAACTAGGAGGAGTAACACTGGTAGGAAAAGAAAATCGCCGTCATCTTCCTCCGCGGAAGATAGCGATAAAACTGTCGTCTCCGGCGGTTCCTTTTCCCGCGGAGATACAGTTGCGGTTACTCTGCCTCTGTTACCGGAGACTCCTGAAGAGAAGGATAGTTCTCTGGAAATAAAAGGTTCTCCGACCAGTGGTGGAGATCGGAAAACTGATCGGAAAAATTCTCTGCCGATGTGGCTTAGCTTTGGTAAGGAAGATAAAGCGGATCAGATGACGAGTCAGGCGAGGAGCGTTTATATGCCTGTGAGAAGCGTGGTTGGTACTTGGGTGAGAGTAGAATGCATAACGGAAGCGTGGGTAGATCTGTGCTCCCTAGGGCGTACGGATGAGGAAAAGCTGATAAATCTGGAGAAAGACACGTGTCCTGGGTTCTTATCCGACGGTTATAACAGAGTTCACTGGACAAACAAAGCATACCGTGACATGACCGCCGTGGAAGGCGGAGATGTGGTAGTTTGGCTGGTGGTTATCAAAGATGGTACGAAGCTGCCCGTGAGAAGCCCCGCCTTCACGTGCAGCGTCAGGTTAGTCACTTCCGGGAAGGAGAAGAATTCCCTCACTCTTCCCTGTGATGTTTGGAGATTGGATTGCGGTGGATTTGCATGGAGGTTAGATACCAAAGCTGCACTTTCTTTGGGTCGCTAAGAAAATAATCCTGCCATGCAGCCATGAAAGCTTTCAAAAAAACAAAAAAAAAAAAAAAAAAAATACATTTTTTTTTTTCTTTAAAAAGTTCCCCTCCCTCTTTTTTTTTTTTTTTTTTTTTTTTTTTTTTTTTTTTTGTTGTTCTTGGATCTTTATTTTATTTTTACATCTGGGGATTTTGCTCTGGATTGCATCCTGTTAATTAAAGACTGATGATGAGACAAATGGATCTATAAACCGCCAGTTAAGAGAGGTAAAACCTAGTAGAATCCAGATGCCTTTTTGACAATCACTTTTTTTTTTGACAAATCACCTTTTGACAAATGCATCTGTTTCGTGTAAATATTATATATTTAGTGTCAGAATTATATGTTTTTCATAATTTCGAAAAGAAAAGACAAGAGACTATTCAGACATCAATGTATATGATGAGTAAAAATAATATTGATAAAAATAAGGGAGGAAGAATATATATACACGTGGCGTGGGAGGATATGGGGAAGGTTTAGGATAAATATTCTTACCAATAAAATTAAAGTTTAGTGAAGAAAAAAAAAAAGGACAAAGAAGGTTTTGATTTAAATAGGTAGGGAAAATTGGTATAAATAGTCCTTTCAAGGTTTGGTGATATTGATTTCTAAATTATTTTTTTTTGGTGGGATTGGTCCCTAAATTATAAAAAATTGTGACATTGGTCATTTCGTTAAAAATTTTGTTAAATCACTATTAAGTTTTAAAAAAAAAAAATTTATGAATATTTATGTTATTACATTATTTAAATATAAGGTAAATTGGTATAAATAGTCCTCAAACTATAAATTTTTTGTGACATTGGTCCCTAAATTATTTTTTTGGTGGGATTGGTCTCTAAACTATAAAAAAATTGTGATATTGGTCCTTCAATTAAAAATTATATTAAATCACAAGTTAAGTTTAAAAAAAAATTTAAATAATAGTAGAGTTTGTAAATTTTAATTTATTGACATTCTTCAAGATTTTTTTTCTTTGAATAAGATTTTTTTTTACTACAAATCACAAAATAAGAAATAAAATAAGAAAAATTGATATAAAATATATAATATATAATTTATTCCAATAATATGCAATAAAGTTTTAGAAAATGTAAAATAATATTTATTTTGTGTATTTCCTTTTTTTTTTGTTGATATTTTGAGGTATAAAAATGATTTTTAATAATTATCAATGGTTTACGTATTAATATTTTGAGCATAAAAATAATATATTAATTGTTTATATTTTTTAAAAATGATATATGTTATTAATTTTTTTTTTAAACTTAACTTATTAATTTTTAATGGAAGGACCAATATCACAATTTTTTTATAGTTTGTGGATCAATCCCACCAAAAAAATAATTTGGGGACCAATGTCACCAAAGTCTATAATTTAAAGACTATTTATACCAATTTGTCTTATATTTAAATAGTATAATGACATAAATGCTCATGAAGTTTTTTTATTTTTTTTTTTTAAACAGGGTTGATTTAACGGAATCCGATATCACATAGTTTTATAATTTGGGACTAATGTCACCAAACCTTCATAGTTTGCGGACTATTTATACCAATTTGCCAAATAGGTTGTGGTACTTTGATACGTCATAAAATTTTTACCAAATTGAAATATTTATTGGGTTTTGCATTAATAATAAGTTTGGTGGTACTGTCATAAAAATCACGGTTCATATGATCTTACAGGTGTTGGCTGGTAATGTTTTGAATTTTGAACAACGTGAAATTCATTCATATGACATTTTTTTAAAAAAAATATATATATAATATATATTATATATATAATTATGTAAAAAGTCAATAACATATTGTACCAAAAAAACCATAAAAGAAAAAGTTGCGTAGTATATTTGAGGAAAATGGAGACATATAGGTTGGTACGGTACGGGGTTAAAAGCCTTTGTTCCAACTTTGCATCTTCACTTTTGGTTTGCCTAATAATAATACTATTATGCCACAAATTCGAGCATAATTTAAAAATTAGAAAATTCAAAAATTTGAAGACGTAATTCGATTACATTCTCTAAGTTATTACTTAAAGAAAGAAAAGCCTCTGAAATAATATCAATAAAATACATAAAAAATTCCTTAAAATAAAAAAATTTTAACTCCAATATCTTAGACAAATACATAATTCAAAAAAAAAAAAAAAAATATTCACAATCAATACTATTCTAACTCCAACAAAACAAATCCAATATCCAAAATTCATAACTTCAACCCACTAGTTAGAAAAATCCAAAAGCACAAAATGATCTCATATGTGTATCAAAACTTGCAAAAACATTTAAACATAGGTGATATGAGCTTATAAAGCTCACTAAGCAATTCGACCCTCTTCAGAAAAACATTTTGGGCTAAGATTATATTCAAAATTATAACATTATCAGAAAACTTTCAAAACATAACGGATAAAATATTTTTAACAAAAACTTTTCAAATTAAATTGAAATATCAAACTTCCCACATATGCTTTCAGAACATAAATGGATAATAATCTCAAATCATATTACTTATTCTTTTCAATGGGCTCAAGCCTAGTCATTCGTTGGTTTTAATCGAAATCGATCCTAGCTGTTTATCCCTTTAGGTAGGCCAGAACTTAAAACAATGAAGTTTTTTACCATCTTCAATGAGTTCAAAACTTATAAATTTGGAACATGTTCCCCAATTCCCAAGCCAAAGCTTTTCTTTTCTTTACTTTACTTTTTAGGGAAAGACTTTTTCAAAACTTTAACGAACACAAATACATTTGAAAAGATAAACTTATATAAAAAAACTAATATCTTTTTCAAAAAACAAAATCTTTTATCAAACTTGAAAGTTAGAAAACTAATATCTTTTTATTAAAATCGAAAATTAGAAAACTCTATGTTTTTATCAAAATCAAAAACGTAAAAAGAAAAACTTTATCTTTTTTATAAAAAAATAAATCTCTTATCAAAATCGAAAAACAAAAAAATCTTTTTTATCAAAATCGGAAATTGAAAAACTATATTTTTTTATCAAAATTGAAAATACAGAAAACTTTATATTTTTTATCAAAATTAAAATCAAAACTTCTTTTTAAAAAATCGAAAACTATATTTTTTTATCAAAATAGATAAATAAGAAAATTATATCTTTTTATCAAAATCTAAAATCAGAAAAATAAAATAAATCTTTTAGAAAACTAATTAGAAAACAATAAACTCTTAAGAAAATATAAATTTTAACAAATAAATAAGTTTTAGAAAACTTGAAAATTTGAAAATAATAATAATAAATAAATAAATAACTTTCAAAAAGTCAAACTTTTGAGAAAAGACAAAATAAATAGATTAGAGATTTAAATTATGTACCATAATCACAAATCTTTGAAAAACTTGATTTACAATAAGACAAAAGATTCACACTAAATATCTTTAAAAATTAAAATCTAAATTTTAATAATATAATAATATAATAATATTATTTAATGAAAAAATCAATTTCATTCATACGTAATGTAATTTGATCAATAATGAAAGTCGAAATAATAATATAATATTTTTAAAAAAACAATCTTTTGTAAAATACAATTCAATAAAATCAATTTTCATAAAATATAATTAATATTTGGGTTTAAAAAGTTGAAAAGGCCAAACTAATTCCTTTTCATCAAAATAGCTTGAACAAGCGAAACAATGTAAAAAGCTCATTGATAAAATTTGTTCTATCTCAAAATCTTCATGTTCGGATCTTCATAGTATCCAATTCTTAGAATACGAGAGACATTAAACTATTTCATAAATTGTATCTCTTAGGGTTTAGCTTATGGATTCGGTATAATACAATAACTTAATAAATTGTTCAATGGATCCTCAAATATTTAAGTACCTAAATAAGACCCATAAACTTTATCAAATTACAAAATCACTCTTGTCAATTTGGTGACGGGTATCACAAATACTTCACGGGATTTCACGTTATTACTTCATTTCCCCCTTTTCATTTTAAACAAGGGGAAAATGTATATCATTAGGTAAACCGATAAGAAGTTCTCTTTCAAAGTTATGATTCGAATCACGATTCAGTATGCAACTATTATGAAATCCGACGACTCATAAATCTCTCTTATTGATGTATAATAAAAAAGATTATAACAAAATCCACAACACTTTTAAGGAAAATAAAGCAAAAGATACAACAAAGACACAATTCATGAGTCTTGAAAACAAGAAAAACGAAAAAAAAAAAAAACACTCTTTAATTTAAAGCCTTGAAACTCCTTTAGGATGATGGATGACAATGTCATTATAAACATCCAAAGTCAAGAAATCATCCAAAACAGACTTCGTGCATTGCCTTGTGAACATCTTACAAGCTTCTTTATACATACCTTTCTTGAATTTCTCCTTTCCAACTTCTCTCTCAATCCTCGCCATTTCTTCATCAATAATTCTTCCAAACAACTCCAAATTCACCTTAACTCCAAGTCCATCTCCATCCAACTCCACGCCATATTTAAGCCACTGCCAGTTCTGAACTCGGCTAATCTCAGCAGTGGCTGCATCTTCCATGAGATTGTAAAGTGGGACTGAGCCTGACCCAGTGAGCCATGCAGCTAAGTATTGAATCCCGACTCGAGTATTCAGTCGAAGGCCTTCCATAGTTCGAACTCCTCTCGGCCTCTGTAACAGATCTTCCTCAGTCAAAACGGATGCGTCTTCCCTTTTCATGGTTTCTATTTGGTTTGGAGAGTTTCCCATGTAATTGTTGAACACTTCCATGCAAGATGGGATTAAACCTGGATGTGCTGCCCATGTTCCGTCATGTCCAGCCTTCACTTCTCTTAGCTTATCTTTCTTTACCAATTCTATGGCTGCTTCGTTTGCTGCTTGATCATCTCTTATTGGAATTTGTGCTGCCTGTTAATAATTAAGATATAAAAAATTATGTAATATATAAAATTTTCAATTCTTTAGGATGATCTACAAGTGTACATACCATTCCACCCATGGCATGAACTCCACGCCTATGACATGTTCTGATGAGAAGATCTGAGTAACTCTTCATGAAGTGTTGTGCCATTCCGACTTGAACTCTATCAGGTAGCAAGCGATCAAGGTGAGCTTGGAATGTCTTCACATAGCTGAAGATATAATCCCATCTCCCACAATTCAAACCAACAGAATGGTCTCTCAATTCATATAGAATTTCGTCCATTTGGAAAACAGCAGGAAGTGTTTCAATTAAAACAGTAGCTCTAATGCTACCCTTTTCAATTCCAGCCATCTTTTCTGCTCTCTCAAACACACTGTTCCAAATTCTTGCTTCCCTGTCATACAAAAACAAACATTTCTAATAAAAATTCAAGATTTCATGAGAAAAGAAGCAATTTATATTAAGAAAGGTGGGTGACAAACCTAGAATTCTCCATTTTGGGGAGATAAAAGAAGGGACCAAACCCTTCACCTTGTGTGCGTCGAAAACCTGCATAATTGTGGAAGAAATAAAGACCAAAATCAACAAGACAACCAGTTGCTGGTTCGCCATCGATGTAAATATGTGCTTCTGGTAAATGCCATCCTCTCGGACGTACAAAAAGCTTTGCTGTCTGATCATTAAGCTTATAAACTCGATTCCTAGCTTGATCATGATAGCTTATGTTTCCATTCACAGCATCCCTCAAATTCACTTGTCCCCTCATCAAATTCTCCCAATTTGGTGACAGTGAATCTTCAAAATCAGCCTGTTAATTATTCAATTCCAAATTCATTAACTATCATTTAATTGTATATCGAAACAGGTCACACATATTATATTAATACTATCAAAATCGAATTGATGGAGAGAACTCACCATGAAAACTTTGGCACCAGAATTGAGAGCATTGATAATCATTTTCCTCTCAACAGGACCAGTAATCTCAACCCTACGATCAGCAACAGCCGGAGGAACAGCGCCACAAACCCAATCACTCTCTCTAATATACTTAGTTGCCGGATCAAATCCAGGCAATCCGCCATTGTTGTACCTCGTCTTTGCTTCTTTTCTACATTCCATTGCATACTTGATGTGATTCCTAAACTCCCTCTGCAAATCAGCAACAAATTGCAAAGCATCTTTAGTCAAAATCTTTGCAAATTCTGGATCATATCTTCCCCTAACATCTACTCCTAAAGGTACATCATAATCCATCTCAATTTTTTTCCCCACACTTTGAGTAAATGTACCGAAACCCAGCATTTTTTTTTTTTTTTTCTTTCTTCTAAATCAAAATCAATATCCCAATTCTCCAAGAGTGAATGAATGAATAAATGAATTGGTGAGAAAATTAATGTGAGTATATAAAGAAGTGAGAAGATAAAGGGATAGATGTGAAATTATGGAATTATGCACGTAAGAATGGCGGAGAGAATGACGCATACTATTTCCACCATGAATGGATAAATTCGAAGGATATGGGCACAGAAATTATATGGGGTTTACTTTGATAATTGTGCCAACCTCGAGAAATGTGTTTGCTAAGGATTTGTTTGTTGGGATTCATTATTGACAAGTGTCCACAACTTATGATCCATCACTCACGTGGCACTATTTTATGAGAGAAACTCAAGGTTTCCACTTCAGCTGACGAACAATTTGCTCTAAATCATTTTACCAAAAGAAAAAAGAAAAAGAAAATCATTTTACCCCTACGTAGACTATCATTAAGGAAGACCGGGTTATACGTGCCCCGGTTTTTGACTCCTCAAAATAGGAACGATTTTCCGGCAAGAAGAGCGACTCCCCGCACAAGCAGCGGCGGAAAGGGATCGGAAAGGTTCTTCTGCTATATATATATATATATATATATATATATATACTAATTAAGCTATATATGGTAAGGAAGATAACGGAGATATATGGTGGGTTTTGGCTATGGCTAATTATGTTGAAATATTAAACTTGATTTAATATAGTTTTTTTTTTTGAGAGAGAGATTTAATATAGTTAATCTTTAAATTTTTTTTGTATCTACTAGTTTGTTTGAGTACTCTTGAATTATGTAGAATTCACGTTGACTTGTATTAGTTGTAAGAGATATGTAGAAAAGTGTAGAAGCTAGTCAATGAAGAATTAAATAGAAGAGTGTAGAAACTAGTTATGTAATAATGTCTCTAAAATAGTCCATGAAATCCTATAAATAGAGATGTAAACCCTCCATTTTAAAAAATGTATCAAGAAAAAATCCATAAAAGTTGAGTTATTAAAATATAGCCTACCATTTTAAAACATAGTCTCCAATACTCTTTCTATTTTCCAACAAAGTGGTATCGGAGCCAAGTTTGTGAAGAAAAATGGCAAGTGGAGGAATGATCCCCTTCCAAGTTCGAATGCTCACCAAGAGCAACTATGACAATTGGAGTATTAAGATGAAGGCGCTACTAGGAGTTCAAGATGTGTGGAGCAAGAAATGTTGAGAAAGGTTATAAGGAGCAAGACGATGTTGCTCTTCCCCAAACTCAACGAGATGCCTTAAGGGATTTAAGAAAGAGGGACAAGAAAGCTCTCTACCTCATCTATCAAGCGGTGGATGAAGATGCATTTGAGAAGATTTCAAATGCAACTACAACCAAAGAAGCATGGGAGAAGCTTCAAACTTGCAACAAAGGAGTGGAGCAAGTGAAAAAAATTCGTCTTCAAGCTCTTAGAGGTGAGTTTGAAACTTTATTTATGGAAGATAATGAATCAATTTCTGATTATTTTGCTAGAGCATTATCAATTGTCAACCAGTTAAGAAGAAATGGGGAAGAAATTAGTGAAGTAAAGGTTATGGAAACGATTCTTCGTATTGTGAGTCCAACCTTTGAGTACATTGCTACAATCATTGAAGAGAATAAAGATTTAGAATCCATGACTGTTGAGCAATTCATGGATTCTTTACAAGCCTATGAGGAGAAACAAAAAGGGAAAAAGAAGCAAAAGGAGAAAATGGAGCAATTACTACAACTCAACTTGAAAAAAGAAAATTATTACAACAGTAAAGATAAAAAAGGAAGAGGGCGTGACCAAGGAAGTGAACGTGGACGTAGTCGATGACAACGAAGAGAAGGAAGGGGTGGCTTTAACAACAACTATTTCAACAATAGAGAACGAAGTCGAAATTCACAAGCACCAAGAGGGCGTGGAAGAGGCAACGCATGGTCGAGGAACGATAAGTCCCACATCAAGTGCTACAATTGCAACAAGTTCGGTCATTATGCCTCCAAGTGTAGATCAAGGAAGGTCGAAGAAAGAGCCAATTTTGCCGAAGACAAATGTGAAGAAGAAGGAACTTTGTTGCTTGTTTGCAAAGACAAAGATGAAGGTCGTCAAGAAAATAAATGGTATCTCGACACCGGCGCTAGCAATCACATGTGTGTAGAAAAAAGAATGTTTGTGGAACTCAATAAAATGGTAAAAGAGAATGTCTCTTTTGGAGATGAATCAAAATTACCCGTGGAAGGCAAAAGTAAGATTCTTATACGCTTGAAAAATAGAGGGCCATCAATTCATTTCAAATGTTTACTTTGTGCCCAACATGAAAAATAATATTTTAAGTTTGGGTCAATTACTAGAGAAAGGTTATGATATTCACTTAAAAGAAAATAACCTTTTCTTAAGAGATGATAAAAGTAATTTGATCGCCAAGGTTCCCATGACAAAGAATAGAATGTTTCTCTTGAATATTCAACATGATGTTCCAAAGTGTTTAAAGGCTTGCTACAATGAGTCCTCATGGCTTTGGCATCTATCTTTGGAAATCTCAATTGTGGCGGGCTTAAACTCTTGGAGAAGAAGGAGATGGTGAGAGGCCTTCCATGCATCAATCAACCAGATCAACTTTGTGAAGGATGTTTGCTTGGAAAGCAATCCCAGAGAAGTTTTCCAGAGGAATCGTTATCAAGAGCCACAAAGCCGCTTGAGCTCATACACACCGACGTTTGTGGACCAATTAAACCAAACTCGTTTGGTAAGAATAAATACTTCCTCCTCTTTATTGATGATTTTTCAAGAAAAGTATGGGTATATTTCTTGAAGGAAAAATCAGAAGTGTTCGAGAACTTCAAGAAATTCAAAGCTCTAGTTGAAAAGGAAAGTGGTCTTCCTATTAAGGCTATGAGATCCGACTGGGGAGGAGAGTTCACATCAAATGAGTTCCACAAGTATTGTGAAGATCATGGAATTCGTCGTCCCTTAACAGTGCCGAGATCCCCCCAACAAAATGGAGTGGCAGAGAGGAAGAATCAAACCATACTCAATATGGCTCACAACATGCTCAAAAGCAAAAGAATGCCAAAGAGTTTTGGGATGAAGCAATAGCTTGTGCAGTCTACTTAGTGAATCGCTTTCCAACAAGAAGTGTACATGAGAAGACACCTCAAGAAGCATGGAGTGGAAGAAAACCCGGAATTTCTAACCTCGGAGTCTTTGGAAGTATTGCTTATGCTCATGTTTCTCGAAGAGAAAAACTTGATGACAAAAGTAAGAAGCACATCTTCATCGTCTATGACTCAAGATCCAAAGGCTACAAGTTGAACAACCCAATAACCAACAAAATTATCATCAATCGAGATGTAGAGTTTGATGAAGAAGATTCTTGGATTTGGAACGCAAAAGAAGACGAGTATGATTTTCTTCCTTACTTTGAAGAAGAAGATGTAGCGGAGCAACCAAAGATGGAAGAAGAACTTCAAGAACCTACTACTCCATCGATCTCGTCGACTGGAAACTTAAAAGACGAAGATTCAAACGAAAGCTCAAATGAGAAGACGCCACGCTATAGAAGCTTGCAAGAAATTTATGAGGTAATTGAGAATCAAAATGACATTTCTCTTATGTGTCTATTTGGTGATTGTGAACCTCTAAACTACCAAGAAGCAGTAGGAAGCAAGAAATGGAGAGATGCGATGGATGAAGAAATCAATTCAATTACAAAAAACAACACATGGGAGCTAGCTACTCTTCCACAAGGATACAAGCCAATTGGAGTAAAGTGGGTGTACAAGAAAAAGAGGAATGCTAAAGGCGACGTGGAGAGATATAAAGCAATATTGGTGGCAAAAGGCTATAGTCAAAGAGAAGGCATCGACTATGGTGAGGTATTTTCTCTGGTTGCTTGTC
The DNA here is from genome assembly GCA_025388415.1 of Cynanchum wilfordii. Taxonomy (NCBI): domain Eukaryota; kingdom Viridiplantae; phylum Streptophyta; class Magnoliopsida; order Gentianales; family Apocynaceae; genus Cynanchum; species Cynanchum wilfordii. The sequence goes on along the minus strand of JAHSUH010005342.1, from coordinate 322,907 downwards.
TTGAAATTGTTAGATTAATAATTTCTTTAGCAGCCCAAAATAGATGGAGGATTCACCAAATGGATGTAAAGTCTGCTTTCTTAAATGGTTTTCTCGAGGAAGAAGTCTACATTGAGCAACCATTGGGCTATGAAGTAAAAGGGCATGAAGGAAAAGTTCTAAAGTTGAAGAAGGTTTTATATGGCCTAAAGCAAGCACCGAGAGCTTGGAATACTCGAATCGACAAGTACTTTCAAGACAAGGATTTCACCAAGTGTCCATATGAGCATGCACTCTATATCAAAATTAAGAATAAAGATATTTTGATTGTATGCTTGTATGTTGATGACTTGACCTTCACCGGTAGTAGCTCGAGTATGCTTGAGGAATTCAAGAAAGAAGATATGGCAAAAGAATTCGAGATGACATATATTGGGCTCATGTCTTATTACCTCGGCATTGAGGTGAAGCAAGGAGATGAAGGCATTTTTATCACTCAAGAAGGCTATGCTAAGGAAGTACTTAAGAAGTTCAAGATGGATGATTGTAATCCAGTTAGCACACCAATAGAATGTGGAGTGAAATTGTCAAAGCATGACAAAGGAGGAAAAGTGGATCCAACTCTCTTCAAAAGTCTAGTTGGAAGTTTGCGCTATCTAACTTGTACAAGACCGGATATTCTCTACTGAATTTAGCGGTAGAGGATTTTAGAATTACACTATTGTCGTCAAATCGACCAAGATTAATTCAATTAAATCAATGAGCCTTTAGTTTAGGGTGTTCACCGAGTTGTTTCCCAAAGAAACCTAATCGAAATCAATTAATTATAGAGAATAGAAAACAATAAAAGAGGGATTTTAAATTGGGAAATTGTAGAAAACAATTAACTAATAAAAAAAACGCAAATATCATTTAAATATTTCAATCCTAGGATAATGATTCAATTTAAGTTCTTCCTCGTTCCTTAATGAATTTCCGATTTCAAAACTAATTCCTTGATTGACTACTAAATGGAAGCCCTAATTAGTATTCGTATCACCTACTAACGAAGTCGTTAGAATTCGATTAAACAACAAAAGTATATCCTAGGACAAGCGCCTAATCAATAAATTCAAGTTTAACCTAAGACCCCGTGATAATATCAAGGCAATTCGTGAAGCCCACAAAACTGTCCAAGATTAAATTCAATCATAAATTAATAATATCCCAACTCAATTCAATCAAAAAAGTATCAAAAGAATTAAGTAAAACCTCATCAATATTCAATCACGCGATCTAAATATTGAATTGTTAAAAGTAATGAATTCAAAATTGGAAATTAGCTTAAAACTCGGAATTTGTGTAGATCATGAACTCGTAACTTGTCTTGAAATCATTCCCCGACTAAATCGAAGCTTAGGCGGCCATCGCGGTCTCCATCTCTCTTCTCTTTCTAAATCTTGAAAACTTGGTTAAAATAAGAATGTGGCAAAGAACCTATTTATAAAGTTTTTCCTAACTTTTCGTAATCCTAATAGAATAATAACTTCTCACTCAATCCTAATTAGAATAATTAACTTCTTAATCATAATTCCTAATAGAATAATAATAAATAAAATCCTAATTAAAAATAGGAAATAATTATCCCTCTAATAACTAATAAAATTAATAATTAAATATAAGATAATTTGAATTTATCTTCAAATATCTTGGGAATAGTTGATAGTCATCCGTTCAAATTTTTAATTCTTCCTCTGAAAGATGTCTTCGTAATAATTGATGACTAAAAATAAGTCTTTTAGCCAAATTTCTGCTTGATCTTTGACTTTTCACCACTATCATCAAAACAAACATAAATTCCACAAATTAGCTTGATATCTAATCAAAAGGTAAGGGAATTAAATATAATAATTATGAAAATTTATGATTGTCATTAGCCGCTATATGGAAGCTCCAACAACAACTCATTTGAAGACTACAAAAAGAATACTCCGGTACATCAAAGGTACGATCAACTATGGGCTATTTTATTCATCCTCCAACAATTTTGAGATAGTTGGATATAGTGATAGCGATTGGGGTGGAGAGTTGGATGATAGAAAGAGCACCACTGGATTTGTGTTCTTCATGGGAAACACAACTTTTACTTGGACGTCAAAGAAGCAACCAATCGTTACACTATCGACTTGTGAAGTCGAATATGTTGTTGCAACTTCTTGTGTTTGTCATGTTGTATGGCTAAGAAACTTGTTGAAGGACTTGAATGTGCCACAAGAGGGGCCGATTGAGATTCGTGTTGATAGCAAATCAGCACTTGCACTAGCAAAGAATCCAGTCTTTCACGAAAGAAGCAAGCACATCGACACCCTCTATCATTATATACGAGAATGCATTGGAAGAAAAGAAGTAAGAGTGGAATATGTCAAATCTCAAGATCAAGTAGAGACATTTTTTACGAAGCCACTCAAGAGAGAAACATTCAACAAATTACGAAGCATTCTTGGAGTCACAAATCAAGTTTAAGGGGGGTGTTGAAATATTAAACTTGATTTAATATAGGTAATCTCTAGAATTTTCTTGTATCTACTAGTTTGTTTGAGTACTCTTGAATTCTCTAGAATTCACCTTGACTTCTCTAGAATTCACGTTGACTTGTATTAGTTGTAAGAGATATGTAGAAAAGTGTAGAAGCTAGTCAATGGAGAATTAAGTAGATGAGTGTAGAAACTAGTTATGTAATAATGTCTCTAGAATAGTCCATGGAGTCCTATAAATAGAGATGTAAACCCACCATTTTGTATCAAGAAAAAATCCATTCAAGTTGAGTTATTAAATATAGTCTCTCCCATTTTTAAACATAATCTCCAATACTCTTTCTATTTTCCAACAAATTATGGTTATAGCTAGTAAGAAGGTATAATATGAAGCTGCATGCGCGCCCGTGGCGGTTGAGCGACCAATGCGAGGTCCGCACTGGAAGGAGATCTTGAATTTGCATGGATGGTATATTTATTGAGAGTCTATTTTGTACCTAAAAAAAATTATTTATACATCATAAATAATAAATTTTTGTTATGAATCCCGAAGATTCATCGAATTAGTGGATGTCCATCGGATAATCGTATTTATCCTTTAATCTCGATATAACTACGTAATTAATGACATGTGACAAGTGTCACATGATGATTATCTCTAAGGTGACAAGTGTCATCTACCTCATGCTTATCTCATAGGTGAGGTGTCACCTTTGCATTTAATCCCGGGTGACAAGTGGCACCCTTGAAGTTTATCCTCTTCCCTTTTCACCCTTATAAATAGAGGGTCTACTCCCTTTGTAAAGACATACTAAGAATCATTTTGAAAGTGATATAATAATATTCTCTATATTCTCTCTACGTTTCTCTCTTACTTTTATCTCGTTAGTTTTATATATTTTCATAATAATTTTAAATTTTTTATAATAATTTTTTATTTATAATCTCTAATAATATAAACTTTCTCTGTATATAATATATAATAAATAAATTTAGTAATTTATAATTAATTATCAAAATTATATTTATTATTAATCATTCAAGTAAAAAATTAAAGATATAATATATTATATAATGTATAACTTAATTGAATCTCAATCAAGTTAGTTTGAGGTAAAAAAGCTCAAACTAAAAAATAATATAATATATTATAATATTAAAATTATTTTTGACATGTTTTGATAAAATAGAATCTTAATTTTTTTAATAAAAAATTATAATGTATTATAATATTAAATATGCATAAAAAAATATAAATTATATGTCAATACATATATTTTTTATATTTTTTATTAGGCGAATATGTAAATTTTAATCCTTTTTATATAATTATTTTTTTTTAAACTTTTACTTTATAAGAAGATTGGGAAGATGAAATTTTTCTTTCCATTTTTACCATTTTTAATTTAATTACTTTTTTATAATAAACTTTGATGGTTAGTTGATTATCAATTTAGTGATAAAAAGAATGAAACTTACCAAAATTATTAAAATAAAAGATGAAATAATATAAAAATTTTAAATAAGGATGAAATTACAAAAATTATATAACTTAAATTTCTCTTTTTTTTATTATATAAAAAGTTTATACTATTAGAAATTAGAAATAAAAATTTATTATTTATGTTTTAGGTATTTTTAAAATATAAAAATTAAAAATTAAGAAACAAACTCGAATTCATGACATTTTATTTCATATTACTATCAACTAAGTTAATTTAGTCTTTTACTAAATTTGTCCAATTTTTTTTTTTTTTTTTTTAAAAAAAAAAAAAAAATCAAATTAGAAAGGAAACTTTCTTACCAATGTAAGAGAAACATTAGAAAATGAAAATGAGAATAGATGATCATAATTCATAACAATCATGTAACATTAAGATGCTAGGGTTTTTTTTTTTTCCTTTTGTGTTGGATTTTATACTTTTGAAAGTTCTATGTGCATAATGTTTTTAGTAATGTTATTATCAAATGCCAAACTACATAGTGTTTGCCTTACTTAGACAATAGTTTAGCATCTCAGTAACGAGAAAGATTCACTAAAATATTATTTAGCTATATTCTTTTTTATATAAATTTATTGTTTTAGAGGGGGAAAATTTTTCATCTCAAAAAATATAAAATATTATATTAATTTTAAAATTATCTATAATTTAGTAATTTTATTTTATATAGTCTAAACTTTAATAACTATCTACAATTTTGAAAAAATATTAAAATTTAATAACTACTTTTGATATAAGAAGTCTATATAAATAAAACTAATGATTTATTAAGAATATATTGAATCATCATTTTTTTAAAAAAAATTAGAAAAATTTACTCTACTTTATTCAATAGTTTTTTTAAATTGATGAAATGAATAAAAATATTAAAGTGAAATGTATTTTGCCAAATATATATATCTTCTTTGATAAGTGAAATTTCATTAAAATGAAAAATTACACAACTGAATAATTAAAATCATTCAATAGTAATGAAACAAAAATACCAACCTAAAACTAGATGGAGAGAAAAAACTCAACTTAAAAAAATTAAGGTGAGTCAGAAATAACTAAACATAAACATAAACATAAACATAAAAATAGCAAAACAACAAGAAAAACAACGAAAATCCTATCTAGATCTTCAATATCTCAACTGCCAAACACAAAACTCAGATGCATGGTGGGTTTGATTTTCTTCTTTTCTTCGGGGGGTTAATCAAAAATTTCATAAGATACCTAAAAAGAAACAAAAAACAAACAAATGACCCAGATTTAAACGGCTGAGTTTGATAAATTTATCTTTTAAGAGAAAGAGAAAGATAGAACGATATGAGACGTTAGGGGGCACGGCATTGAGAGAGGAGATAGAAGAGAAAAAGAAAAGACAAGAAGACTTTTAAAAAAAAAAAAAAAAACCGAAAACAAGAAGAATAACAAAAAAAAAAAAAAAAAAACAGAAGAAATGAGAGAACTCCGGCCAAGAGAGAGCTCTAGCCGGAGCTAAAAGCTCCCCCGGGGGGGGAGGGGGGGGGGGGGGGGGGGAGGTGGCGGCTGCCTTGGAGAGAGAGTGAGAGACTTAGGGTTTTTTTAGTGAGAGAATTTTTGAAAGAGTGGTCTTTTATCAAATACTTAATCTCTTTTTTTTTTTTTGAGAATTCTCATATTTTATGTTACTACCCAAAATAGCTTAATAAACGTTGCTTTTTCTGCATTCCGGTACGCAAAGAAGTGCCTTTGAAGGCGTGCGTATCCTTCTTTTTTCTCCAAAACGAAAGGAAAATATATATATATAAAAAAAATTAAAGAATGCTTATATTTTATGTTACCACAAAAAAATAAACATTCTTTTTTATATAATACCCTTATTATTTATTCAATTGCAATTGGATCAAAACAAAAGTTAATTATTTAATAAGACTAGCTCTAATTTTATAAAATAAAATAAAATAATAATTTTTTTTTGCATTATTTTCGTTATGCTTTTATTCCATCACAATTAACCAATGCCTAATATGGTTCCCTCACTATGCCTAATCAAAATTTTGGAATAAGTAAAATATAAATACAAAATTTATTCATTAGAGGGTGAGGAAATTGTCTCTCTCCCCAACAGTCACCAAAAGAATTTTTTTCCAATAGAAAATAATTTATAGACTCCGCCCGATAAATTTTTCCAAACCAAATAATCATAGTTAATGAGAATGACTTTTTCTGGCAGTAATTAATTAATTACATTGCTTCCGATCATCCAAACAATGACATGTATAATATTATCAAAAAATTTCTGGAATGCCAGACTCAGCAAGTGCATAGTTGCTAATGACAGGTTACTTGCTGCTCATATACTATTTTCATCTCTGTTTGTCTACTACACAAAAGAAAGGAGGCAAGCAAATGGCACAAAAAAAAGCAGATTGGCAAAATGACAGAATATAGAGAGAGATTCACTACGCCTCTTTCCTCATGTCTATAATAGCTAAAAGCCCTTTGGAAAGAAAGTACCATCAGGCTGTAAAATTGTTGAACTATATTTCACGGCTGGTTAGAGCAGCAACGGGAAAATCCATTCCATTATTTTGAATCAATACTTCTTGTACCGCTGTGCAGCAGGTTGAGCAGTCTGTCCCCGAGTCTTCAAAAGAATGGGCAGAGATGACGTTAGTTCCCGGGACCAAAACACCCATAGACAGATTTTCTTCAGTTTGAATGTACAATTAGACATTTCATCAGTCAATCTCTCCTTCCTCTGGATCATTTGATGGAAGACCCTGTGGCTCAGCCTCTTCTTCCTCCTCTTCATCTTGTTTCATGTACAAACCTAACTGCTCCAGTGGATTACTGGTTTCCTCAAACTTAAAACTACCAAGACCCTCTTGTGAATTATCTGGACTTCTCTCTTCTCTGAAACTCTGGAGATGTACATCTGGTGCTACACTAAACAATTTTAGGTCTTCTATGTAATGATTATCCTCAATATATACCGTCTTTTCCATCTGGAAAGAAGCAGTATGTGCAGTTAAATTTACAGATGGTGACACGAACTTCCAAGTCAAAATGAATTTTTTTTTCCACAAAAGCCTGAATCTTGCAGATAAGTCAAAATACTAACCTTTTGTAAAGCCTGACGAGCAGCTTCCCTTTCAAGTTCAATTTTCCGCCGAGCTTCAGCTGCAGCTTCTTCCTCAGCTTTTCTTCGTGCATCTTCTGCTGCTTTAGCTTCTGCCTGCAGACGAGCTTTCTCTACCCAAGCCAAATTAACAATGAGTCACAAGGTGAGATAATAGTTCCAACATATACAAAAGATAGTCAAGTACACCACAATGAAACTCAACATTGCAGGCATTGAGTTAAAATAAGGACTGGACTTGATACCTTCTCTTCGACGTCTTTCCAGCTCCTCTCTTTCAATCCGTAATTTTTCAGGATCCAGCTTTTCACCCTAATCAACAATATTTAACACTGAGAATAACACCTTGAGATTAAAGGGAAAGTACATCCATTATCTTAGCATATGCATATTCTCACTTTATCCAAGGTCTTCTCTTGAGCCTTGATTATAGTGTCTGCAAATCGGCTTCTCAAGAAAGCTGCACGGTACTGCGTTTTAGGGGACACTTGCCTCTCTGGTGGAGCATTCTCGTCTAAAACGTTACAGCATGACGGGTGAGATGATGCCAGAAAACTAATAGCAGGCAGAATCTTCATTGATTTTCATAGCTTACCATCTTGATGGTAGTCAGGCTCAGCAGGATCCAAACTTGACCCTTGATTCTGCTGAGTCAGGACACCTTTAGTACCTATAGAGCATACAGACATCAGATGTTCCCACTCCAGAACCCCAACAAGAAGGGAAATGTAGATAAAGGAACAAAAATTTGCGCGATACATAAGTCAAGATTCAGTACCTCCAGTCTCTTCATCAACAGGAACACCCGTCTTCTGTTCTCGATTTTCCATGGGAATTAAAGATTCCTGAAACAGAACCAAAGATTAGAAAAAAGAGGACTCCACCATATGTCCCTGCGCAGATGGTGCAATTACAAAACAGCATCATGCATACCTTTGAAGTAACAACAGGTGCGGAATCCTTTCCAGCATCTGACTCACCACTAGATGAACTTCCTGAGTCAGAATCTGTTAATATAGTATTGTTAAACAGATTGACATGAACATGGTCCGAAAGTTCTAATATACAAATAAAATATTTTAAATCACAACATACCATATCAGAACTCAAAGGGGGTAAAAAGTGTAGACAGTAGTGCTAAAAGATCTACTCAATCATTAGCTAGCAATTTCGCATGTAATGTTCAAAACTTCCCGCCCAAATAAGTGAACTCATAAAGATATTCATTGCACATTATATAGATTTTGGAAAAACTAGATTCATATAAAAGCCTAACATGTTCTAACGCATGAAAAGGTTATAACCTACAAGAGTTGGGGGAAATTCTGAAATGTAATATCGATCAGAGCCTATCAAATATATTGCAGAGGGAACTCATGCACAATCCATTTGTTTTGACATATAATGAGTATTTCAGATGTAAAATTGACAAATGAATTACATTTTTGTTGCTTGGATCACACTAGAAAAATAATTTCCTTTGTTTGGTACTACCATCACTGAAGAACATTTTTTAAAAATACAAATAGATCTATGATTTCGTTAATCAATATACTCCCTAATATATTTATAACCATTGAATAATAGAATTTAAATAAGTGTGTGACATGAATAAAATTGTATATAATTATTGCTTAAAATCCATTTTATCAATTAAAAGATAAAATTAAGCATTATATGTGTCCGTGTATATCACTATTTGTTATACAGACTTGCGAGTCAAATACAAAATAACTTCAGAAATAGAGACAAAAATCTACTTCCTACTAGAAGTGTAAAATTGACCATTAAATACATACCGAATTTAAATTTCTCTGTTAAAGATAAATCTGTGTATGAAACTAAAAATAGTGAGAAAAGTTCCTTGTAAGTTTAAAAAGGGTAAAGTTGTGTACATAAGAATGAAAACATATTTTCCACAAAAGAGTGAATTTACTCTGCAAGTTTAAAAAACTCTTCCAAAAGAAACTATCCATGAAATATTGATAAAAACTCTATTTATACACCAAAGGATAAATTTAATCTTCCCTAAATAATGATAAAAATCTGCTTTATAAGACAAAAGATCAAATATATGCTTTCAAGTTTTTTTCTATTTTTTGTTAAAACAAAAAAAGGCTCGTTTTTACATTTGGCTAAAACTCAATTTTATGTAAACTTCATTTTACAATGAAACAAATAACATGGAATGCTGGAAAACAGATCTTCATTTTGAGTCAAAACAAAACACATCCCCTAATCTTTATGCAGAACATCATTCCTAATAAAAAATTTCACTTATTACATATAAAACAGGGTACCAGAAACATTCCCTAAAATTTTAATTAATGCTTCCAGGTCAACAGATATAGAGCTGAATCTCAAATGCTAAACCTAATGTCTCTGCATGAAGATATCATTACAAAAGGGAAGTGACAACAGAACCATGCAACACATCCAAAATTCATTGGAGCCTTGAATACATGGTGGAAGATCAACAGATATGTAGCTGAAACCTAATGACTCTGCATGAAGATATCAGTATGATAGGGAAATGACAATGGAACAATACAACACATCAAACTTGGTCTTGATTTAGAACATTATGCCTAATAAAAATTCATTGAAGACCTTGAATGCATATAGAGGGGGGAGGGGAGTACCAAAACAATTCCATAAAATTTTATTTAATGTTAGCAGGGCCCAATAACTTGCAACTAGTATTTTAGCAGTTCATTACACTTACTCTATACTGTATGAAAAGTAAAGAGAAAAGCAGTTTTACTTGAAGACAATCAGAAAAAAAATTCCAAGTTGGGCATCCTTAAGAAACTTAATCATGTTTCTGATCCCTCAAAAATATTAACACAGGTTCACAGAAGCAACCACAAGCGAGCAAACTTGGGCACTTCAATCCATGAAGTGTGGCTTCTGTAACTGCAAGGTTTAAAGGAGCACAAGGTGCAGAAAGTAATCTAGAATGCAATTCTTATTCTTTTAGTTTTCTCCTTTTAAATTACTCCATTTTCTCTTACTTGTCAAATTTTTGGAGAATTTTTTTTCTTTTTAAAAAATTCATTACCTTGTTTCCCCTCTTCTCTTCTTATAACTTGCCAACTAATACTGATTAATTAAATTATTTAAATGAATAAATAATCAAAAATTATTTTTTTCTTTGTTCTATTTTTTAGAATTTTAAAAGCATTTCTTAAAGGATATAAATGCACAAGTATAGCAAGATAAGGAAAATGTTTAAAAGTCAAGAAGAATTCATGATGTATAAATTCCTCCCACTGTTTCATAATAGTTGTCTCAATAAACTATTAGTTGACATTTTTCAAACTTTATTTTCTCAATACACTAAACTCTCACATCAATTGGTCCAGAATTCTCAACAATTGAAATTATTTACTTCCAAATACACCTAATAATGGCATTGCAGAATTCCATAAAAGGAGATCTTTATCACTTTGATCAAACTGTATTACCAACGGGAAGGGTGGCACTAACAGTGTGAAAATATCATTCCAACAGAGGATACTAAGAAGAAGGTTTCAACACTATTTCTATAGCTCCTTTTTGCAAAAAAAATATCATTCCTATAGAGGATACTAAAAAGAAAGTTTCAACACTATTCCTATAGCTCCTTTTTGCAAGAAAATATCATTTCAATAGAGGATACTAAAAAGAAAGTTTCAACACTATTTCTATAGCTCCTTTTTGCAAGTCCCTCTATCCAAAATACTACCCTTTAAGATGTCTAGAAACAAATAGCACTATCCAAAAACACAATATCTTTCATCTAAATTTCACATAAAACCGCAATAAGGCATTCACATCCCACCGAATAAATGTGGTTCAAGTAACTAGACTATAATACAGACTATCCTTAATTTTTCTAACAGTGAACATTTGGCTTTGGGAAGAAGGTTATTTTTTTTTCATGTTTTTCTTGAACTAATTTTCAATAGTCTTTTTTCTTTATCTCAAACTATCTTGTTTCACCAAACTATTTACTAAACAAAATAGTTAAGATGAACAAAAGATTAATATTAAAAACGGTGTTTGGTGATGAAAAAGGAATCTCACATATGGTATATCGTTTTCCCTTTCATATACAAAAACTTTGATCTCTAGGCTCAAACATCTTTTGATGGAAAACTTGCTATTCACTCCCCATGAATAGGTTTGTCCTTTAATCTACACATGGTCACGCCTTTGTTCACATGAAATGCAGCCTCACGTTTGATTATTTATATGACTGGAAAACAATACTCACTAGTTTTAATCCACATCAAATGCTAGGTAATCTCAAGGACATAATTGAACCAACATCTCATGTAGATGAAGCCATTCACGAAGATGATCCATCTAAAGTCCAAAACAAGTGAATTCCACATAAAGGTGCTCCAATACAAAACGTTACCACAGTTCATTAGTAACAACTGTAATGCTGCATAGTTATACATGAGAAGAAAATGGACAGCAAATATCAGATTTCCTTGCACCAGGACAGGCAATTTCAAATTGATGAAATGAGAATAAACCCAGTAACAGACATAATATTAAGTCATTAACCCATATTTGCACACAGAAGAGGCATTTCAACATTAAAATCAATATATGCATCAAACACACAGGAAAAGAAGTCACTAAATTTGGTAAAAATGAATGCACTGCAATCTGGATAGGAATTGAGTTCATAAATACGCATCTGACAACTAAGAGATCAGAAACGTCATGAATTGGGAAAGCATATATAGAAGTCATTAAGATAAACTATAGAAAAGGATTATCATGGCACAAACCACTGGATGAAGAGCCTGAATCGCCACTGGAGCTACTTGAACTATTGCATTTGCTGTTCCTACGAGTGGTGATATCCTTCTCAATTTCTACAGGGGGGAAACTGGATGAAGGCAGATCATCTCCACCAATATCTAACTCTTCCTCTGCTGGATCATCTCCTGGTTTAAAGAGTGTGATCAAAAGATCAATATTACAAGACAAAAACAAAACAAAAACTAAACACAAAGGAATCATATATAGCACAAGTTTGAAAATAATAGAAGTAGTTACTACAAGTTACCTTTTTGAGGTGGCACAAATGAATTGCTAAAGCCTGATTCATTAGTAACCTGAGTATTGAAAATAAAATAAGATTCATCACCTAACACTTAACATAAGTCCATGCAATTTAGAGTAAAAACTGTCTACAAGAAGGTACCTCTGTTTCCCGTGGTGGTTTTGACAATTTCTGTTCCATTAAATGGTCATCTAAAAGCTTACGTAATGTAAATAAGGTATCATCACTGAGAGCATCCAGATCCAGCTCAATCTCATTCTCACCATCTTGACTGGAATCATTAGAACAATTCTCCTTCAAGAAATCAAGTATATTATCAGGTAAGTCTCCAATTAAGGATTCCAATTCTGTACCGAGCTTTTGTCTTTCAATATCAGTCATGACTCTCTTAACTGGTTCTTCTTTAACCTTGTTTTCTGACTTAACTATGTTCTCTAAAGGTGTCACCTTTGCCTTTTTCGGAGGATGCATTGGTGTAGCAGCTTCTGTCTCCACTATAACACTAGACTTTGGAGCCAAATCATTAGTGAATGTAGGAATTTTCTTCTCAATAACCTTCCATCTAATTTCAAAAAACTTGCCAAGAGTCTTGGCCATAATATGAACATCATTTCCTTGTGGGTTATATGTCATTGCATTTGCAAAGGTAAGTCTAACATCAGCAGCAAAACCCAAGGGATCCAAATATTGACCCGAGAGCAGCTTCTTTTTTACTGTCCCCAAGTCCATTGGATGCTTGATAACATTGAAGTAATCAGGAATGTTCAACTTGACAACATCAACTGGCTCATTAAAGACCCAACCATATTCATGAGCCATCACTCGGTTCAGAAGAGTCTGACATTGATTCATCAATATATAGTTGTTAGCATTGGGTGGCATGATTTGTGTCTCCTGCAAGGCTTGTGTAACAGGCTCAATTGGTTTAACATGGAGGCCTTTGGTGCGGGGCCCATTTCTTCCTGGAGGATTTTTTTTTTTCCCCAGGTGTAACAGATGCTTCCTTAACAGGTCTCTGGATACTTGCCATGGGTGGTCTCTTTTGCCCATTAGTGCAATTATGCATGTCACTAGCTGGTGACATCACCATAGCTCCAGAATTTATTGATGCTACTCTTCTCTGCAAGATTCTTACCTGCTCAAGCTCATCCTTCAGCTTTATTTCCAATTTTTTCCTCTCGGTGCTGGACATCTTAGACAATGACAGCACCCGAACGGGCACACCAAACCTATCACGCTCATTCAAATTAATGCTTTTCCTCTTTGGAGCATATGAATCCTCTGATGCAGTCATCTCAGGATGAAGCCGGCCACAGCTTCCAAACCCTTCGGATTCAGCCATTCTGTCTATATTGTGCCGGTAATCAGGCACAATCCCGGATGAGTAAGTTTTGGATACTTTCCTGGATTTCCCCATCATTTTGCCTACCTCTTGTTTGAAGCACCGAATTGATTCCCTTTGACCAATGTACTCTACAGGAACAGTCGGTGCCATAAGATTAGGGACCCCGAAATTCTGCACATATCAACTCTTACATTCAAAATTCAACCTCCAAATCTCCCAAAAAAAAAACACAGGAGTCCAAACTTCCGCAGATTCTGAGCTAACAGAATCTTCAACCTCCAATAGATTCCTCAAGGCGCCCAAAAATGCAATTGAAAATTGTGAACTTCACCAGAAACTTCCAATCTTTATTTTGTTTTCTTCTCAAGAAGGAGGGGAAATGATATTTCTCCTACATTTTTTCCTTAGGGTCAGAATCGAACTTTCTTCACTTCATTCAATTCACCCATTAAAAGTTTTAAATTTAAATCAAATGATACCAAATAAAGCTTAACTGCTAACACATTCACTGATATAAACAAAACCCTAAAATCATTTTATCTCGCCCCTCCCCCTTCCCCTTCCTCTCCTCCAACCCATCCCGCCCCTTGATTCATTCAAATTTAAAGACCAAAAAACAAAAATTAGAAACAACAAAAAAAGAACTCTAATCACACCTCGACTACATAAGCTGAACACTCATTCCCTTTCCCGTTAAAAAAAAATAAATAAACAAAAAAAAAAAAAAACATACATATGAAAAATTATCTAGGAAAGTCGAAAAACTTTCACCCTAAACACAAAAACAAAAAAAAAATGTAGTATAGAGAAAACAAAAATAAAAATGTAGTATAGAGAAAACAAAAAGAAAAAAAAATAAAAAATAAACCTCGAAACCCTAACAAAAATTTCCTATAATGAATCCAATTTCAAAAACATGGATCTCAAATCGAATCCTCAAATGAGTAGAGAGGTAGGTGGTTCATGGCTAAGCCGAGCTCTCTTCTAAGTGTGTATAACATGTATATATGTATATATATATAAACGCAAAAGACGAGAAGAAGAGAGAGAGGGAGAGGAAGAGGGAGAGAGAGAGTACTTACGAGTACGACTTGTAATTGGCTCTGCGGGCCTTTAAGGCTTCGCTCATCTCGCTCTCAATATAAAGGGGATTAGTCCCTAAGCCCGCCGCTCTCACATAAAATCTCGACCGTTGGATTTCTGTGATGTTTGATTAGATAATCGAACGGCTAGGGATTCTTCAGCAAATTTTTTCGTTTCCTTTTAGGTGTTTTTCCTCTGATTCTGTAAAATTTAGGGTTAAATTTTATTGTGATTTGCGCTTAGATTTACAGTAGTTCACATGGCTGATGGCTGACTCTTTATAGATTATACTAGTAATAATTAATAAAGTTTGTAATGGTCAAAATAAAAATAAAATGGAGTGTTTTTGCATTTTTTTTAAGGTTGATTTTTAAAAAAAACAAATAAATATATATTTGTTTTAGAAAGAGATTTCTTAATAAATAGATCTTACGAGGTTTCAACCGAATATATATTTATTTTTTTTGATTTTTTTTTGGATTCATCCATATTTTGATAAATGGGTGTTTCTCGAAGAGTTTTCGACTTTCTAGTGGGCTTCGTTAGAGAGATCATTTATCTCTATATCTTTTTATATTATGTGCAGAAGGTTTATCAAGATTAATTAATCAAGTAGTAAATAATGGTATATGGCCCTAGCATTAAAATGGATAGGTTAGTTCCACAACTTCTCATTGATTTTTTGTTGATGACTTATTACTATTATTATTCAAAAATATAATTAACAATGGTCAAATCCTTAAGAAGTATTGGAGAAGTATGAGAAAGCATAAGGACAAAAGATCAATGCACAAAAGTCTTTTATTTCTCATGTACAGAATATCTCAAGGTGGTAAGGAGATTTTAATCAAGTTTGTGTTAGAGGCAATCCTAACATATGCAATGTTTATTTATCGACTGTCATAAGGATTGTGCAATGATATGCACACAATCACTCACATGTTAGTTTTTGGTGGAAGACAAGCGAAGACAACAATGGGATTGCTTGGATGTCTTGAGAAAAGCTTTGTGCACCAAAGACTAAGAGCAGGGAGTAGGGTTTCAGATCTTGAACTTTTCAACCAAGCTTTACTTGCAAAGCAAGGTCGAGGAATTCTCTAAAATCGTGACTCCTTAGCGGCTACTGTTTTGAAGCATCATTACTTTCCTAGGGGCGATTTTATGACGGCGAAACAAGGTTTCCAACCATCTTTTTTGTGTAATTCTATTTTACATGGCTACAAGCTATTGCAAAAGGGTATTTGGTGGCAAATTGGTCAAGGAAATATAGTAGTGAAGTTGTTTTGTGACTCATAGGTGCTAGTCCCCAATTCATTTTGGCCAATAACATACCCATGCTTCTTACATAATCAAGTATATGTGATTGATTCTCATTCGGGTTGGGCACTAAAATGAACAAATCTTACGAGAGTCATTTAATTTTGTGAATGTGATATACATGTGATCTCAACAATTCCCTTAAACCCAAATGGTGGGGGTGACAAGTGCATTGGCATTTAATTTACACTATATAGGTATTTTATTGTTTCTTCAACCTATCATTTGGCTTGGCAAGAGAGAGGAAAACTCCGGGAGAGCTCCTCTAGTGGTGATCTTGGCAACTTAAAATCACACTGAAGGTTAATTATTTCCTTTGGCGTCTATGTCACAATACACTTGAAAATTATAAGTTAAACTTTGGCCACGTCAAATTCCTTGTGAGATGGTATATTCTTGGTGCATATTATCTTAAGAAACAAACACTCATATCCTTATGGAGTGTGTCTTTGCAAAGGTTGTTTGGAATAACTTGGGGACACTTTGGAACAAGTAACTATGATATTATGGATCTAGAGTGCACAAAATGAGCTTATCTTTCAAGAGAAATATCTTGAGCCTATGTGAGTAGTGGATAGAACATTAAGTATAAGGTAGTTATATGTACATAAAATATGATCACAACACACAACAACATGAGTCTATGTGTCCCAATCGATAGATTTGGGAGTCTCCGGAGGTTTGTTTTTAAAGAATGAACACTAATGCTTTTTACTTGATTACTAGTGCGAATTCTGGTTTTGTTGTATGAGACTATATAGAGGTGCAATGATTTTTTTCAAGTGCAGTCCCTTTGGAGAATGCATGTTTGCTAAACATGTGAAGTTTTTGAGCATTTGGAAGAGCTACAAATGGATGTATCCGAGATTAACACTGTCAACAATTATTGAAATTGAGTGTCTTAAAGTGGTTTTCAAGATCATGGATTCAAATGAGGATCTTTCACCTTCGGGTGAAATTGCACATATGATTAAGGGAGTTTGTCCGGGATCGGTCTAATTTACTATTCAGCATAGGCTTAGGGTTATTCATAGGAGAGGACAATGTAATCAAGGGACTTTATGGGAGGGTTTTACCTATCCCTATGTAATGCATGTTCTTCATAAAGATTGATTTTGTTTGCATTAATGAAATTTGACCTTTTCTTTTAACCAAAAAGTATTATTTTTTTAATAAATTAAAATAATAAATAAATATTAAAAAAAAAAAAAAAATTGACCCTTTAGGACCAAATAGGACTCTTGAATGAGAACCATTAGAGTTAAACGAGTCTCTTGTAGGTAGACAAACATATCTATTTTGAAAATAATATAATTTTTCTAAATAATAATAAAAAAAATTACAAAAAAAAAAAATCCTAAATTTACTATAATATTATTGTTCTTTGACTCTATCTTGTATTTTCTTTATAATATTGGTTCTAAATTATTGTAATTTAGTTTTTTAAGTATTTTAGTGTTGTTCTTGAGAGAATTTGAAAGAAAAAAAAAAAAATTCGTCAACAATCTCGTAAAATTCATAATTTGAGAATTGCATTTAGCAATCAAGAAAAATTATTATCAAAAAAATATTAATTGTAAGAAAACTAGCTTAGTTGATAATCATTTTACTTATATCATTAATTTAAATCACATTAAAAGCGAAATAACCTCAATTTTTAAATGAAAAAAATATTAAGAAAATTGACCAATTTTTGTTCCTTTAACAATAACACTTTTTTTTTTAAAAGTGAATATTCATTAATAAAAAGAAACATTATACATAAATGAATGAATAATCATCATTTATGGTAACAGAGACAAGATTCAACCTAAAAAATGTGGATACAATAACAAAACTCAACCTAAAAATAGGTGAGTAAAAAACAACTACAAAAACAACAGAAAAAACAACAAGAAATCTAAATTCATAGCATTCGACCACCGATCATTGATATCATCTGCAAAGAGGGTTCGAATCCATCTTCTTCCTTCAACAATCATCTCTACTATCCTGGGGGTATCATAAACCCCAAAAACAATCTACAAAAAGATATAAAAATCGAAAAAAGGGCCCAGATAGAGACCGACTTTGGATGTTAGTTCTTCTAAAAGAAGAAAAACAGTTTGATTTTTAGAGATCATAGAAAACTCCTGCATTTGAGAGTGAAAAAAAATAAAAAAACAAGGAGAAAGAAAAAAATAAAAACAAAAAAAAAAGGGGAAAGAATAAAAACGAAAAAAAAAGAGGAAAAAGAGAGCCAGGGGTTCTCTTGGCCTGATGAAGAAATGGGTGAGGAGAAAGGAAGGAAGCAGCGACAGCAGGAGAGGGAGAGAGGTTTTAGTGAGAGAAATTTTTAGGTTTTCCACTAATTCTATGTTTTGTTTTCTAACAATAACACTTTACTAATAACAATTATTTTCACTAAACTTTTCCCCATAAGTCTATAGTCTTAAAGAAAACTCATTGGCTAATCAATTGCAAAAATGAACTAAGAAGCTTTTAACATTTTATATAATTTTTTTTAACTTCTCGATAATTAGTCATTTTGATCTCTAATTAATATGAAATCAAATTGTATCATGTTCATTTTTTTTAGAATTCTCCTAACACTCATTTATCCATTCATAAAATTCAAACTCGAGAATTCATTTAAGTAAAATCAATTTACTTACACTTGGACCAACGGAACGTTATTAGGTGAAGATCAAGTTGAGGTTTCTATTACACTAAATTTTATTTTATTTTGAATTGTTACCTGCGGTATTATTTTAATAAAAAAATTATTTTCTAAATAAATAATATTTTTTTGAATAATTAGGTTTATATTTTATGTATTATTTTTTATAAATTCCACTATTATTGAACTTCTCTCAACTCCCATAACCCCTATACAATTATGGTTTCTTATAACTCATTGTAACCCCCCCCCTATTCGGATGAATAATGAAGAGTTACATATTTATGTATATAATTGTATGTATATGTATATGTATATAGGTCCCTTACTATATCCCTATAAAAAGGGGTTTGATATCTATATTAGAGTAGAGATGATACATATATGATATATGAAATATAGAAGAAGACGAATGCTCCATTTGATTTCTATCTTACATTTTGTTCTAATTTCCTTTTGATAATAATAGTTTATAACACGTTATCAACATGAGATTCTATCGGTTTAATATATTGTTTGAAGTTGAAGTCGAGAATAATTATGTATGTTATTTCTTCTAATGTCAATTCATATTAAGCTTGAATTTGTGACTATTGAAGTTACTATATGGAATCATTTCATGGAAATTAGATCCCGAGATTCATCTAGCCATGATGGGTCTAGAAGTCACCATTGATGTAAAATATTCAATCATCGGGAAAATTTAAGCTATAATCTTTCTTTGTATTCATCTTTATATATTCATGAAATAAAGATGAAATACGTTACCGTGAAAAAAAAATTCACTAATTTGATGAAATTTTAAAAGAAAGATTTGATCATCCGAAGATGATCATTTATCTCGAAAGCACGCAGAATTGGATTGAATCCATAAAAGATTACGGGATTTTAATCCGTGAATGAATAAATTCTGTCATGTTAGAGAAAGAAATTCTCTAGTTGAACAAAATCAAGAAAATCGACCAACATATTCTAATTCATTTTTCAAAGAAAATGTTATTATAATTCGTGATCCCGGAAGAGGTCATGTTTATGTTTGTGTTCATGGTAATGGTCGTTGATATATATATATATATATATTTATGATCATGATAAAATTTAATCAAAGTGTCAATTAAATATTCATAACCACAAGAAGTGGAAGAAGGAACAATGTATGAATTTATTGTTCGTGTTTGGACAGTTCACGTAGTATATATACTGTTGTTGTTTTATATACTATTTGTATATTGTTCACTATTTTGTGGTACACTACTGATGATATGTATATATATACTGTTGTCGTTGCTTCTGTTATTTTATATATTTACTGTAAACGTATGTTAATTGTACTGTGTGAACAACACACTTTCATATAAATTCTTGCAAAAGCGAGTGGGTTTGAACCCAAGTTTCTATGTGAGAGATTTGATATTAAACCAATAAACCACGTAGACTTCATATGCATATTTGTGTTAAGGAAACAATTTATTCTATTTCTTATTTATTTTATTGTTGTATTCTTTAATTATAATATTATTTTATTTTATTTCTATTTTATTAAAGAATATGGATAAGAATATGGGTGATTTATATGTTACTACAATTTCGGATAGTAAAAGAATAATTGAAAGTTCCAAAAGAGCGATTATAAAGTTACCCAATGGAACAAAATTTAATATAAACAATGTTTTATTTTCATCAAAGTTTCAAAGAAATTTGTTAAGTTTGTTAAGTTTTAAAGATATTCGTCTTAACGGATATCATGTGGAGATTATAAATGAAGGAAATGATGAGAACCTTCATATTACAAGCATTGTACAAAAATAAATGCAATTGAAATACATTCAATAAACAAAAAGTTTATTGATTTGAAAATGTTTACTATTTGGAATGACCGGTTAGGGCATCCCGATTCAAGTATGATGCGAAAATTTATTGAAAATTCGCATGGGTACTCATTGAAAAATCCGAAGTTTTTCAATCAAAAGAATTTTCAAGTGCTGCTTGTTCTAAAGGAAATTTAATTATTAAGTCATCACTAGCTAAAGTTGGAATTGGATCTCCAACATTTTTAGAAAGAATTGAGGGTGATATATGTGGATTAATTCACCCTTCATGGGGACCATTTTGATAATTTATGATTCTAATAGACTCGTCTAGTAGATGGTCTCATGTAAGTTTATATTAACTTGCAACCTGGAGTTTACGAAATTACTTGCTCAAATTATTAGATTACGAGCACAATTTCCAGATTATACGATTAAATCAATACGTCCGGATAATGCTGGTAAATTCTCATCTCACGCTTTCAATGATTATTGTAAGTCAATTGGTATAAGTGTTAAACATCTTGTAGCTCATGTTCATACACAAAATGGGTTAGCTGAATCTTTTATTAAAATGGGGTAGCTAGACCTATGCTTATGAGAAGTAAACTACCCGTTTAAGCTTGAGGCCATGCAATTTTGCATGCAAGCAGCACTTGTACGTGTTAGACCAACAAGTTATTATAAATATTCCTCATTGCAATTAGCTTATGGTTGGGAGCTAAATATTTCCCATTTTAGAATTTTTTGGATGTGCAGTTTATGTTCCTATAACTCCACCACAACACACAAAATGGGTTCTTTAAAGAAGATTGTGAATATATGTTGGGTTTAATTATCCTTCTATTATAATATATTTTGAATCTATAACATGAGGTTTTTTTATGACACAATGTTGTCGATTGTCATTTTGATGAATCAATGTTCTCGGGATTAGGGGGAGAAAAAAGAAAAATAGCTTGGTAAAAATATTACATGGAATACTTTGGAACATCTTGATACTCATACAAATTAATGTGAACTTGAAATTCAAAAGATAATTCATTTGCAAAGTATAGCAAATCAACTGCCAAATTCATTTACAGACCTAAAGAGAGTGACTAAGTCACATATACCAGCTGAAAATGCTCCTATATAGATTGATGTTCCAGTAGGACAATCTATAAATGAAATAGAAAATGAGTTTGTAGCATGTCGGAAGCGTGGTAGACCAATTGGTTCAAAAGATAAAAGTTCTTGTAAAAAGAATGAGAGCAAATGTTAATAATGAGCTCGAGTTTAATACTCCAAAAGAGTCAAGAGACATAATAAATGAAATAACTCCTGAAGAAATGAATATATTTGAAAAGTAAAGAATGATGAGATCTCAATAAATTATGTCTTAATGGGGAAGAAACGATTGAACCAAGAAGAAATAACTATCGATAGTGTATTTTAATAGAATGTAACGTCAAATATTATAAATGAAAATGATTGTAATGAGTATACATCTGTTGATGAATATCGACGTAGAAGTGATTGGCTGAAATGAAAAGATGCAAAAAGTGAAGTTTTTAAACCCATAACCCGGACACCTGAAGATGTCAAACTTGTAGGGTATAAATGGTTATTTGTGCTGAAAAAGAAATGAGAAAAATGAAATTGTGAGATATAAAGCATGTCTTGTTGCATAAGATTTTTCTCAAAGACTTGGAATTGACCATGAGGTCACTTATTCTCTTGTGGTGGATACAATTATTTTTGTTATCTCGTTAGTCTGGCAGCTAATAAGAAACTTGATATGCATCTTATGGATGTAGTTACAACCTATTTATATGACTCACTTAATAGTGGTATCTATATAAAAATCCCTGAAGGATTTAAAATGTCTGAAGCATATAAATCAAATTCTCGAGAATTATATTCAATAAAATTACAAAGATTTTTGTATGGTTTAAAACAGTCTAGACAAATACGGTATAATCGTTTTAGTGAATATTTATTGAAAGAAGGTTATCAAAATAACCAAATTTGTCTATGTGTATCTATTAAGAAAGAAAAATCAGGATTTGCTACAATTGTTGTATATGTTGATGATTGGAACTCTTGAAGACATTTTAAGAGCAGTAAATTCTTTGAAGAAAGAATTTGAGATGAAAGATCTCGGAAAAACAAAATTTTGTCTCGGCTTACAGATCGAGCACTTGAAAGATGAAAGTGGAATTTTTGTTCATCAATCAAATTATACTGAAAAAGTCTTTAAAAGATTTTACCAACACATCCATTGAGTACCCTAGTGGTTGTTTGATCACTTGATGTGAAACAGGGCATTTTTGGACCTTGTAAAGATAATGAAGAAGTTCTTGGTCCTAAAGTACCATATCTTAGTGCAATAGGTGCACTGATGTATCTTGCTAATAATACAAGACTTGATATAGCTTTTGTTGTTAATTTATTAGTAAGGTTTAGTTCATGTCCAGCTATAAGACATTGGAATGGAATTAAGCATGTCTTTCGATTCCTCCAAGATACAATTGATATGAGATTATTATATGTCAATAGTACTAAACTACAATTTGTTGGTTATGCTTGATGCTGATTACTTGTTTGATTCACATAAAGCCAAATCTCAAATAGGCTATGTTTTTATATGTGGAGGTATTGTCATTTCATAGCGTTCTACAAAATAAACACTAGTTGTGCTACTTCTTCGTAACATGCAGAGATTATAGTAATCAATGAAACAAGAATCTCCGACAATAATATTTTATGAAGATAACATTACATGTATAGCTCAATTACAAGAGGGATATATCAAACAAGATCGTACAAAGCATATTTCACCAAAATTCTTCTTCACACATGATCTTCATAAAAATGGTAATATAGATGTACAACGGATATATTCAAGTAACAATTTGGCAGACTTGTCTACAAAAGCATTACCGACTTCAATATTTGAAAGATTGGTATGTAATATTAGAATGCGATAGTACAAAGATATTATGTAATGATCGGGGGAGTGTACAAAGAACGATGTACTCTTTTTCCTTCACTAGGGGGTTTTTCCCACTATGCTTATCTCTAGTAAGGTTTTAATGAGACATGTTCCTTGTACAATGGACATCCAAAGGGGGAGTTTTATAAATTCCACTATTATTTTGTATGTCCATTGAACTTTTCTCAACTCCCATAACCCCTATACGATTATGGTTTCTTATAACTCATTGTAACCCCCTAATGAGGAGTTACATATTTATGTATATAATTGTATGTATATGTATATGTATATATGTCCCTTACTATATCCCTATATCCGGGGTTTGATATATGTATTATAGTAGAGATGATATATATATGATGATATATATGAAATATAGAAGAAGAAAATGTTCTCTTCTTCCCTCTATCTTACATTTTGTTCTAATTTCCTTTTGTTAACAATAGTTTGTATAACAATTATATTTTTTCTTTATTTTTATAGTTTTATTTAGACATTTTCTTTCCTACATTTTATTTTTAACATTTTTATTTTTAAATTATTTTTTATTTGAGCAAATTGATTTTCAAATAATTTTTATTTTAGATGAATTTGCTTCAAATTACGAACATAAATTCATCAATTCAACATCATCAAATTCAAGAAAAATTATCACATCTCCTAATATACTCTAAAACACAAATATATATAGTAAGACATGTATCACTTTAATTAATTCTATAAATTTAGTTTATAATTTTTTAAAAAAAATTAAAATAATTATTTTAGTTATTTGAATGAAGAAAAAATACATTTAAATATCTTTATAAATTTTTCAATGTAATTATAATTTTTAATTAAAAAATAAAAATAAACATTAACAATTTTTCAATTACAAATATTATAATGACCAAGTAAAAATAGTTAAGGACCAAACTCACTAATTTGCATCCTTTTTCTTTCCTTTTTTTTTTTTTTTTAATTTTAATTTTTAAGATATAAGTAAACTTATTATGTAGCTATCTTATGGCATTTGTTTTCTTCAAATCCTTTTAAAAGATAGATTAAAAATGAAATATGTTTTTACGCATGCATATAACAAAACTTCTTACATATAAGAACGCATTCCTCAATTAATAACTAATAATAATTTTCAATTATAACGGAAAAAAAAACCTACAAAATTTCAAAAAAAAAAAATTCTCACCATTCTTGTTAAAAGATTTCGAGTTGGTACTATTGACACATTCCTCTCCAGTTGTTGTTTTTTTTTTTTTTTCCCCTCCTTTTTCTGTGTTCCTGTTTTTTCCATTACACTACTCCCTGATTGCAGTGCAGTTCACTATGCACTTCCTTTCCTTTCCTTTCCTGTCCTATCAGTACTAGTATTGTACAAACAACAAGAGTTAAACTAATTCTCAAACATCCCTTCATCAGACAATCTGGAAGATTCAGTGCCATTAACATGAGGCTGCACTGCCTCATACACATTCACATTTGGATCAGCCAGGATGCTGTAATCAAAGTCATCCTCGTCGTCGTCGTCATCATCATCATCTTGACTTTCATCTTCTTCATCATCATACTGTTTCAAAGGAATCCCCCGTGCTTCCCTTTTCAACTTCTCCTTGATTGCATCCTCATATGACATTTCATACCAAACAGTACCCTTTCCAACAATAGATTTGTTGTGGGCATCTGTCATTCGTTCTTGCTTACTCTTTTCAGAATTCTTTGGTTCTCCCCAGTAATCATATCGGTACAGAGGGTTGTCCGGATCATATTGATCCTTGCCAAAGTAAATAGGATCTATGTACCTACCAGGTTCTTCTAATGGAAGCCCAACAGCTTGCCGGCTGTGAATGAATGCATAACAGCTAGTTTAGGAACAGAGATAGTATTTCAAGCTAAAAACTTTTACACGAAGAACAGATGATTAGAATATGATGTTAATGAGAGAACACTCAGAAGTTTGAAGAAAAAAGGAAATAATTTTATACTAAACAAGGTTGCAAAATGACAGAATAAAGGGACTATCATCATGGAGATGAGATGTAAGTAATGAAATAAAAACTGAAACATGCAATAATATTCTCTTAGTAGAGCTTCTCTTTCCTTGAATGATCAAACATGTAAGTAATGAAGAAAATAATCAAACAGATTACCAGCTGATATCTCTAAGTAGAGCTTCTCTTTCCTCAAATGATCGACGCCAGTGAACGAAGTCGTATTCATCCATTTCAATATTTCTTCTCAGCTTAAAAATTTTGTACTTTTCCCCTCTCTCTTCTGCTTCCTTTCTAAGTTTGTTATGGTGCTGATATAAACAGAATACAAAGCAACCTACTAAGTATATAATAACTGTATCACTTTGTAACGACGCTTTAGAAGGAAACAACTAATAGGAGCATCACACATATAACTAATAAAACTACAATATATCAAGAAATTTCTTTTAATTTGCTTTGACAAATTCAACTTATAGAACTTCTCAGACACAAAATGCTGGAGGATATGTAATCTCGGCATAGCAATAGAATGCAGAATGGTTAATACTCTTAGTAGTCATCCAGTAGTAATTTTCTATCATACCGCTCCATTTTCATTGTGATGCAGATAGGTTTTTATAAGCTTAAAGAGAAAATTAGCCAGGCATTAACACTTCCACAGCACAATGAATACTAGTTCACCAACAGAACAATGCCATGTAAATCGATGTCAACAGAAAGTTCACTGGTTAATCATTTTCAGCATAATGGCAAATACTTCACTTCAAAGCATAGACCGAATTGTTATCTTTGATGTGCAGCCAATAGTGGCAAACTAAAAATATTCCAGATCAAGAAAACATTGTTTAACTGTAAAGATGAAGGTTGATGCTTTCGCAAACAAAAGAATTGATTTAAGTTTAAAAATAATATTAAACAAGATGATTACTACTGTAAAATAGTACAGTAAGAGAAGTTAAGAACTACTATAAGAAAATAGTTGTAAACAATTAACGAGCATGCCAGCACGGGTTTGTTCTCTGTTCTCCAAAAAAAAAAAAAAAAAAAAAAAAAAGGTATTTAATATGATGCAATAACTTTCAATCACATTATTGATCAAAGACCTTTTTGAATAACATCTCTAACTATCTTGCTGAGCATGCCTTTTTCAGACTTTTTAAGTTAAAACTATAAGTGAAAAAGGAAATTGATAATAGCTCAAGACAGTTTTTAGCTTAAAGAGAAAAGATCAATGGAAGTTAAAAGATACTTATTTTAAGCAGTTTTTGAACAGCCCCTTATTGTTGAATCATTCTTAGCTTTAAAATACTTTTGGTACTACTTGTAACATATCAGTGTAGCATTTGAGATGAGGTGGGGAATTTGCTGAATGATTAAATTATTGAGGTTTAGGTTCTATTCTTATCTTTCTGATCTAAACTCTAAAGCCACTCTCTTCCAAAATCATTCATGCTTCTGGAATAAAGAAAACACCATGGAAGCCACAACCAAAGCCAGAGTTGTGCTACATCATAATGGGACTAAACATTAATTGGTCAAGAATTCATATAAGAGAAGTGAATACAAAAAAAGAACACACACACGCATATATACAGTAAATCTGAAAACTGGTTCAATATATAACAAACCTGACGTTCAGCCCATGCTGCCTCCACATCTAGTTCTTTTACACTAGTTTTCTGCAAGAAAGTTGAAGAATGATCATATAAATATATTAGGGAAGAGCCTAATGCAATTTGCCAAAGAAAATGCTTACCAAAATCATTAGTGGGATTAAAGATTTCTTGTAATAAGTTTTGGTGTACTCGACACTGTTTTCTTCATCAAAATCTTCCTCATCTGTTAGCTCTGAAAGTTTTTTGTCTTTATACTTATCAGGATTAATCTCCATATCATCCACAATCATCTGTTCAGCGTTGTGTATCTGCCATAGCTGCATGCAAAAGGAGGCTTGTAAGCTGATGATTGTATGTTAAAGAGTAAATGTATGGTCAAATTTATATATGCTCAGTGAAATCTGATTACATGTGCAAAGAAAAAAAAAATTCTAGGATTGCTTAGCTTCTAGCTCATTATGGGTTAAAATACAATATAACAGCCGAATGAATCTCAATGCTCTAATAAGATTCATGTTCTATATTATACTAAATACTATCAAGAAAGATCATAAAGCCATAAAAATGTTAGACAAGAATGTTTCAGCTGGGCTACATCCAATTAGGAACTTAAACTGAAATGAAAGCTTCTCCCAATTTCTTTAGAGGTTTATTTCGAAGTGCACTAAAGGTTTCAAAGTATTAGGGAGCACAACATAAATGGACTGTGTAGATCTTCTTAACAGGAAAAGGAGATAGAGATATTTTCACCTTTATATGAATGAATTTCAGAGGTCACAAGTGAATGAAAAGGAGATCAAGCGAGGTGTGAACTTCCCAACTAAGTTCAACACTTACCTAGTTTCCTCTGTTTTACTTTAATGAGTTTTCCACAGGAAAGGCGTAACATATTTTCAAGGATTCTTTGATTAGCAAAATATTTTTATTGACTAGATTTATTTGTTATGAAAATATATATATGTATTACAAAAATCTCTTTCATACACAACAAACAAGTATTGTCTTCCAAGCTGTATGTGCCTACCAAAATCTTCTTTAGAGGCTAAAATTTAAAAATAAGGTCGCAGGAGAAAAAAAAAGAATAATCCACATAATCAAATTTCGGATGGAAACATTAACCAAAAGCCTCTAACGCATTTCTAAAAGAAAATAATTGAATTCTTCCCCTAGGGCATGGGGCTGTGTGCAGCAAACCAATTTAATGCCTCAGGTCAAAAGTTGGTGTAAATCAATGGTGAGAAACATTCCATGTGGTCGATCCCACTCATAAGAAAAATGACAATGTTTTGCAATTTTGCATATAAATATATGTTTAAAGTTTGCAAGCAATTTGGATGCCCAAAAATTGTGAGCCCTTGACTCCATTGTTAACTAGAATTTGTTGACCGCGACACTCACATTCTGACAATAAATAGTCCGGGTACTTATTGCCAAAGGATGCTACAGCCAGAGGAATCAAACTTATAAGTGCTGCTTAGATTATGAACTTGAATGCGACGTATACACAAATATGAGATTAAATAAAAATAAAATTATATGAGACAATATCTATATTGGCAGGTATCAAACTGCAGAGCCTTAGACAAAAATCAAGCAAGGTTCACTCACTGGGATCCTCATAAATTTAAGTGCACAATAAGCACAAAAGTCGGATGTGGCACAAAAAGTAACATTTCAACACCCATAAGGCAAAAGTCTCAACCCCAAGTTAATAGAAATAAGGTTTAATGTATTTTGAAGATGAAGCTAGAGTTAATATTGTTTGAAGTGGCTGCAACAAATCTAAGAAACAAACATGTTTAAGACACGTCATAGAAAATATAACAGGAGTAAAGGGGTGTCACCATACTAGATCTTTGTTGATCTATCAGGAAGATTACAATTGAAGCTCCTTTTAAACTTTTCCATTTTTGTTTTTTAAAAATGTTTTGTTCTTTATACTGTTTGTAAATGGGTACTTACTTAAACAACAATACAAAAAATATAAAATTTTACCACATTTGTCATTAGGACATTGAAAATAACTCAAGATACATAAAGAAGAGATAAAAGAACAGCTCAGTAGATTATCAAAAAAAAAAAAAAATGAACAGCTCAGTAGGCACTACTCAAGAAGCAAAAGCTAAAAGAACTGAAGGAAAGATTTTGCATCAACCAAATTGATTTGAGAATGTCCAAGATGAGGTTGCTTAGTGAAATTCAGAATCCAATAAGAAAATATAAAGAATATAAATTTATAGATTTCATTTTAAAAACCCACAATTATGCACGGTAATCACTGCTCAAACTAAGCTAAATTTGTAGAGAAATAGCAGAAAATCACAAGTATTAAGTAAATCCTAAATGATGCATAAAGTAGATACAGGTTTCAGTGGTAAATGGAAGTTACCTTGTCAACAAAAGGGTGATTTGATAATAGAGATTCCTCTTCCACTTTGATGCCAGGATCTTTCTTAGGAATCGGACTTCTACCACATTCACGCTGAAGAGAAAGGTGCAAGCCCAAAGAAAAGCTACCAATTAGAGATAGTCTTTGACAAATAAAAAATTAGACAGGTCAGGCAACATATTTTGGCTAATCGCCCCTTTAAAAAGTCAATGGCCGTTCAGAATCAACATACTACTACAAACTTTTATATAACAGAGACCTGGTGGCTTCTACTTCTCATGCAGCAAATTTCTAATCAAAACGGAAAAATTATCACAAATAACAATTATTAGCAAAGATTGAATTAGGCATAAGGTACTGATAATGGGTAAAGATACCCCAAAATGATACTGTTTGCAGAAATGCTTAAATCTAATTTCTTATCCCCTCATCCCACAACTACTGAGATATTGGAAGATTAATGGCAGCAAAAGATACTTGGACTTCTTTTTAACAGTCTTCTAGTCAAGAAGTTCCTCAAACCATCCCAAGAGATAATGCAGCCTATGATAGCCTAAAATGTTTTTGTTTCCCATCATTTCTTTATCTGTACTAGTCTATGATTCACCTGATACATGCATGCATGTGTAACAAAGATAGATAAAGCTTCAGATCAATCTCAGCCATAGCATTGGAAAAAAAAAAAAAAAAAGCACACTTACACGCAACTCATCCGGGTTTGTGTCATCATCACGATGAAATATTGGTGGGAAATCAAATCGGCGAAATCTGCAAACAAGGAAACAATAGGATAAACTAGGTAATAAGTTCAATCAAGACAAACTTATTTGCAAGTGATAAAGATCCTTGGAGAATAATAGAATAATGTCAACCTTTAGGTATGATCAAAATATATAATACGCTCTATTTTTGGATCAACAACTAAAGCATATAAATAAATAAAAGTAGAACTTTGGATACATACATTAGGTGATCTATATTGGGATCGACAAAGCGCATCTCGATTGGAAACCGAAACCGGTGAGGATCTCGCTTTGCCTGCAGAACAGGCCAATATTTGTTGTGAAGAAATTATACGTTTAAACAATTAAAGATAGAAGTCTACAATAAATATATATATAAAAATCTCCAAATGAATCTAGATGGAGAAGTCATAAGTCATATACCCATATAAAGTTCAGATAGTAACTAATAAGCCAAATATTATCACAAAAGAGGAAAAAACTATGAGACTAAATCTCTAACAAGAATAATACATAAACCCCGGATTTTTTAACAAGAAGTTCTACATATATCCCAAAGTCAATTTCTTGATCATGCCATCAATTTCTACAATAAACATCTCCAATTATTTGGCCAATCCTTTGGAATTTGATATTAAATAATTTTCACAAGGCCGGCCTATCAAAATTTTCACAGCCCCAAGGACAACCAATTAAGAGATGAAGAATCAGATTAAGTTTAACCTGATCAGTCATGCAAACAATTTCAAATACAAAACTAGAAAATTGAATGAGGCAGGTCTTTGTAAAGGTTCAGAAGATACATGGAGTGAAGGTATTTAATAGTTCCTACTTGCAATTCAAAGAAGCAACATAAAAAAATATATTGGAAGCCTTTATGAAGAAAATAATCACCAAATAGAATATTCAAAGAGAAAATTATCAGTTTACAAGCATAGAGAATAAAGAAGTCAGCCAGCATATCAGCAGAAGAATAGTCAAAGAGTGATGTATATGACCACATTTCATAGATAAGCACCCCATCACTCACCAGAATTTCCACGATGACATGCATACCAACTTTAATGTGGTGGCGGATCCAAAACCAGTCATTGCGCTTTATAGGAACCAATCTGAAATGCATTTAAAAATGTCAAGTCCTGGAAATCCCAAAAGTAAAAGAAAAGGGGGGAAATTTTTGGAGAATTAAATTAGTAAACCATCAGACTTTACATTAAAATAAATAAATAAATAAAGAAAGGAAAAAAAAAAAAACTACTTTTTAAGGTATTTAACGTGTAACACCAAGTTCTAAAAGTGCACAATTTTATCATCCTGGAAATAATTTCATGTGGATATAAGTGAATTAAAGGATTGCTACTTGCAACTTAAAATACAAAACAACTGTTACAGAGAACAACAAAAGAAATTAGTTTGACTATCTCCTCAGTTCATGGAAATTAAGTGGTCAATTTTATACAATATTCAAGTATAAATACCAGTGAAAACACAAGAGGACAAAATCAAATTCTGATTGCAACAAGAGTAACTTCTCCCGAAAGTTCAGTCAGTTAAGGATAAATTTTGAAAAACATCATTTATTAGCTTATATAAACCTCTTATCCAGCAGTTTCAACCAAAAGATTCTGTAGCAAATTTGTTTTCATCGACATGCACTTTTGTGGTGCTACTTTTTCCTCAAAATTTCATGATTAGTAAACGTCAGATGATACAACCAATTAAGACCATAGTATCTCATATATGACTCCAAGAACATTTCATCCATGCCTTCTGATTTTTAGACATCCTAGGTGGCCTACTGAAAACAACCCCAAAACAAAGAAGACTAGATGGTGATGAGGATAACAAGGATAAATTTGATACTACCAGTAGAAACATATAAAATGTTACAAATTTTGATCAGAATTGACATGAAGAATAATATGTATTTTTTGATTGGTGTTTACAAAAGTTTGTCCATGTCAAAAGTTCTTTATGGCTCTAGCATGATACTTTATTTTACATCTCCTAAATGTCTTAGAGGGTTAGAACTGCTCGTGGAATTCTGAATAAATTTCTCATTTCAGAAAGATTATACATAAGAATAAGAGAATCAAATAAGAAAATGAGAATTGCAACTTAAGTATGTCCAATGCTGAAAGATGTTACTATATGAATACACATAGATTACATGCAAATTTATTGGTTCTTAAACTTCAAATTTAACCAATATTTATAAGTTTAAATTTTTAGTGCATGTGTCAAACTTAACATGTTACCAAAGTAGGAGGTGTCATGTGGTTGAGCTTTAGCACCAACCCCTCTCCATAAGTTTAAGCTTTTTGGGTAGGTGTTAATTTAACAATTATTAGGAGATGAGATTTAATGTCAAGTGCTACTTAAAGCAAGGTTCCTTCTATATCTCATTCATGTGCTAGACTGAAAAGTTAGAAATGCAGTATCATGATAATAAAATTCTTTTCTAAAATTTTCCTAGAATTAGGAATGAGTTTTCAACACCTTTTATCCCTTTTATCCTAGATAAAGAATCTGCAAGTTCATCGGCTCATTTTTATTTATTTATTTTTTTTTTGGGGGTGAGGGGGGTGTGCTGCAGGGGTAAGTAACAAACTTTCTTGTACAATTTATAAAGCATAAAATATTACCCGTCATGAACACCACCAATGTCCACAAATGCTCCTTGATAAAGGTGCAGACCTGTCACTTTTCCTGCACAAATCTAAACAAAAAAAGTCTTGTAAATATATGCTTCATAAATGAAAGAGGGAAACAAAAATCATTATGATCTAAATAATATAAAAAATTCCATCTTTAAAGGATACATTTTTCCTGATGAAAATGAGTGAAACAACATTTGCCTAGTATGATGTCATAAATAGCTTTACATCAATAAAGATTTCAAATAACTATGGATGTACTGATTTTCATTTAATGATTTAACACACCCTCTCTCATGTGGACCGAAAACAAATTTTTATAGTTAGAATAATAATTAATAAATGGAGACAAAGACAAGAATCAAACTCAAGACTGCCTGTTTGATTGTATGTTCCCTTCTCTAAAAGCTTATATTGATAAAGAGAGATTAAATTTGACTACTTAACAACATACAAAAGAATTAGTTCAATATCTCTTAACTGTATTAAAATACAAGAAATAAGTATCTAAAAAGGTTTGACATTGGAAAAAGAGCAGAGGAGGTTTACAGTATAGAGCTAAAAGGGTATGAAACAGAAACTTACTTGTCCTGGATAATAAAACGGAAGCTCATACTGCAAGAAAAAGACAATAAAGTATAAGACTTCCAAATCTGGTATACCAAGTCATAAATTTCAAATTAGCAAACTGAACAAAAGATTAGCCCAATTTTCATACCATTCCTTCCTGGTAATCCTTTCCTCTTTTCCGACGGCCTGGATAATAATCTTGATCATACTGTAATCACATGTAAGGAGAGTAGGTCAGTTCTCTCAATATCATATTTGAAAGGGCCCAATCATATCAGAGAGGCTAAAAATTCCCCTTGGGAGTGAATCCCTCACCAGGAATGAAATCACAAGAATTCTCCCCCAAAACCTCATATGGTTTCAGCATCAGATGATTCTCAAATAGCAGGTCCAAATATTTAGATATGTGTTTTAAAATTAGACTGATGGAACATCCATAAATACCCAACAAATCAGGAACTGTATGATAATACATTTGTTTAATTCAGTTTTAATATGCAGTAAGTTTTTTGTGTAAATATTTTCTTAGTTCATGGCACATACATAAAAGAATCAGAAACTTTCTTCAACATTGAAATACTAATAAACAAACTCCTAGTATAATCCTTACATCCATCCCCAGAATTGAAGGAAAATTAAGGAAGTAGGTATGAGGTGTTTAAGTTTATACCCCTTTTTATTATTAATTTTTTCCCCCCCTCAAATTGGTCCAACTCAAACATGGAGTCAACTTAATTGGAAAAAGCAATTAGATTTCCATGATATGAAGGATTCCAAAATTTCAAAAACATCGTGTGATGCAAATAAAAGAAATAACTCTGTAAATGTGTCCTGTAGGTTATCACAAAATCAGAAAATAATTAACCAAATTCCCAGTCTTTTTGTCTTACATATACATAGCATTCCAGATTGCATAGCTTCCATGAAAAAAAAGGTTTAAAAGCTTCGCTCTGTGTGCCTTATTGCACCCCAAAAAACAATTAGTTATCAGGCAGCAGCTTATTAGTGAAACTACATCCACACAAAGTAACCATAGATTAAATCTTAGAGCATTCCAAATGGGCAATGTGCATGGAGAACTTGACTGCCCTGATTAACTACTTCAGCAGCAAACATGTAATCTCTCATATATTTCAGGAAATTTAATGAACAGTTTAAACAATCCCGAAAAGAACAAAACTTTAAAAAGATTAAAAAACTCAACCTTATAAGATTCCTCCTCCAATCTATCCTTATTAGCTGCAACCCACTCAGTATACTGCTTCAAGAACATTTTATAACGGTCCATGTTCATCTCCCCAGTTTCTGTTGATGACATCTCCTCCACCTTATCATAATCCACTCGAGTAACATGTTGCAATTTGTGTGCCCCACGTATGAACTCCAGCTCCTCTCTATCTACTTCCCAATCAGGGGGAGGCCAATCCCTTGGAGGTACATGGCGGAGAACCAGTGGTCCAGCCCAAACAGTATTCAAAGGTTCGGGAATCTCACCCTTTATCTCAAATTGCTTAGCATAATACTCATCCTCAGTAAGTCCCATTTGTTTAATCTTCTCTTTCCTGTATTTAGGATTCAACATTTTAAAAGCTTCAATAGATTCAGGGTCTTGAAGGGCAACTTCTTCACCTTCATTGAGAGACTTTCTAGCAAATTGACCTTCTGGAGTAAGAATTTCTTCCCAGGGAGCCCAACCGCGCTCAATCCAGTTCCGGCGACGGGCCTCATCTTCGGATTCTTTCTCTTTTGGTCGGAAATTTTGAAGGAAAACATCGTCATCGTCGGCCACCGGAAACTCATCAGAGCTGAATGACCTGACGGTGGTGGAGAGGTGGCGCTGGCATATGGGTTTACAGAGATTAATTCTGGCGAGGGGTTTAAAGGAGGTTTTGGAGGGGAGAGGAAGAGGAAGGAAGGTGGAGAAGGAAGGGGTTTGGAGTAGAGGAAGAGACATTTTTGGATTATGGGTGTAGTGGGAAGTGACTTTAGATAAAGTTAGTTTAATTAGTTATATATAACTCTCTCACTATATATATTATTTTTAAGGGTTTTCTATTTTTCTATATCTCGAACTCATATTCTTTAATAAAATAATAAATCATGTTGCTATTAACAATAAATTTTTATTTATTTATATATATATATATATGTATTCTCTAGTAGAAGATATAATATATACATTGTAATAGAATAAAACATCAACCTAAAACTAAGTGGATATAAAATATTCAACTCAAAAAATTTGGTGAGTCAAAAATAGGGGGCCCACCCCAAACAAAAACAAGAGACAAAAACAAATATCCTATTTAGATCTTATAATATCCGAAATGCCAATTGCACACTCATCTACATAGAGGGTTGGATTTGGTAGCAAAAAAACTAAACATGTAGAGTAGAATAAACTTAAACAAAGAAAAACGAAAAAAAAAAAAAATGAAGGAGAAGATCGGTTTCGGGCCAAGGGAGAAGCTGGAGCTAAAACTCTCCCTTAGCCGGAGAAAACACCCCCGAGTGAAGAGGCAACCGCTATTGGGGGAGAAAAGAGAGGTTTTTAGGGTTTCCAAAGACACGGGTCTTTTTCCAACCACTCCAACTTTTGGAAATATATATGAGCAGTATTCAATGTGTATTTTTAGTGATATATAATTCTAGTTGTGTGATGGGAAAGCGTATTTGAATGTTATATAAGGATGAGAATCGTGATATTTTTTGAATATGATAATCTAAAAAAAAAAAATCTCTTTTGTTGTGAGCACATAAACAATATCATATTAGACATAAATTGATTAACCGATAATGATGGAATAGTAGATATCACATTAAAAAGGAAAGATTAAAATTTATCTTTCAAGGTAAAAAAATCTTTATTGATCTGTCTCGTGATCATCATATTATA
This sequence comes from Cynanchum wilfordii, assembly GCA_025388415.1. Lineage (NCBI taxonomy): Eukaryota > Viridiplantae > Streptophyta > Magnoliopsida > Gentianales > Apocynaceae > Cynanchum > Cynanchum wilfordii. Next base: position 286,688 of record JAHSUH010005342.1, on the reverse strand, counting down.
GCGTAGCTAGTTGTAGAAATATATATATATATATATATATATATATATATATGAAAAATAAAAATAATCATATAAGCAAGGAAATCTTTTAATTAAATTATTGCACCACATCATGATGAGATCCATTACAACACATAGTTTAGCAATTGCGCAAAGCTTTAAACAATAGTTGAGATTGATAATAAAATAATGTTTACTTTATAGTATAATGGATAAGAATCGAGACATAAATAAAAACTCGTAATACAAAATTTGATGATAAATAAAAATGAATTAGACATATATTTAAACTTTTAAGATATATAAATTCCTTATTTAGAAGACAATAACAATAAAACTAAACAATTTAATTTTAAATGAAAAATTAGAATTAAATATTTTCGACATTATACTAATTAATCAACTAATATATTATAATATATATATATATAGTTAGAGTTTTCCGTGGAGAGTCTCTCTCTAAGAGAAGAACTTGTAAGTTTTTGACTGTACAATTAGCTGTCGCAGTGCTCCAATTGGTGCAAGAACCATCAACAGAACTCCAAGGATTATGCAAATCTACCAACAAAAAAAAACATAAAAAATTTCCATGTTAATTATACAAATATATACAACTGATCATAATTGTGTGTGTATTTTATATATATATATATAGAGAGAGAGAAAAAAATACCCAATTTGTGAACCAAGACAAGCTAAATCTTCTTGGTTTATAGATGGCAAGCCACATTACGCAAGGAAGCTACAAAAACAAAGGAAATTAATGTATCAGTGAAAAAAATAAAAGACACTTGTCATGACCCGGATTCACAATCCCATGCCGCGATTATGACAATAATAGACACGATAAATTATATATTCCCACTAAATGATATATTTTAGCGGGGGGGGACAAGACTTCATTCTTATATCCATAAATTATATATATATATATTTAAATGTAATATTTTAGTAAAAAAAAAAAAAAAAAAAGAGAAATTGAGCATGGATAGGGAAAGTGACTTACAAAGAATGTGGTTGGAGCAAAAGCAAAACCTCCAAAGAAGCTAAGAAGGCCACCAAAGAAAGGAAATGCCATTCCCACCACCATTGTTATAACTACACATCAAACAAGTTAAATATACAATAATCGATAATAAATTAAATTTATTAATAGTACCAATAAAGATTAAAAATATATATAAAAAATTAATTGTTATTTAAAAAATTTGGGTAAAAATTACTTACAAACATAAGTAGTACGAGTGCAAATACGAAGGCGATAGCTGGGTTCGAAATTCATCTTTATTATTAAAAATGATTCCAAAGTATCAAATGCCGCCATTGCAAATACCTGAAAAGATCAATTATTAAATAAAAAGAGAAAAAGGAACCAATTATACAAAAAATACGAATATTAGAGATCAAATTCACTAATTTTTGAAGACCAGAATCATAAAATATTAATAAAAAACTAATTTTTGTAAACTTTTACCTGATAACTACCAATAACATGGATGACGACGAACATATTAGCCATAGCAATGATCCAAACAGGTTTTTGGAGAGATATTAAGACATTATCTTCAACAGAATTACCAAAAGCCCAGTAACCGATGAAGGCGACCGGAAAATAACAGACGGCAACCACAACGTAGGCGATCAAAGTACCTCTCCACATAGGTTTCTTGGAAGGTTTTTCTTCGGTGGACGGAATTGTTGCCTGAATCTCCATGACGACGTTATGTCCGGCATATGCAAATGCCACGTCACCCAAAGCACTCAGAAAACCGAACACCCTTCCAGGTGTAGTTGTACCTCTGGAGTGATACTCCACATCTGGCATTGCTCCTTTGTGTGCAGATGCAGCCCAAGCTACTGTGGAGTAACTGTTTGATGGAGTATGTATATTAACATTATATTTAAAAAAAAAAAAAAAAAAACAAAAAAAAAAAAAAAATATATTACAATAAATAAATATATATATATATATATATATTAAAAAAAAAAAAAAAAGAAGAAAGAGAGAGAAAAGAGGAGAAAAAAAAAAAACCACCAAACAGAAAAAAACAACAAAAAAAAAAAAAAAAATCCAAAAAAGAGTATAACATGAAGATATAAAAATTAAGTATGTAGAAAATAATAAGGAGATGATAATTATGTAATTAATATTAAAAAAAAATTATATATCCTGTGTGAAGAATGGTTAAAACGGTTGTTTTTATACTATCTATGAATGTGATGATACTTAAGTCAAAATTTACACAAATACTGAAGAAAATGTATATTCCATAAGCGAGGAATGAGTTAATACCCAATCCTCAATATGATTAGAATCCACTTATGTTCATTATATATATATATATATATATATATTATATATACCTTAGAGACATGATGGCAGCAGCAAGAGAGACAAGAGAGATGGAATTGTAATCTGGAAGATGAGACAAAAAGAGATGAAGAGAACCAAAAATCATAATGAAATATGTAATCTTGATCGATTTGCAATTCGGACAAACGGTATCATGGAATTTCTTGAGTGATTTTCCACCGGTAACCATGTAGACAATGTCAAGACCAATTTGGACAAGAAGTTGTTGGGGCACAACAATCCATAACCCTAATTTTTCACCAAAAGCATGTTGTCCTAATTCATGGTACCTGTTGAATCTTTTTCCAGGTACCATTTCGTGCATCTCAACCATTTGCCATAAGGTGTAAAGAGTTATTATCCATGAAAGAACCACTACAGATATTCCAGGACCCCTGCAAAATTCGTTAATAATTATTTTTACAACACGCATATATATATATATTTATTATTTAAGAATTTCAAGAATTTTTAGTAGTGTACTTAATGAGATAAAAAAAAGATCAAACCGTTTTGCTGGGTTTTTTCAATCTAAGTTTTTGAAACCCTAAAATTTTCCAAAACCCCCCCGAAAAAGCCTTAATAAAAGTTTCTTTATAAAAAAAGGAAAACAATTATCACCCAGGGTGGTAAAATCTTGATTGATCAAATATGCAATGAAACAAACATCATTAAATCAAAACTGTAAGATCAAACCCTTATTAAAAAAAAAAAAAAACGCAAGCAATTTACAGTCAACTTCAAACTGTATTACATAAAAATTGATGAATTATAGATACATTTGTAGAGAGAGTTATATATATATATATATATAGAGAGAGAGAGAGAGACGTACCATCCAAGTTCAGACATGGCGTAAGGAAGACCAAGAACTCCAGCACCAACAATGGCAGTAACATTATGAAAAGCAGAATGAATCCAAGTAGCGTTTCTAGAAGAAGTAACAGGAAGCCAACCGTTTATATCTTTAATTTTCTTTTCTTTATTATGATCAGCACTTGAAATCTCCATGGCTTTCTTACTTGTTGCTTCTTCAACAAAATAGCTTAGAAAACCCGATCTATATATATATATATATATAAAATAAGAGAGAATCAGGAGGTTTATGGATTCCACATTTTACTGCGTGAGAGAGTGAGAGAGAGAGAAAGATTGTTATTGTTCAGGAGAAGAATCATCGGATCTGAATATACGAGGATAACTAAATTTTGACACAGCCAACCGCCTTTCTTTCCTTAACTATTTAAATAAAATAAAATAAATTAAAAAAGGATAACTAACCGTCCGAATTATCCTATGATTTAATTTTTTTTTTTTTTTTTTTTTTGAGACACAAAAGAAAGAAACCTAAGTACATCAAAGGCTTTCCACACAAGAGACCACCATCGTTGAGCTCATATCCTTGTTGGGCTACATTAGTATGATATTGTTCATTTTGAGCCTAAAGTCTCACAAGTTTTTTTTGGACACTTCTCAAAAGACTTCATACTAATGAAGTATGAGAAATTATTATGTTCTAACCAATTCTTGCATGATTTTAGATGTGGGATTTAGGTTGATACCCCAACCCCATTGTGTCCCATTTGCGCACAATGGGGTACCTTGGGCAACAACTTCCCGAATGAGTGTTTTGGCCGTCTCCATTAATATGAGCTGCTTTGTGTTAGAGAAGAAAATGACAGAAAGAAATATAAGAATAATAATATGTTACTTTTCTTCCAGGCATATATCAAATGTCACTTTTCTAAAGGTTTAGGACACAATAAAAATAATACTACAAGAAAAATTGAATTTAGCGACGATTTTTTGTGACGGCCTTTGAGCCGTTGCTATTAGTGACAATATAACGATGGCTAAAAAATTCATCACTAATAGCGATGAATTTTTGCGACAACCTTTGAGCTGTCGCTAATAGTGATGACACAACGACGACTTAAAAATCCATCGCTATTAGTGACATATTTTTGTGACGGCCAAAAAGCAGTCGGGAATTGCAACGGATTGCGATGACTGTTTTACTATTGTTCAGTGACCACTAAGTGGACATTGCAAATCCATCACAATTTGCGATGTTTGATAAACTGCCAGGTAATTGTGACAAATTTGCAACAATCGTTTTACAATTGCTTAGCGACAACTAAGTGGATGTCGCAAATGCGTCATAATTTGAGATGATCGATAAGCCGTCAGTAATTGCAATGGATTTGTGACTGCCGTTTTACAATTGCTAAGCGGCAACTAAATGGACGTCGCAAATCCATCACAATTTGCAACGGATTTGCGACGATCAATAAGCCGTTAGTAATTGGGACATATTTGCGACGTTCATTTTGCAATTGCTCACTGTTGACTTAGTAGAAGTTGCAAGTTGAGAAGGATTTGTAATTGCCAAAAAGTCATCAGTAATTGTGACTTGTGATGGTTAATAATGACGGTCACAAATTCCGATGGATTTGTATCTTTATTTTATTTACTTTTTGTCATTTCACTTTCTTTTATTTATTCCAATATATATATATATATATATATATATATCCTTTTTTTAATTTAAAAAATTATCTAGCACAGCAAAATTTAATATGTAGCACAACAAAATTTTTTTTTAAAAAAACTTAATTCTTCCACATAATACTAGAGAAACTCTTAGCCCCAATGTGCTAAGGGATATTATTTTTATTTTTTAAAACTTTTTTGTTCTTGCTTTTTTTTTTTTTTTTTTTTGTTATTATTATTTATATTTTTTATTAAAAATTGTAGTGACGCAAATAGTGTGAGGATCGTCACAAACACTGCCTCGTATTTTTTTAAATATGCATTGAATCTTTTAAAAGGACTTATGATGTAAATTATTATCCTTTCAATTGGTATAATTTGTGTATATCTATCTATCATTTATTTATATAAATAAAGATGTTTAACCAATAAACTTATATTAATAAATTTTATGTAGGCATTGTATAATCAACCTAAATAATTCTAAAATATTTGGACTGAAATTTTTCAATATTCTTTGGAACAATAACTAAAATTATTTTTTAAAAAAAATCATTAGAATTCAATAATTGAGTTATACATCTCAATCATATATAATTCAAGCAATTAAAGAATAATTAAATAATAATAATAATTAATATCCCCTAAAAAAATACGATATAGTTTATATATTTTAAATAAATTTATTTTATAGAGAGATTAAATTTTAAATTTATAAACTATTTTATATTTAATCTATATTATAATTTTTTACTGTAAAGAAATTTATAATTTTTAAAAATTAAAAAAGAAGCAAATCTTAATTTATTGTTATTGTTAAAAAAGAAGCCGATCCTCGGCGCCCCTCCGATTAGCCTCTAGAGCTAGCTCCAGTTCATTGACACGAGTAGCTTTCAATTGCATCTCTCGAGAAACAGAAGCCAATTGATCCTGCAGAGACTTGATCTTCAATTTATCCTCTTGACTAGCCGCCTCCATCTCACTTATTTTGGTAGAGAAGGCATCAAGAGCGCCCTCGGCTTTTGCCCTCCTTTCCTAGGCAGCCTCGGCCCCCGGCTTCCTGAATGTCCGTTTCCCCGATTCGCGACACAAGTTCAAAAAGTGGGCCAAAAACTGCTGAACACTTAGAGTAAGTCGGAGAAGCAACATGACGGACTAACAAAAGGAAAAACCCCGAAAAGATACAACTTACCCGAGTCAGTAATGCTCTAGCCCGATTGACGGACTCCTCATGAGAAACTCTGTCCAAAGAAAACAGTTGGTGGATGTCGACAACACGAATGATCGGAACCAACCCCACGAAGCTGGCTAAGTCACGGTGGGCGAAATTCAGCCCGGACAGAGGCGGAGCAAACGGTTACTATCTCCGTCTCGAAGCTCTCTCAAAGCCCTAGTGTCTCGGGGAACCCGGAATCCTTCCTTCAACTAGCTGGCGGTTCCACCTCGAGACGACTCGGAAGAAAATCCCAAGCACTCCAGCCTGGGAAGCCAAGTCGGAAGGATCACGAAGAGGTGGGTCCGCACTTTTCTCCTTCCCCTTACTAGAAGCCGATGGCAATTGTGGCGGACTAGGGGCCACAATGGTACCAAAGAAAGAAGCCACCCCAGAGTCCTCCGATAAGTTGATAAGAGAACGTACCCGCAACTTCGACGAGGGCTCGGGTCTGGGGAGGCCGCTCCACCCGAGAGCCTTTCTTGGAAGGTTGAGAAGAGGAAACCTCTGATGGCCGCTTCATCCCACGACCAGAAGGGAGCGAGGACGAAGAGACACCAGGGACAAGGGCATTGGTGACAACGGAAGTCTTCGATCGAACTGTTTTTCCAGCAGGAGAGGGCAGGTTGGTCTCCAAGGCCTCCAGACATCTCTGCCGCCCCTTGCCGGCCTTCTTGAAACCCTGGTGAAGCGACTTGAACGACATATCCGCAAGAGAAGAGCGAGAAAAGTCAAAAGAAATCAAAAGGCAAGAAAGGGAGAAATGAAGTCGGACCACGGTACTCCGTCCTCACCGCCACTCCTAGACTTGTTCCTCTGTGAAGATACACCGGACGTACAGCGAGGGCACTTCGACTCAAAACACTTTGTTGGGGTGGATCACCCATAAGGGATAGGTCTCATCCTTTATCCCCAAGAGTTCCCTCTGTCCGACCTAGGCTTTCTATCCCACACCCAAGCTCTCTCTCTCTGGAAATGTAAACCAAGAAAAACAAAAGTCGATCCCCCTTGAAGAGCACCTCAAAGTGTCCCCAACAAATGACATGAAACGCTGCTTAGCGGCATCAAAGCAAGCCTTTTTCGAGAATACCTCGACAAGACTCCCTCTTGCATTCAATAACATAAAACTCCAAAAAACCGTTAAACGGCAAAGGAAATCTCATAAAATGGTTTAAAACATCTCGAACTTATAATCACAAATACTCATCACTGTTCACTTGAAGTTTCCCAAATTCTAGTCCCTCCACCATCATGTAAGGGGAGAGTCGAACAACTTCTTCCGTGTCCTCAAGGAAACAAGGGTGGTCCCTAAAAACTATCTTTAGAAGGGATACAATAGTAGTAAAAGAGAATAAATCTTTCAAATTGACATTATCCAATGATAATGAAATACAATAAATCATTCAATTCCTTCTTCACTTTTCTTTGACTATTGGAGGATAGTTTGGATGTTTCGCTAATGGGTCTTTAGCGAATTCACCTAACTTTATACCCCAGGAGAGGGCCATTACTTTTCATTTGGGTGGCTTTTTGTCCATGCCAATGGAAAACATTTCTTTTAAGGTGGAACATGTTCCTCCCATTGCTAATTCATCAAGTTATCCTCAATAACATCGAAGTATAAAAATTAATTTTTTACTACATAATAAACAAATAAAACTTTACTATTTAGTTTACTGATTAAATCATAATTCAAAATAAAACATTTTCAAGACTCTAAAATAACAATATTTAGACACGTATCTTAAGATTATGAAAATAATTAAAAAAAAAAATATCTTTTATAATACTAGACTTAAAATAATTTGAAATACAAATTTCTAAATAACATCAATAAATAAAAATATAACAATAATTAAGTATTCCGGAAAATAGTACACTCGCACTTTAAAAAATAGTTTACTTGAAAAATAATATATAAATTATTTACATAACATTTAAAATCATTTATTTAAACTTGAATAAAAAGATAAAATTCCTATATTTTAGATTTCTACATTTAAAAACGTCACTTTCATATACTATACATATATATATTTTTAAAAATATATACTCTTTTAAAACTTTATCTTTTATTAATAATAAGAGTATATAAAAAATATATATAACTATATATATATATATATATATATATATATATATATATATATACACTTGTTTCATTCTTTTTTTAAAAAAAAACAACAGAGTTCAATCTGCTACATTTAAAAATATATCAAAACATTACTTATCTTATTCTTTGAAAATATATATAAATACATATACATACACGAACATATTATATATACATATCGTCGCCATAAATATTTTGATCGGTTATGGTAAAGATTTGTAATAAATCGATTAATCAAAAAAAACCTAATAAATCGATTAAAAATCCTAAATTTTCTAATGATAAAAAATTAACAGTCATACAGATTCCTAATAAATAGATTAAATATATATATCACGTTTACAAAAACTTTCAATTAACGATAAATACCATTTAAAAGCGCTTAAATCAATCACTTAACAATCATTCGCATTCGGTGTTTAAATACGTAAATTATTCCAATCATGCTTGAAAATTTCATTTACGATAATTAAAAGAAAAGGATAGTTCCACAAGATCTCAACTCAAATACTCGCTTCTAAATTTTCTGTCTCTTCATACTCTACCAACAATCCATTTCACTGAGTTAGTAACTATTTTTTTTTTATAACCATATCTTATAATCATAATAATATCATATGCTATAAAATCTCTTACCTTTTCCACCAAAGTCCGAATATCCGGAAAGCCCTAATTCCTCTCCTCTCTGGCCGCTCTCTGGTTCTAAAATGAAATGAACCCTTCCTTAACTTGACAAACAAATACTTATAAACCTCCTTCTTTTTTTTTTTTCTAACTATTAAATAATTAATACTTAGTCCTCAAACTCTATAAATATCACAAAAAAAACCCCTTAAAATAAATTAGGTGTATTACACATATCTGCAAGAGAAGAGCGAGAAAAGTCAGAAGAAATCAAAAGGCAAGAAGGGGAGAAATGAAGTCGGACCACAGGACTCCGTCCTCACCGCCACTCCCAGACTTGTACCTCTGTGAAGATACACCAGATATACAACGAGGGCACTTTGACTCAAAACACTTTGTTGGGGTGGATCACCCATAAGGGATAGGTCTCATCCTTTATCCCCAAGAGTTCCCTCCTGTCCAACGAGCTTTCTATCCCACACTACTCCAAGCTCTCCCTCTTCAACACTCAACCAAGGAAAACACAAGTCGATCCCCCTCCGAGAAGACCCCAAAGTGTCCTCAACAAATGACATGAAACGCCGGGCTATCGGCATCGACGCAGAAACCTCGAAGGACTCCCTCTTGTCATGACCAAAGTGGTTAGGCGGGAAAGGAAATCCTTTGACACTCTCGACGGTAACCCACTTGTTCTTGAAGTCCAACTTACTTGGAGGGGGATCGAACAACTTCTTCCGTGTCCTCAAGGAAACAAGTGGGCAGGTCGGGAGAGAGGATAGAAGAGATTAAAATAGGCTCCACTCCTACTCACCAACACAACATAACTTAAGATGGAATAGCTTGAATTGCTTTAATGAACACCTCTTGCATGGATGATTTTAATTTTATAGTATTTTCTTATTTGAGCCAATTAAATATTTTACAGAATTTTTATGTATCCTAAGTTATTAAATACTGACATGTTTTTTAATTGTGAGGACGATGAGAGATTTTAGGTGTGTTGGATTGGTAAGCTAAAATAATTATATCTAATTGGTTAATAGAATTATCTAATATTGATTTGTTAATATCAATATTTAAATTTATTTAATTATATAAAATATTAAAATTTAAAAATAATATAAATTAATAAGTTATTTAATGATAAATATCGTGAATTAAAATATATAATTTAAAAATATAATAATTTTTTTTAAAAAAAATTAATTATTAATTCAATTTAATTTACAATTAAATTAGGATTAATATTAAATTGATTTGCATGCTCTTATTTAAATAAGCGAATTCTGAATTCTAACCACTATTTTCTTTTTGATCGAATATTGACATATGAGATTTAAAACCTTAATTAATTATTAAAATATTTATTTCATGTGTACAATTGTAATTACGCTCTCCTAATATAATACTGTTAAAAAAATATAGGAAAGAAAAAAATATAACAACAATAATATGTTAACATTCTGTATAAGAGTGTTTGATAGTATGATACCCATTCCACATCGAAATGATAAGTAAATGTGTAATGGTATATAAGAATGAACCTATGTACTCATAGTCAACTCGGGTATCCCTTTGTGGTGCAAGGGAGACACACATCAAGTAGTTGATTGTGGTGTCAGCCAACCCATAGTCGCTGGCATGGGCCCTCGGGTCCAGATTGTGACAGTTGGTATCAGAGCGGATAGCCAACCCGGACTATGAGAACTAAGTGCTACACCCGGGGGGGTGAGAGCCACCTCTAGAATCCCGAACGTCCACTGTTTGATCTTGGGCAGAGTCCAATTATGTTCAGTTGGGACCCTAGCGAGGACGCTAGGCCTTAAGGGGGGTGAATGTGATACCCCATCCCACATCGAAATGATAAGTAAATGTGTAATGGTATATAAGAATGGCCTAGGTACTCATAGTCAACTCGGGGTATCCCTTTTGGTGCGGTGAGGACAACACCAAGTAGTTAATTGTGGGTGTTGTCGGGCCCATGGTCGCGGCATGGGCCTACGGGTCCGGGTTGTGACAGTTGGTATCGGAGCGGATAGCCAACCCGGACTATGGGAACTAAGTGCTACACCCGAGGGGGTGGAGCCACCTCTAGAATCTCGGACGTCCATTGTTTGATCTTGGGTTGAATCCAATTATGTTCATTGGGACCCTAGGGAGGATGCTAGGCCTTAAGGGGGCCATGGAAGGGGAGAGGATGTGTAATGAGGGGGGGGCCATTTGGTGCAATGAGGACAACACCAAGTAGTTGATTGTAGGTGCTGTCAGGCCAATATCGCGGCACATGCCTACGAGTCGCGAGACGCCCCAAATTCGGACCTAATTTAAAAATTAGAAAATCCCAAATCTAATGACTTAACACGGCTATGTTTAAAATAAAACTTTATAAAACATTTAACAAACAAAAATATACTTTGAAAAGATAAACTTATATTAAAAACTAATATTTTAAAAAAACAAAATATCTTTGAAAAGATAAACTTATATTAAAAACTAATATTTAAAAAAAAAAAAAATATTTTATCAAACTTTAAAGTTAAAAAACTAATATTATAAAAATTGAAAAACTATATCATTTATAAAAAAAAAAAATAAAAAATAGAAAACTATATTTTTTATCAAAATCGAAAATCAGAATATTAAATATTTTTTTAAAAAAATCAGAAAACCAAATATTTTAATAAATTGTAAAATCAGAAAATTAAAATAGAAAAGAATAATCTTTTGGAGAAAATTTATCAAATAAATAATTTTTAGAAAACTTGAAAGTTTTTATATAAAAATAATGAAAATAAATAAATAACTTTTAATAAAATCAAACTTTTGAGAAACAAAAGAAAATAGAAAGATAAGTGAAAAACTTTAAAACTTGATTTACAACAAGACAAAAAGTTAACATGTACCAGAATCAAAACACGAAGACTTGGTTGTCCTCACAGCATCAAAGGTGACTACTTCTTATATACGATTACACATTTACTTATCATTTCGATGTGAGACGGGTATCACAAATAGTTTGCAGAATTTAAATAACTCTAGATAACGTTGTTTTTTATATATCCTGCAATATCAATATTAATATTAATATTTATAAACTTGAAAATAGCTCTGGTGTCTTTTGATAGATAAATATGTTTTGATAATATCATTTCAAATAATATTTAAATAGATGAATAATGTTTTGAAAATATTCCAACAAATACATTGTACAAATATTTAATTCTAAATGGAAAACTAGAATTAAATATTTTAATATAATATTATACTAATTAATCTATTAATATATTATAATATATATATATAGTTAGAGTTTTTCTTGAAGACGTCTCTCTCTAAGAGAAGAACTTGTAAGTTTTTGACTGTACAATTAGCTGTCGCAGTGCTCCAATTGGTGCAAGAACCATCAACAGAACTCCAAGGATTATGCAAATCTACCAACCAAAAAGAAAAAGGAAAAAAAAAAAAAAGATTTTCATGTTAATTATATATGTATATGCATACAACTGATCATAATTGTGTGTATTTTATATATATATATATAGAGAGAGAGAGAGAGAAAGCTTACCCAATTTGCGAACCAAGACAAGCTAAATCTTCTTGGTTTGTAGATGGCAAGCCACATTATGCAAGGAAGCTACAAAAACAAAGAAAATTAAAGTATCAATGAAAAAATATAAAAATTCAAGAATATTTTTGTTTTTTTAATTAAAAGACACGATAAATTATATATTTAAATGTAATATTTTAGTAAAAGAAAAAAAAAAAAAAAAGAGAAATTGAGCATGGATAGGGAAAGTGACTTACAAAGAATGTGGTTGGAGCAAAAGCAAAACCTCCAAAGAAGCTAAGAAGGCCACCAAAGAAAGGAAATGCCATTCCCACCACCATTGTTATAACTACACATCAAACAAGTTCAAGTTATATACAATAATCGTATCGAGTTAATTTAAAATAATTATTTAATACCGATATAGAATTAATAAGTAGTTAGCATAATTAAAATTTAAAATACAATAAAAATTAATTGTTACTTTAAAAATGTTGAGTAAAAATTACTTACGGACATAAGTAGTACGAGTGCAAATACGAAGGCGATGACTTGGTTCAAACTTCATTTTTGTTATCAAAAATGATTCCAAAGTATCAAAGACCGCCATTGCAAATACCTAAATAAAAAAGGAGAAAAAGTGACCAATTATGCAAAAAATAAGAATATTAGAGTCCAAATTTATTAATTTTTCGAGACTAAAATGATAAAATTTTACCTGATAACTACCAATAACATGGATGACGACAAACATATTAGCCATAGCAATGAGCCAAACAGGTTTTTGGAGAGATATTAAGACATTATCTTCAACAGAATTACCAAAAGCCCAGTAACCGATGAAGGCGACCGGAAAATAACAGACGGCAACCACAGCGTAGGCTATCAAAGCACCTCTCCACATAGGTTTCTTGGAAGGTTTTTCTTCGGTGGACGGAATTGTTGCCTGAATTTCCATGACGACGTTATGTCCGGCATATGCAAATGCCACGTCACCCAAAGCACTCAGAAAACCGAACACCCTTCCCGGTGTAGTTGTACCTCTGGAGTGATACTCCACATCTGGCATTGCTCCTCTGTGTGCAGATGCAGCCCAAGCTACTGTGGAGTAACTGTTTGATGGAGTATGTATATTAACATTATATTTTTTTAAAACAAGGACAAAAGAGTCATCTTAAATAAAATAAAATTAATTTATATGTCTTCCATCTCCTATTCCGATACTTATGTTAGAGAGATAAATTGTCACATACTAAACTTATGTAGAAATGGGTCAAATTTTATAACAAAGGTTTGACCTCCCGCTCTGATACCATGTTAAAAAAGAGATAAATTGTCGCATACTACATTTATATAGAAAGGGGTCAAATTTTATAACAAGGCTCGACCTCCTACTCTGGTACCATATTAAAGAGAAATAAATTATTGCATACTAAACTTATATAGAAAAGGGTGAAATTTTATAACAAAAGCTCGACCTTCTACTCCGATATCATGTTAAAGAGAGATAAATTATTACATACTTCAAAATTTTAAGTTAATATAGAGAGGGTTTAAATCTATTCTCTTAACAATATGTATATGTATATATATATATATATAGATATAGATACATACCTTAGAGACATGATGGCAGCAGCAAGAGAGACAACAGAGATGGAATTGTAATTCGGAAGATGAGACAAAAAGAGATGAAGAGAACCAAAAATCATAATGAAATAGGTTGTCTTGATTGACTTGCAATTAGGACAAACGGTATCATGGAATTTCTTGAGAGATTTTCCACCAGTAACCATGTAGACAATGTCAACCCCAATTTGGACAAGAAGTTGTTGGGGCACAACAATCCATAACCCTAATTTTTCACCAAAAGCATGTTGTCCCAATTCATGGTACCTGTTGAATCTTTTTCCAGGTACCATTTCGTGCATTTCCACCATTTGCCATAAGGTGTAAAGGGTAATTATCCATGAAAGAACCATCACAGTTATTCCAGGACCCCTGCAAAATTTGTTGTTATTATTATTACACCAGATAAATATATATATATATATATATTATTACAAGAATTTCAAGATTTTCTAGTAGGTTACAAAATGAGATAGAAAAAGATCAAATCTAGGCAAAGAAAAAGTCCCAAAAGTTTAGAGAAAAATTCTTAGATTTTTCTATTAGAGAAGTAAAAGTTATGGATTCAAGATCAACGAACAAAAAGTTTGAAAGTTTAAAAATAGAAAAATTTATCAAAAACATGTTTGATAGTAATTTATCAAAAGCTTGTTTTAAAAAAAAAAAAAAACCTAAAATTTTCCTTTCACTCCCCAATTTTCCAAAACCCCCAAAAAAGCCTTAATAAAAATTTCTTGATATAAAAAGGAAGAAAAAATTATCACCCGGGGTGGTAAAATCTTTATTTATCAAATATGCGATGAAACAAACACCATGAAATCATTAAAAAAAAAACCCCTTATATAAAAAAATCACAAGCTTTACAGTCAACTTCAAACTGTATCACATAAAAATTGATTAATTATATATATATATATATATATATATATATATCTATATATAGAGAGAGAAGTACCATCCAAGTTCAGACATGGCGTATGGAAGACCAAGAACACCAGCACCAACAATGGCAGTAACATTGTGAAAAGCAGAATGAATCCAAGTAGCGTTTCTAGAAGAAGTAACAGGAAGCCAATCGTTTATATCTTTAATTTTCTTCTCCTTTTGATCAGCACTTGAAATCTCCATGGCTTTCTTACTTCTTGGTTCTTCACAGACACTAAACAATAATAATAATATTCTCTAGAGAAACCCTGTATTTATACAGATATATATATATATATATATATTAAGAGAGAGAATCCGAGGATTCCACACTTTAGTGCGTGAGAGAGAGAAATTGCAATTGTTCAGGAGAATTGTCCAAGAGAAGATTCGTCGGATCTGAATATACGAGGAATGGAAAATTTTGACAGAACCCAACAGCCTTTCTTTCCTTATTTAAACAAAATAAAATAAAATTAAAAAAGGATAATCTAACAGTTCGAATTCTCCTATGATTTTAATTTTAAAGTAATAAATAAAATTTTCCTTATTTAAGTCAATTAAATATTTTTCCTGAATTCTTTACGTATCCTAAGTTATTAAATACTAACATGTTTTTTTAAATTGTTAGGATATGAGAGATTTTAGGTGTGTTGGATTGATAAGTTAAAATAATTATATCTAATTTGTTAATAGAATTATCTAAAATTGATTTTGTTTTTTAGATAAATTATCTAATATTGATTTGTTAATATTAATATTTTAATTTATCTAATTATATATATAATATTAAATTTTAAAAATAATATAAATTAATAAGTTTTTTTTCCATAATTAATAAGTTTTTTAACAATAAATATAATAAATTAAAATATGTAAACCCCTCTATTCGTTTTAACCTTATAATAATATTAGAATATATATATATTTCTCATCCTCATTCTAGTCAAATAAATATTTGAGTCTTTATTTATTATATTTGTTATAATACAAATTCAATCTGATATTGGAACTAATTTAATTTTTTCTTTAATATTTTTTTAAATCTTTATTATAAAAATAAAAAATAAAAAATTTAATTTTAAGTTTAATATTTTTCTAATTAAAGTGAATTCTAATATCCTAAAATCGTTTTTTCTACTTATCATCTTAAGACATCAAGATAATATTTACTATTCTTTTTTTTATAATATTTTTTTTTAAAAAAAATGAAAAGTAAAAGATAAAAAAATTTTAATTTTTTTTTAAAAAAATGTAAAAATCTACTCAATGTCCAATTCAAATTCACAAATTTTTTTGTATTATTTATAAGGAATATTGTAATTTAGTGTCATGTCCCGTCCCGAATCTAGGTTGTAACACGACCATACCTTCAAAGGTTTCTCTCGAAAACATAAGGTCTCTAAATAACTACTAACAAAATATTCTCCACAAGGATATATCAACCAAATAATTGAAATCCAAATTCTCAAGCAGATATTCTTAAAATAATTCCCAAATGTCTAAGAATATACTCCAATTACGGATAACGAATTTAGGGATGCAACCCCAATTATTAGCAAAAACAAAACTAAATTCCAAATAGAGTTTCAAACTCCAACTAAACAAAAGAACAAATAAATAAAAGTTCATCTATCAAAACTCAAGTCATCACATATCTTCTTATTCCTCCTCACTAGTATCTGCAAAAAGGGGTATTAGAGGGAGGGGTATGAGCTAAAAGCCCAGGAATAAACAGAATTTAAATTTAAATCAAACAAAACATTTATCTTGTGAAGACAATCAAGACCTCAAGCAATGTATCGAAAATATAAGAGTATAATAAAATCCATATTTCAAATATAACTCCAATAGAAGAGTCATAACACTAATTACATATAACTTTTACTCAACAAAATAGAACAAAAAGGAATTTCAATTCAATTCCACTTTCTTTTTATGAGGCTCAAGTAAGTAGTCATTAATTGGTTTTAATCGATATCGATCCTAGCTTTTAATCTCGCTAGGTAGGCCAAAACCTATAACAGTAGAGCTTTTTCACCATGCTCAATGGTTTCAGAACTTATAGTTTGGAACATGTTCCCCCAACTTCATTCTAAATAGCTTGAGCCAAACTTATATCTTCTCTTTTCTTAGAACTAAATAACTTAAATAAAGTAAATAATGAAAACGAATGTAATAATATCCATAACAGCAAAAATTTTTTAAAAAAAAAAACACCAAACTTCAGTAAAATTGATTTATATTAATAAAATATTCTATATACACATAACTTAGGATACTGGGTCGAGGTTGTGTGGTGGAGTGACAAGAGGCCACCCCCCAACCACCCCTTCGGGGGTTCGATTCCCATGTCCCCCTCCCCCATATATCAAAAAAAAAAAAAAACTTAGGATATTGGAACTTTCCATACAAAATAAAAAGAAGCTGGTGTATTTTCCAATCAGTTTTTTTTAAAAAAAAAAACAACTGAAATAATAAAAAATTAAAAAAATTAAAAAAAAAAAAAAAAAAAAAGGAAAAGAGAAATCTTTTTGAAAACAAAAATAGCTTCTGAAATCTTATAAAATCGAATGTCAATTTCGATTACGAAACTGAAGCTTACGAAATAATTGAATAAAATACGTAAATTAAATAAGTTCTGAACAAACCAAAAATTCCAGAAACTAAATTACTGTAAAATTTTTTATATTTTAAATTCCCTCCAGAACTTTTACGTTCCAAGATTTAATAAAAATAATTTTTAACAGACGCTAAAAAATGCCAGAGAGTTAAAGTTTCAAAAAGAAACAGAAATTCCTCTGTAAAATTGTTAATCTAATAAAATACAAACAGTAACTAAGCAGATCCTTATAATTCAACCATATTAAAAATCATAACTTAAAAATAACAAACTCTAACAAGTCTATAAAATAAAAAAATAAAAATTCCTTTTGAGAAAAATATCTTTTTACTCACCTCTGAATTGTACCGAAAAGGAATCGAAATCACCAAGCAAACCCTTGTATCCAACCTAAATTAATTAATCAATGAAATTCTTTAACCAAAGGGTTTTGATTCACAGATTCATTCTCTCTCTAGGAGTAGAATTGTCCCCCATCTCTCTAACTGAGTTGTATCTGCCTAGTTCTTCCTAGGCTTACCGGAGACTTCTGTTCTTCAACACTCACCACCTACCCATCATCGAACATTTTTCTCTTTCACCACCAAATCAAGTACTAATCCACCTGCATTTACTCCTCATAAATTCCCTTAGAAAATTGTAATGGTGATTTGAATTTTTAAAATTAGATTCAAATATATACCTAAAATAGAAATTATAAACGTGTTTGGATATATATGTGATTGTACATGAATTTTTTTAACTTCCATATTATGCGTTTTTATCTTTTTATATACTTAAAAAATGCACAGAAGTGTTGTGTTATCCTTACATCTTTTTTTTTTTTGATTGTACATGTATTTTAAAACCGTTCATGTGCTTTGTTTTTATTCATGATCCTTATATTTTGACATACAACTACAAATTGTTAAACAAGAATGTCAGGCAAATTTTTTTCTGATTTCGATAACTATTTTGAATCTAACTAAACCAAAGTTCTATTTTGGAGGGAAACTCTCTCTCCTTATACTTGACTTTCAATAAGTAAAATTTGAACTCGAGATCTTGTGTATTGAGAATAAGCTCCTTCTACTTAGACCAACAGTGTTGGTGCAAAGAAAGGAAAGTTGATAATGTTTATAAGTATTTTTAAAATTTGTAGATTGAAAAGTTTAATAATATTATCCATCAAAAATTTGTTTTTGTTATAACCTGAAATTCCACATGGTTCGCTTAGGAGATCTCCGAGCAATTACTAAGTAGAGTTTAAAACTCTTTACTTAATAACGCGTTTTAAACAAATAAGCTCACGCATTGAGATACTTATAATATTAAATAAGATCTAAAACTCTTTATTATATTGTTTGATGTCTATTCCCTTTCTTTTTACACCTCATTAAAACATATAAAATTAATTTGTATTATCTAATAAAAATTTGAGAATATTAAAAAAAAAAAAAAATTTAAATATAAATAGATGCAACATATAAAAAAATTGTCATGTATAAATTAAGGGTATTATTTAACACATCACCTTAATTATCTAATCTATCCTTATGAAAATTTTCATAATTTCCTTTATTCTCTATATATTAAAAATTAATCTTTCAAAAATATTAAAATAAAAATAATCAAATAAGATAAGATATAGCCAAAAGATATAAATGAATTTGAATGACAATAAGATAGATATAAAAGTTATGAATTAAGTCAATGAAAAAGTTTATTGCGAATGCTATATGAGATTAATGGTTCGTCACTCGCTATAACCACTTTATAAGAGTCGGATAGTATAACAAAAATATATATAAATTATATTTTTTTAAAAAAAAAACAAATCCAATCTTTTCATAAAGAATATATATATATATATTTCAATTGTAATGTATTACCTTAAAATTAAATCTGGAAATAATTCATTAACTGCTAATAATCATGAGAAATTATTTCTCAAAAAAAAAAAAAAATCATGAGAAATTATTATGAATCGGCATTGCACATGCTTGTTACTTCCAGCTTATATATACAGAATTTGAGAATTAAAAAGAAAAAAAAACAATCAGAAGATATTAGCGCATAGCGAAAGGCCACCCGAAGAAATACGGCGTCGTTGGTTGTACATTTCACATAAGGCTTCTTCCTTGCGCTGATGCTTTATTAGATAATCAGACATGTCAAAGTATGGCTTTCTGTGCGACCCAGAATCCACAAATTTCTCACCAGTATCTTCGGTATTCAAGTAATGTTCATTCATCAATCCTGGAGTCCAACTTCCATGACTGCTCCCAGAGTATGCACTCGGATCTCGACCCGAGGCAATATCCTTAACAAACAAAAATACAAATGAGGTTTCAAGGTCTGAGTTACCAAAATAAAATGTTGTCCATAAAAAGAATTGCTATTTTGAAGAACTTGTTAATAAAATAAATTGTACAACTCACCTGTTCAGCATCCCATTGTAAAGATTTTTGAGTTATGGGAGTCCTCGATTTGTTTTTCCCCATTAGGGAACCATCATTGCTGGTTTCCCATTGCAGCCAAGGAAGTACAAGACCGTCAGTTACAATAGGTTTGGTATTAGATCCTACTGGACTCTCGAAATTTTCGGGTATTGCACAAGGAGAATCCCTTCTCTTTGTTGGAACACCTCCCAAACTTGAACTTGCATCACTCCTTTCTCCATCAAATGATGATATATCTGTATCTTCCACATTTGAGATAAAATCCTCAAAATATCTCTCTGCCTCCTCAGTCAGACGTTTAGACGTTCTATTTTTGTCAATACTCCGCTGCAAAGTAGAAAAGGTAACAGTAAAGGAAAACCTCACTTATGCATATATAACGACCATTTCAATAGAGAGAAAAAAAAAGCATACTTTTCTGGCTCTGATTGGTTTCTTCTCAGCTGTAGAATCATTAGAATCAGGGCTCAATTCTCTCACAATTTTAGAAAGCTCTCTACCATGTTGCTCCTCCAAGATCATCTCAGCAAGAAGATCTTCTCTGCGCTTTTGAGACTGCAAATTTCAATTGAGATTCATCAAGAAGCAATAGATGTTAAAAGTTTTAAAGAGTCTGCTACTCCTACTCGGGCAGTGGGGTACATTAACCATTTCCTAATACCAATCAGATCATTTAACACCACAACATTTAAGTCTTGGATGATAAATAACCTAGTTACATCCATGCATCAGTGAGAATCAGTAACTGCTTCAAAATATACTGTGGCACACTTCAACTTGTATGTTTTCTTTCATTTTTAAACCTCATTTCTGTGTATGTCACATGCTTAACAATTTCATTCATAACTCATGAGAAAAATAGCCATCAGCATTGCTACTAAGACATCTAATTTCAAAAGAACCATGAACCAAGAAGTTTACAATTTAGGAATAGACAGAGTAGGTAAAAATCTGAAAGCCCAAAGAAGTTGTTGAAATATATTCTGACCAGAGATATTGAAGGGATGATGCTGAGCATAAACTTTTGTATTTCAAAATAGCTCTAGGTCTGAAGTAGGCAGAACGACTTTAAAATGCTATACAGGGCAAGGAAAAAGAAAATCTCCAAATAATGGGAAATCATCCATGATTTTCCGCAGCAATGACAAGTGAAAACATTTCTCAATCTTATCTTTGGATTGATCCATGTAAGACATAAAGCATCTGCTGGGAGGCAAAAAATTAATCTAAAATTTGATAGTGCCAGAAACATTGAAGTGAATCTGACCTTCAACTGTAAAACTTTTTATCCAAGGAGTAGCATTAGCCTGTTAGAGTCAAACTCTCAAGAGGAACAATCGTCCTTAGATATTCACACATTCCAACCAGATAAAGATCCAAAACCATCCTTGGTAAAATACATTTGGATGGTCTAAATTAAGTGAAACAAGTTGGATGTCATCCAATCCAATAATATTAGCGGAATTAAATAGATATTCATCGGATGCAATAAATAACCATCTAATTAAAAAGTCCGCACCTTGTCAACTTTGTTATGTTAAATATTATAAAGGTTATATTTTGATCCCAAAGATAATTACATTTAATCCTAATACTTATTAAATGCTATCAATTTGATCCTCGCCTCACATTATTTATCATTTACACACTAAAATTTAGCAAATTAGTCCTGATTATTGCCAAGAGTTAGGATATGATCAACAATGCCACTCTTCAGTAATTAGCCAATGCTTAGAATGAAAATAGTTAGCAAACTTGGGTTAAAATATTTATGATAACAGTATCATCATTAACTTTTTCCTTTCTTTTTAAGGTTTGTAACGTTTATTATTTCTTCCTAGAAATATAAATATATAATATCAATATCTCCTTGTTGTAAGGCTTTATGGGTTGGATCAACTCAGGTCTGAATTTGAGTTCAACCTAGTTGTTACAATTACTTTATTCATATTTGTATACTCCATACCCAAATCCAAGCCGGATCTGGTTAGCATTTATTTAATTGAGTTCTTCCAAACTGATATGCTTTTACATAATAATAGTTATAGTTTGAAATTATTTCTGGGAAAGGAAAACTTGAATAAGAAAAGTAAGGATGGTAAAAAAATGAGAATGAGATTTTTATAAGCAAAAAAAAGTTTAAAATACTTATTTATTTTACTTAAATAAAAATGTAATGTATATATATAAAGGATAATCAATAGATACCCATCATCCATTCAAGTTCAAACCATGTCTAATTATAGAAAGAGATAAATGTCGGAGACCTATTTAATCTTGTCCAAATAGACATGAAAATCCATTTTGCCACCTCATACAACCAGGTAACAGCTGATTAATCATTGGAATTTATCTCATCTGTTTCAAATGACAATATGTTCCCTTTTGTTAATGGTTGTTTGGAAAGAACTAGAGGCATACTAAAAAGTTGCTTTCTTAAAGGCTAACACAATGGCATCCAAATGCTACTCTTAAGTTATTAACCTTAGGCTTTCACAAATAAAACATAATGTGTAGTAACCAAAAAGGTTCCAAAAGGCCCTTGCTAAAGTATCGTTTTATGTATAAAATTTGACTAGATAAGGTATCAATATATGACTCCAAGTTAATGGGGTTTTAGATAACAAAGCCTCAACAAGTTCTTTGGCCTGTTTAAGTATTTTCCAGCTGGCCATACATGTAGATTCAACTGCAACTTTTCATTTAGAACTGAGAACTGATTTCGTTCAAATATATATATATATATATATTGAGAGTTGAAGAGATATTTATCATAAGATCTCTCTAATGTAATTAACCCAAAGTCATAGGATATTTTCCAGGTGAAGGATACAATATCCAGTTTTTAGTCTAATGTGCTCTCCAAATTCATGCATTAGATGACAACTACAAGGAAGAGTTTACTTTTTCACCTAGATACATCTAAGGAAGCAGAGTTCAAAAGATCCAATAAAATCTACCATCAAATGTTGATAACATTTTCTTCCCCAAACAACTCAGGAAACTAACATCATTGTTACCTTCCACTAAAACTACAAAACTAAAATCAGTGAATTACCAAAAATAAGAAAATGAAAACAAAAATCAGTGAAGTCATCTACTTTTCTTGCTAACCACAAAAATGAGACTTGAAAAGGAAACAAAAGCCAAAGAGAAAGCTGTTTGCTGGAAGCATAGAAGTCATAAAAGTAATTATCCAACTCACAAGAATCACATACAATGTGCAGATTTGCTGGAATGCCTTTGTGTTCAAATGTAAAAAATACCTGCTCTAATTTTGTTGCATAATCTCTTTGTATTGTTGAAAAAACCCGAACAGCATCACATTTACCGGAATTATCATTAGCCAAAACAGTGCTGTTTCTCACTACAACCTATGCAAATTGGAAAGAATGCACATGTCATCTCTAGCAAATAAAGAATTTAACTGTTATTTTCAGACCTGCAGAAACAAGATGAACTTGCAAAACCAGATATGAATTTGCCCTGAGACCAATTTTACTCATCAGCAGAAATGAATTTCAACTTACTTGTTCAAGTTCAGTTCGGATCTCATCAACAGCATGTCTCAGTTCTTTCTGCATTGCTTCATATAGACCACCGTTAACATCTTCAAGGGGGCGTTCAATCTAAAAAGAAAAAGGATAAAAAACAAACATGAAATGAGGAACCAAGAGCAAAAGCAATGGATGGTAAAGATAGCCTCTTTAAGCAAACTCAACCAACCCTCTTCTGCGCATAAACTGCTTGAATAGTCTTCTCCTTTCCATTTTTCCTAGAACAAGTGTCCTTTGTTTCCTCATCAGTCAAGGCAGATGAGTGGCTCTGAAAGTTCAGGTAAAAGGATGTTATACGTTGTTCCTAACCTCAGAATCTACCATAGTTCATAATATGTGCCCTCCTATGCTCAGCATGAACACACACGTAAAAATAAATAGGAAAAGAAATATTTGATACATCTTTACCATAAAAATCACAAAAAAAAAAAAAAGAAAACAGAACAATACAACTTTAAAATGAAGAAAAATCTTACAGAATAACCATCATGTAGACGTGCAAGATCTTTATGGCTGAGAGATTTTCGAATTCGACGATCACCTGAACCTGATATCTTCTGTGATGAAAAAGTCTGTTTCTTCCACTTATCAATGTTCTTCACATCAGAATGACTGCTAGTATTTCGAAAATGATCTGCTTCACTCTGACATATAACATAAAATGTAAATTTTTCCACCACAGGAGGAGTATCAATTACAGTATAATTAATTTTGGTTTCTTGGTACCATTTACAAGCACATTCAACTTGACAAGTATTTCTTATTCAAATAACTACATCTGTGAAATTGGAACAGGACCTTGTAGTCTCCATCGTGCAGAAGTAATGTTAATAAGAGGGTATGAATGTTTTAGAAAATAAATCCAAAGAATGGTTGAGTATGTGTACAGTTAAAACATGACAAAATTTTTTCTTTTTTTTTTTTTTTCCAAAATATACCACAAAAAGAAAGAAGAATACATGATATAAACATTCTGTTCGTAATTATGTGGCCACAAAGCAAACCAGAAAATGCATGTTCACAAGCATGCTGTATAATGCCATACAATGAATCACGATAAATAGGAACAGAGCATACTTAAATGCTCACAACTCTTTTTCTATGTGTACTTTCAAATTAAAACCAAAACTACCAAATAGATACAGCATTAAAAACTACGAGCAAATACCTGTACACCTTAAACTACCAAGAAAATACTTCCACTTTTAATGTTTCTACAACTCCAAAAACATTGATCAGAAAAAGGAACAAAATTCTAACTAGTACACAAGTTTTGTACTTTCTCATTCTATTTTTCATTTAAAACATAAGAATGGACAGACTGGTTTTCACAGCCAATTGCTCTAACAATTTTAAGTTAAAAAGAATTTTCTCCATTTTGCATTCTAACATCTATGAAAATTATTGATAGTTCCTCTCTTAGGCTTCCACAATACCACGCTATGATAGAAAATAATGTATATATCAATTTTAGCATAGAGTCCAGAACATCTTGCTCATCCGGCAATAGAATTTCATACTAGCATGTTTAAGTTAAATTAAACAAAGCCCTGATACCAATAGAAGAAACAGCAGTTTTGAAAAGATTCCCGAACTTCACAGAGAAACCAATAAGGAAATTCCCATAACAAAAACTCCTGCTTTAAAGCACTTTGCAAGTTTAAAAGATAAAAATATTAAAGAAAAACAAATAACATGAAAAAGAGCCCCTTTTAAGGTAAAATTCTATGGTCCCAGAATCAAAGATAAATGTATAAATTGCAACCTAAATAAATTATTAATAGTAGGTAAAGAGCCTTTTTCAATCCTATCAGTGCTACATTTTTTAACTTTCATCTTGATACACTTCTCAATTACTGAAAATAACAAAGAAAAAAAGATTTCATCTACTTTCATTATTTTTTGCCTAGTCAGATATGACTTTCATATACCATATTGGAGGGTTAATGCCTCTCTAAACATCATAAAGCAAATCTGGTACTCTAAGCTTACTGTAAAAATATTTAAATGCTCGAACTCAAAATCAACCCGCATTTTATACTTGAAGTAAATTAGTACCTCACTTTAGTTTCAAATTTCATGGACCTCTCCATCAGTAAAATTAATATTCTCTCAAGCAACTAGATTTATAGAAGAAAAATGAGAAAAAAAAAAAAAAAAAAAAATTCTTTTCTTCCCTTCTATATTTACATAAATATTAATTGAAGCCCCCCAAAAAAAATTTGACATGCTTACACTGCACTAAATATACAACTGTATCATAAAAGAACAGATGACCTTTATTGTTATTGGTATTCTCTACCTCTCCTATTTATTGTCACAAAATACACATGAATCCAATCACCTAGAATTTTTCACGGATCACAAACTCATTAATTACTCAACCAACATCAAAGTTCCCACTGACTTAATTTCATTTGAGTTGTCCCGCTTGGTTAGGTCAAGCTTAAAGGCCCAACTCATTTTTCTCTCTATTAAACATATTCAAATTTCAAAAGGACTTCATAATTTCCTCTTCTTTCTTTTTTCTTTTTAACTTTTTGCTCTTGAAGAATCCAATACTTCTTTTTCTTGTCATATTAGAAATAAAATGTAATATTTATTGCCCTTCTCCTATTCTACTCTTTCAACTACTTTAATCCATTTAAAACATAAAGAAAACATGTGTTCTTTCTCAGAGGGTGTCAAGTATGTCAGATGCCATGTAAAAGAAAAAAAAATAAGAAGAAAGAACACAGAGGAAGTATCTTTATTCTCGTATTGGATGCATCCACACTTATCTCCCAAAAACAAAAGGGGCGAGGGGGAAAGGAATTCTTTTAAGGTAGATTACAAAAAATAGTAACCAATTCACCAACACTAATAGAAAACTAAAATGGGAGAAATGGGGAAAATAAAATGGTAAGTACTGATGGTCGGCAATGTAGAATCATCTGCTCAGCTATTAGAATTTGAGTACAATAACCGCCTAATACACATTGACGCCTCTAAAGAAAAATTTCAAACTTTTTTCATTTTCTTATTTTCCCCTTTCTATCAACTTTTCCTACAATTATACAGACATGATTTTCGCGAGTAATGTAGGCATGATTTATTCAAAATTTAAATGTTTTCCCATATTGGAATTAAAATTAATCAAGAAAAATATATATATATATATATATATATATAATCATATAATTAAAAAGGAAAAAAAAATTAGCTTTTACCTCTGAATCGCTAATTTGATAGCGAGCAACTGAGACCGATCTCCTCCTCCTGGGATTAACTTCCGACCTTCCCTTTTGGCCACCTACACAATTAGAAACTGCAGTTTTAGCTTCGCCACCACCATGTCTCGAAACTGATCTCCCACGTCTCTTCGACGAAGCAGTATCACTCGCCCAACGACCAACATCAGAGCCGCCCCTAGTCAAGCGGCTTCGACTTCTTTCACTACTTCCTCTCTCCTCAGCATTACTTCCACCACTATTATCCTTAGAAGAAAAAAACTCAACAGTTAGATCATCTAGACTAATCTCCGGAAACCCCGAACCTCTAACGGTATTGACAAACTTTCCCCTGCGCAAAGCAGAGTAATCAGCCACCGGCGGCTCCTCTAATTCCAAGTCCTCCGTAGGCAACCGACGAGAGAACTGGCTCAAACTCCTCGACCGCCGATGCTGATGAGTTTTAGTAGATGAACTCCCGAACGAATCGTCCGCTCCGTTTGAAATGCTGGAACCGACGGACGACCGTTTCGTCGTGGATTTAAACGCCGACGTAGCCATTAGCAAAGAAGGAAACAGAGATTCATAAAAAAATAAATAAATAAAAAGGGAAGGAGAAATTTGGATTGCTGGGTTTTGAAATGTGGGGATTCGAAAAATGGGTTCAGCGACAGAAATGGCGAGACTGAGAAAGAGATGATTTTTGGCGGAGGGATCGAAAATAGGGGAAATTTTGAAAATGAAGAAGGGGTAGGTGGGAGCAGCTGGAATTCTTTGTCAGTGGGACCTTGTCTTTCCTCCAAATTAGTCAACGCTAAGGTCTACTCTTTCATTGATCTTGGCAAAAAAAAAAAAAAATTGATATTTTTTATTTATAATTAATATTATTAATTTTCTATAAAAAAAAAGTAAATTAGTTTGTTTTTAGATGATCTCGTATGTAGAGTTATCACGTCTCCAATTAATCGTGATTTAGCTCAATTTGCACTTGTGTAGTTCAACTTTTATTGAAAGGGAAAGACGAGAGATGTTTAGTGTCTATGATCCGGTGGAGAACTTGGATGAGAACGTTGGAGGAACAGAACTTATTGTCTCGCTACACTTCGATAACCCAACATATGTTGAGTCATAAAAATGAGGGGCAAAGAGAATGTTTCACTCTAATTTTTACATTACGTTTACAACAAAATGAGTAAATTAGTATAAAAGATTAGTAATATTAGTAGTTTGACGATAGATTCATAACTTGTTAATGTACTTGCTCACATTGCATGCATGGATGCACTATGGACAGAGACCATTATGATCTCCTTAATCGAAATGATGAAGTTATTTACCACTTGGTTGTGCATTGATGACATGTCAAATATACTGAAGTACAGTATGAGTTTTATTTTGTGTACCACATAAGATATGTGAGGCCTATCAAAATGGCTTATACTTTGGATTTCTCACATTCTTATCTACATTTAAAAATATAAAAAATAAAAAAAATAAGTTTTATTTATTAGATTTTAAAAATTTACTTGATATCAAATATTTATTATTTTTAAAACTTTTTATTTTATATCTATATTTCAAATAACCTTGCAGTTAAGTTTAACTCTTAGATTGATTAATTTTTTTTAATCTTTTTTAAAAACTTATTGTGAGTTTGATCTCAAACAAATTTACTTTTGGTAGGCTCAGTCCTAAATTTTTTTTTTTTACTTTTAAAGTCCCAAATTCTTTTATTATAAACAAATAAGGTCCTTTTTAACGGAATCTGTTAAAAAACTTATCGGTTGACATTGTTTAATTAATTTAAAAAGGGTAAAAATGTCATTATAAGTGAAAATAAGAAAGAAAAAAAAAATTAATTAAAAGTTGAGTTGTCAAATTCTTAATGGCTATCATCCCATCTTTGCCAAATTAAATTTAAACGAAATTACAAGAAAAGAAAAGAACCACCGGTCATCGTCTTCATCTCCGGCGCCCTCAATCAAAAACAAGTCGAACAAGGCGACGGTGGCCCGATTCCCTCGGAACCGGGACATGTTAGAATTGTGCGGGTTGCCATGGGGAGTGAACCACTTCCATCTCTACAGCCTCATTCTTCAAAGGTTTTCCCTTTGATTTCTCTAGATACTTCTGCTACAGTTGAGAGTTCATTAAATCAAACTCGGGCCTCAAATTCTTTCCCATAAATTGCATCCGAACTCGATGTCTCCTCCTCATCATCATCAGAGTACACACTCTGTTTGTCTCTTCTCCACCTAGTCTCCTACATCTATTTATCAAATGACGCCTCTCCGCATTCTCGCAACTTCTCTTCAGCCATATCAAATTTCTTAACCTTCTTCCTCAACTGATCAAAACTATCTAAACCACTAAACTCTACAACTGAATCCTCAACTGCAAAACACTTAGGTCTTTTACTCCCGGATTCTTCAAGAACATCATTCACATTCTTAGCAAATTGACGAAGCTTTACTTGGGAATAGTCTAAGTAAGTGGAAAGCAGATAGTTGACAAGCTGATCAACAGTTAGGTGTTTAATTTGGCATGAATTAATGTGACGAAGGAGCTTCTTCTTAAATATCGACGGTAATTTGCCTCCTCCAATGCCGCTTCCATCCTGCCGTCGCCTTCCCATCCCGACCACCATTGTTCAACTTGTTTTTTACTGAGGGCGCCGGAGATGAAGACGATGACCGGTGGTTTTTTTTCCTTTTTTTTTTTTTTTTTTTTTTAATTTCGTTTAAATTTAATTTGGCAAAGATGAGATGGTAGCCATTAAGAATTTGACACCTCGACTTTTAATTAATTATTTTTCTTTTTTTTTTTGACATTTTTACCCTTTTGAAATTAACTAAACAATTTCAACCGTTAAGTTTTAAAGTTTTTTAATGGATTCCATTAAAATGGATCTTATTTGTTTATAATAAAAGAGTTTGAGACTTTAAAAGTTAAAAAAAAAATATTTTAGGACTAAACTTGCCAAAAGTAAATTTATTTGGGATGAAACTCACCAATTATTCAAAAAAAAAATTCATTTATTTTTTTATGTCAATTTGTATTATAATTCTTTTTTTTTTTTATACTCATAACTTTTGAAATTTTTTATCTTACGATTAATTTATTTATTTACTTTTTTTTTCACTTAGTTCTTTTTATTTCAATTTATATTATTTAATTTTTAATTACAAAAGTAATTAACAAAAAATTAAAAAACTTAATTTGGATTTTTTTCATCCTCTTCCTTTTTTATATATATTGTTGATTTTGAATCTTAAACAATTAATTAAAGTATAAAATTTACCTTCTTTTGATTTTATTTCCTTATTTTTTAAAAATTTTATCTGAAAATGTTATTCAATTGTTTAATCTATATATATAATTATTTTTCTTCTTCTTCGTCTTTGACGCTATTCATCGAGCAGTTGGTGTGCTAAATAAATTTTTCGGAGATTTGCTTTTGCAACATGGGATTTCCGAAACTCAAATATGTTGGTCATTGTTCTTTTCGTGGCCTTGGATTTTTTCCAGACGGACAACCATTTGAATCCATAACTATATGTACGGAAGAGGAATAAGTGCTAGCTTTGTTCCAGTCTCTCCCACTAAGACTACTGGTTAGTCTGCTAGTAAGTTCTTTTTTTTTTTTTTACTCCTCATATATAATGATATTTTTACTTTTTTTTTTTAATTAACTAAATAATATAAACTGTTAACTTTTTTGATTTTTTTTTACAGATTCTATCAAAAAAGACTTTATTTTTCTTTAATAAAAAAAATTTTGAACTTTACAAGTTAAAAAAATATTTTGGGATTGAGATTGTCAAAAGTAAATTTGTTTGGATCAAACTCACAAATTATTCTTAGATTTTATGATGGAAAACTCTTTGATTGAGTATATATTTTTTTTAAAAAAAAAAAAAAAATACCCGCTGATTATAATGCCACGTAATAATTGAATTTTTCACCATTCCCAAAATATAATTTTTATCCAAATGCCAAAAAAAAAAAAAAAAAAAAGTTCAAACGTATCCTAAAATATGGGAAAAATATTCCAATCTGAATAATATTTTATTTCGTGGACCATATTTTTATTTAAAAAATTAAAAAATTTTAAATATTTGATTTTTTTTTTTAAAAAAAATATTAACATATGATATTAATTTTTATTTCATTTGTTGGGATTTCCTACCTATATGAATATATGTATATTGTGCTATATTTAGACAGTGCTTGTATTTAGATCAGCATAGCATTGATTGGGCCGTTTATTGAGTCACTAATTAGACAATGATTAGTTGTATATAAACATCTTTATTGAGAGAAATATGACACATAAAATTCTGCAACCCTAATTTTGTCATGGTATCAAAGCCTCCACATAAACCCTAAATCTCCAAACCAATACAGATATTGCCATACGCGAGTTTCTGTTGTAATCATGCAAGAAAGCGATGGGAAAATCGACCCTTCCTCCCTGTTTTATCTCGGGTCAGGTGATCAACCGGGTAATCTGATTACCCATGTTTTATATCGCATGGTCTCGAGCAATTACTCTTGCTCTGAAATCTCGACGAAAATTCGCGTTCATCGGCTTCTTCTCATTCCTCGGGTACACCCTATCCTATAGCATCTTTTCTCAACTGTGATCAATTTTCTATTCCCCACAGAGTTTTCCTTGCTGTTGTTCTTGCTGGTCGTGAACCTCGCACTTTTCGTCATGCCATGACGGATGCTGGTTGGCGCACGGCCATGCAATCTGAAATTCACGCTCTTGAGGCTAATCACACTTGGGATATGGCTGTGTTACCACCGAACAAAAAGGCTCTCGAATGTAAATGGGTCTACAAGATCAAATATCATGTTGATGGCACCATTGAGCGCTTAAAAGCGCGTCTTGTTATCTTGGGTAATCATCACGTGGAAGGTCTCGATTACACTGAAACATTTGCCCCTGTGGCTAAAATGGTCACTGTTCGTGTTTTCTTGGCTCTCGCAGCTGCCAAGAATTGGGAGCTTCATCAAATGGACGTTCACAATGCATTTCTCCACGGGGATTTTGATGAGGAGGTGTACATGGAATTACACCCCGGTTTCCATGTTGATAATCCCGATATGGTGTGTGCCGTCTCAAGAAATCCTTGTATGGGTTACGGCAAGCGCCAAGGTGCTGGTTTTCCAAGTTGGCCGCTTCCTTGACTCGGTATGGCTTTCTTCAATCTTATTCCGACTATTCCTTGTTCACTCTGCGCCAAGGTCAAGTCCAGTTGCATGTCCTTGTTTATGTTGATGATTTAATTATTTCTAGCAATGACTCTTCCGCTCTGGCTGCCTTTAAGAAATATTTGGGGACTTGCTTTCATATGAAGGATTTGGGTGTTTTGAAGTATTTCTTAGGCATTGAGGTCGCGCGTGGTCCTGCTGGCCTATTTCCGTGTCGGCGCAAGTATTTGCTCGATATTATTGCCGACACAGGTCTCTTGTGCCAGGCCGTGCGCTTTTCCGATCGTGCAACATCATAACTTGGGTCTTGCCAAAGGCCGACTTCTCACCGATCCGGAGCGCTATTGTCGTTTGGTGGGGCGTCTTATTTATCTCTCCTTCACTCGCCCCGATCTTGCTTACACAGTCCATATTCTGGCACAGTTCATGAATGCGCCACGACAGGAGCATTGGGATGCCTCCCTCCGTGTCGTGCGTTATCCGAAGGGTTGTCCTGGACAAGGGATAATGCTTCGCTCCGATTCTGCACCTGTTTTGTCCGGTTGGTGTGACTCCGACCGGGCAAGCTGCCCGCTCACTCGCAGATCTCTCACTGGTTGGGTTGTTTTTCTTGGTTCTTCCCCGGTTTCTTGGAAGACAAAGAAACAACATACTGTTTCTCGTTCTTCTGCTGAGGCGGAATATCGCTCTATGGCCGCTCTTACTGCTGAATTGAAATGACTGAAGTCTTTACTTGCTAGTTTTGGGCTGGATCATTCTCGTGCCATTCCTTTATTTTGTGATAGTAAGTCTGCCTTGCATATTGCTCAAAATCCTGTGTTTCATGAACGCACGAAACACATTGAAGTTGACTGCCATTATGTTCGTGATGCTATTCAGGCTGGTCTCATCACTACTTCTCATGTTTCTACTGCTGAGTAGCTTGCTGACATCTTCACTAAGGCTTTAGGGCAACAACAGTTTTCTTCTCTTCTTTGCAAGTTGGGCATCTATGATCCGCATGCTCCAACTTGAGGGGGGGTGTTGGGATTTCCTACCCATATGAATATATGTATATTGTGCTATATTTAGACAGTGTTGTATTTAGATTAGCATAGCATTAATTAGGCCGTTTATTGAGCCACCGATTAGGCAATGATTAGTTGTATATAAACATCTTTATTGAGAGAAATATGACACAGAAAATTCTGCAACCCTAATTTTGTCATCATTACATGTTACTTACAAAGTTTATGTACATAATACTTAATTTAAATAAAAATTAATTATATCAATGTAGAACTTTTTAAAAATTTTTATTGTAAATTAAGAAATATAAAATTTAAATATATTTATCTTTTTACCTAGTATATGAATATTTTTTTTAATGAAATTTAAAGATTTTAAAACAACTATAATATGACTTAATTATTTATAAAATTAATATATATATATATATTTTTTTAAAAAAAAACTAGATAAATACTGCTTCTTTATAGTACTCCAATGTTTAAAAAAAAAATTAGGGTTAATTCTCAAGGTTGATTATTAAACTGACATTTATTCTATTTTTATTAGTATTTTAGACAATATTTTAAACGATGCCGTAAGAGATTTTGTGTATTGATATTAAAAAAGAAATAGAATTACATGTTTTCACCATTAAATAGAAAATACAAGTTCAAAAAATAAAATTTAATTAATTTAATTAATTATAAGACACAAAATCTTGTTACATAAATAAGACCCTTCCTTATTGGCTAACCTCAACTAATTTAACAAGGGAAAAAATAGCCAGCCAAGCCATTGTGGACAAGCATCTTCCATGACAACTTTATCTTTATTCAAACTCAAAATTTTGTAAAAATGGAAAGTTCACAAAGGAACATGATCTAATTGACATAGCCATATTAGTCATGGCAAGTCAACCTTAAAAGCTACATTATTTTCCAAAAATACTCAAAACTTTATTCTAAATTCAACATTCTATTAAATAATAATAATTTAAAAAAAAAAAACTTCTTTATTGATAATTGTTTGATTTAACAAATCTTGTTATTTGCTTCACTTTGTTGAATCCATATGCATGATCAAATCAATCACTCGAGAACTGCAAAATTCATAAAACATAAATTATATAGATATTTATATATGAATTTATTTGTTGAAATTAATGTTGCATTTGTTAAAGAAGTTTACCTATAACCCCATTCGTTATCATACCACGAAACGAGTTTCACATATGTCTTGCTTAGGGCAATCCCTGCCTTGGCATCAAAGATGCTAGATCTGATATTAATCCAGCAAAAGAAGAATCAATTAACAAAAAAAAAAAAAAAAAGAGCATATCAAAAAAACATAAGAACTATACGTATAATTCAAAATAATCTTACCTACAATCACCCACAAAATCAGTCGAAACAACATCTTCTTCACAAAAACCTAAAATTCCCTTCATACTTCCTTGGGATTCAGCCCTAGACAAGAAGCAATCAAATTAGCAATCAACATTTAAATGAATAGTAATAATAAAAGAAAAAAGAGAAAAATAATATATTAGTAAATAATCTTACTTGATTGCAGCTTTGATTTCATCATATGTGGCTTCTTTCTCCAATCTCACGGTGAGATCAACCACGGAGACGTCGACTGTGGGAACACGAAAGGCCATTCCGGTGAGTTTTCCATTCAATGCTGGTAGAACTTTACCCACTGCCTGTCAACAGAATCACCATATACTTTTTTTAGTCACAATTATGATCAAAACCATAAATCAAATCAATATATATATATATATATATATATTAGGGTTTATGTTTTTTTCCATATATAATAAATATACTTTGGCAGCTCCAGTGCTGCTAGGAATGATGTTGAATGAAGCAGCTCTTCCACCCCTCCAGTCCTTAGATGAAGGTCCATCAACAGTCTTTTGAGTGGCTGAAAAAAGAAAGAAAAATTAAAACAAACAAAAATTTCCCAAATCTTAAAAAAAAAAAAAGAAAAAAGGAAAAGATATTATGAGAGTTTATTACCAGTAATTGAGTGTACAGTTGTCATGAGACCCTCAACAATTCCAAATTTTTCATGGATGACCTGAAAATAATTCGACAAATTAAATTATCGATATTTCATTTTCTAATTCTTATAAATCTATGTTAAAATATATACACATTGAGAAATAGATGTTTGAAGAGTTTGTTTATAAAAAAGGGTTTGATTTAGTTCATTCCATATCAATCGTGAAAAACATGACTAGATACTAATATCGAGAGGTTAAAATTATGTTCAAAACAAAAGAAGAAAGAAGAATAAACCTAACCTTAGCCAAAGGAGCAAGGCAGTTAGTTGTACAACTAGCATTGGAAACAATGTCGAGATTTGATTTGTATTCTTTCTCATTCACACCAACAACAAACATGGGAGCATCTTTGCTTGGTGCAGAAATAACCACTTTCTTAGCACCACCCTGTATATATATATATATATTTTCAAGATGTAAGCTTGTAATTATTTATACAATCGATTACGAATTTACTAATAATACAAGATAAAAAGTTATAATCAAAAGTTTATATTAATGATTAAACAAATACAAATAAATGAGACAAAGATTGAGTCAAGATTCAAACACAAAAATCTCGTACTTGATCAGATCAAAATTTTAAGGTTATAGAAATATGGATTCAATAAGTTTTTGAATTTGTTAACAAACCTTTAAATGAGCAGCTGCTTTGTCCTTGTCAGTAAAGACTCCAGTGGATTCGACAATGTAGTCTGCTCCACATTTGCCCCATGGGATCTCTTCAGGGTTCCTAATTATATATTTTCCACTCATTAATATATATAAATATATTATCAAGAAAAATAATCATCAAAATTCTTGAAAGTTCTACCTCATTCCAAAAATGGTGACTGCCTTGTCTCCAAAGAGAAGGGTCTTCTCATCCTTAACTTTAATCTCATGATGTTTCCATTGACCATGAACACTATCATATTTGAACATGTATGCCTGGAATGCATAACATTATTTATAGTTATACATGCATTTATATATATATATATACATATAATATAGTGAATAAGATGTGTACACAACCATGTAATCAACGGTGATGAAGGGATCATTAACAGCAACAAGCTCAACATCATCTCGTTGTAGAGCAACTCTTGCAACCAATCGTCCAATTCTTCCAAACCCTATTAGAAGATTTCATCCAAAATATTAAGGAAAAAAGAAAAAAAAAAAAAAAAAAAAGAAAAAAATATATACAGTGTAAGATCTCTTACCATTGATTCCGATCTTGACCTTTGCTGTAGAAATTTTTATGAGGCAAAATCAAAAAAGGGAATGGAAAAAAATTAATACAGTGGATTAAAATATTCAGTAAAATGAAATTAATAATTATATGGATTAACATCAAATGGTGAGAATATTAAGAATGATCATAAAATCATACCCATAATTGCTTGATAAAATACTTTTTGAATAGATCTATACAATAAAACAAGAGCGTATGATAAAATATATGTACTTCTGAAAAAATTAGCACAAAGAGGATCAAATTAAATAGAGGAAGTGTTAGAAGAATATGGGAGATTAGAGGAAGAGTAGGTAAAAGACATTCCATTTCTTTAGGCAATAAGTGGCTTATTTTCATTTTATTTTTCCTTCCTTTACTCAATATTTTAAACAATTACAAAAAAAAAAAAAAAAATTATAAATTTTGTTTGAAAAAAAAGAAAAAGAAAAAATTGTATTTTCAGATTTATATAAAAAATGTTTGTTCCTGATAAAAAAAAAACAAAAATGATAGATGCATTATATTATATTATACTATATCACATATATATAGTTTTTAACTAATAGTTGTTGTTGTTGTTTTTTTTTGTTTTTTTTTTTTAATGAGTTTACAAGTTTTGATATTATATATATATATATATATATAGTTTTGATATTATATATATATATATATATATTATTGATCTATTTATTACTCTTTCCATTTTTTTATTGTAGACAAAAAAAAAAATATTTTAAAAAGGAAGGTTTTTTTAGTTAAAAAGTCTAATTTATCTTCGGATTTTAGTGGTTATTTGCATCGGAATAACCTCATAGACACAATCAACCTATATCGCGTCACAATTATCATCTCTTGAATTTTCTTTGATTATTTAGCCACTGATTATTCGATTTGAAAATTTTCGCCATTAGAACTATTCAAGGTAATCCCTCTTATGACAATATTACTATTTGAACACAATTATAGTAAATGCCCTCTATTTATAAATAGATGATAAAAATACTACTTTATTTGATAAAAGAAAGTTCTATTAATATTCGAATTCCCTATATATATTATAAATTTTAATAGAATGAAGATGATATAACCTATAATATATATATTATTAAAATATATATATGCAAACTCTTTTCCAGATCCGACTATCTTCGAGTCTTGGAGGGTGGTCCCCGGGTAATACTTGGTCATTACTTGACAATTTCCAAATGGAGACCCCTTTTCGGACCTTCCAAAGATCATATTAAATCTACTCCGATATGGGTACGGTTCCCCGGCATCTTACCGGAATTGTTGGATGAAGAAATTTTGTCGTCAATGGGAGATATGTTGGGTCGGACAGTGAAGGTTGATGCCTTGTCCCTCACTGGATTACGTTGTAAGTTTGCTAGAGTTTGTGTTGAAGTCGATTTGGCGGCTCCATTACAACCGTCTCTGACTGTGTTGGATATGGCGCAGAAAGTGGAGTACGAGGGGCTCCACCTCATTTGCTTTAATTGTGGTATGTATGGCCACCATAGTGAGGAATGCCCTTCTTTAATGCCCCAACAACCTACATGTGAGGAACCTCAATCAAACCCGACAATCTCCTCTAGACTGGAGGAGATTGGTCCGACGGCGGATAAACCTTATGGTCCTTGGATGTTACCGGGATATCAACGGAAGAAAAGTGCTCATAATCGGAGATCGGCCTCCAACGGCTCAACCGAGACGGCTGCAGTTCATCAACCGATGGTAGCCCTAACAGCTCGGCCAACTTCCGGGCAACCGATGGGCCTCAAGGATAAGGGGAAGCAACCGGCCCAGAGCAGCAAGGCTGGGCCCAAGAAGCTACAGCAGCCCGGAGGTTCCAGATTTGTTGCACTGGATACTTTGGAGGAGGTCCATGATACCAACTCTGAAATAAGTATTCAAACAGAAGATCCAATCACTCCAAGGGCCTGGCTCTAGGAGGGGAGGCGGGCCAGCCCATGAAGCTTTTGAAAAGAAGAAAAAACAGTCGGCTGCCCAGTATAGACCACTTTGCAAGATAAGGGCCTTCCTAGGCCCAAATTCGGTAATTCCAAGTCGGTGTTAGGGAGCAAGTCTAACGGGCTTTTGAGTAAACCATCTGTGGGTCTTTTGGCAAGTGCTAACTGTGATTTACCGGGCCCAAGTTTAACCAAGGAGGCCAACAGTGGTAGGGATCAATGTGTAAAATCTACGGTTTCATTGGGAAATAATTCCAGTTCGAATTCGGTAGCTATACCGACCAGTTCTCGCCCGTTAACTTTGACGACCATGGAGGTAGACCCATCCTCTCCCCCTTGTGTCCCATGAATCTTCCCAAAATTGTGGCATGGAACTGCAGGGGTGCGGGTTCTGTAAATGCCTTAAGACACCTCATTCTCCTTATTAATTGCCATAAACCTAGTATTCTTATTCTTTTGGAAACTCGTGTTGATAGCAGTTTTATTAGTAATATTTTGGCAAAAACAGATTTTACTCAATTTGTAGCAACGGAGGCCGTTGGGTTTTCCGGAGGAATATGGGTAATTTGGAACTCCAATCTTCTTCATTTTGATCCAATTTCAATTGACGACCAAATTATTAATGGCATTGTATGGGTTTCGCATACTCGGCCTTGGTTACTGTCCACTGTTTATGCCTCGCCTAATCCAACGTTTCGACAGTTTTTGTGGGACTATTTGGATCAATTGGGCAGTGTTGTTGAGTTACCTTGGTTGGTAGTGGGTGATTTCAATCAAGTCATCCACAATTCGGAAAAAAAGGGTGGTGCTCCGATTTTACTCTCGCGTGCTAAACCATTTGTTGATGTGATCACGAGCTGTGCATGGATTGATTTGGGCTGGTCGGGTCCTCCATTTACTTGGTCTAACATGAGGAAAGGTCGACATAATATCCAAGAACGTTTGGATAGGGCTCTCTGTAATCAGCAGTGGTCGGATTTGTTCCCGAATAGCGGCGTTGTTCATCTCCCGAGGAGCAGATCCGACCATCTCCCGGTGTGCATTCAGGACAGTAATGCTCCTAGGGGAGTGAACCAATATGTTTTCCGTGTGCAGGCTGCTTGGTTTCTTCATCCCGGATTTGAACAATTTCTTGCAGAGAGCTGGATTCAAGGTGGAAATGGAGATATCACCCGAAAGCTTTCCTCGCTGCGGGCTTCTCTTTCTCGATGGAATCGATGCGTGTTTGGCAACATTTTCTCTCGAAAATTCCATTGCCTTGCACGAATTGGTGGTATTCAAAAAGCAGTACAGCTTCTGCCGTCCCCAAGGTTGTCTCGGTTGGAGGACTCTTTGCATCGGGAATTGGATGAAATTTTGGAACAGGAGGATTTATATTGGCGGCAGAAATCCAGAATTTCTTGGCTGAAAGAGGGTGAGAGAAGCACCGGATTCTTTCATACCACTGCCCTGATTCGTAGACGAAGAAATAAGATTTTGAGGCTGAAATTGGACGGACTTAACTGGTGTGATGATATGGTTGTCCTTAGGGAACATGTCCGAGAGTTTTATGTTAAACTCTATTCAAAGGAACCCTGTACACCGTGTGCTTTTTCGGATTGGAACTTCCCTCAAATCTCGCACCGAGACCGTCGTTGGATGAACAGACCTGTTTCGGTTGAGGAAATTCGGGATGCTGTTTTTCAAATGGGTGCCTTTAAAGCACCTGGCCCGGATGGCTTCCCCCCATGCATTTTCCAGAAATATTGGCATATCCTGGGTGATGATATCGCTAAGGCAGTCCAGAAAATGTTTGTGAATGGGAAACTGTTTGAGGGTATCAATAATGCTGTAATCTGCCTTATTCCGAAAGGTGCTAAGCCGGAACCGATCTCTCAATTTCGCCCTATCTCCTTGTGCAATGTCCTAGTCAAAGTGGTCTCGAAGATTTTGGCCAATCGGTTGAAACCTTTGATGATCAAGCTGACGAGCCTGAACCAAGCTAGCTTCATTCCTGGTAGATCTACGGTGGATAACACCATAGTGGCACAAGAATTAGTACACTCCTTAAGAAAAAGGAAGGGTAGTAATGGTGGGTTTATTTTGAAAGTAGATCTTGAGAAGGCCTATGACCGGGTTGATTGGGATTTTCTACGAGAGGTCTTACCTGCTACAGGATTCTGTCCGAGTTTCACCGACCTTATCATGGATTGCGTTACTTCGGCCTCCCTATCGGTGTGTTGGAATGGTGATCTTCTAGACTCCTTCACTCCCTCTCGTGGGCTCCGACAAGGCGACCCCCTCTCCCCTTACTTGTTTGTGTTATGTATGGAGGTTCTTAGTCAAAAGATCAACCAATCGGTGGAAGGTAATAGGTGGGCTGCTGTCAAACCCAGTCGAGGTGGACCAAAAATCTCTCATATTTTCTTTGCAGATGATCTATTATTGTTCGGGGAAGCTTCATTTTCTCAAGCGCGTTTAATGGAACATCTTTTAGCTCAATTTTGTGGTACCTCGGGTCAACGGGTTAATCGGCATAAATCTCGGATCTGGTTTTCCCCCAATACTCCGAGTTACCTAAGGCACTCCATTTCCTCCGAATTCCATATTCCAGCCACTACTAATCTTGGTGTTTATTTAGGAATGCCGATGCATCACGGCCGAACAAAGGGGATGTTCTCCTATTTGGTGGAAAGGGCTCAACGTAAGCTTACCGGATGGAAGATGAACTCCTTGTCACGGGCTGCCCGAGGGATTCTTGTTAAAACCACCCTATCTTCTATTCCTATATATACTATGCAAACGACCAAACTCCCGGAGATGATTTTAAAACGCCTAGACCAGATTTGCCGGAACTTCTTTTGGGGGTCGCAGGAGGGGAAACGGACTTTACACACAATCGCTTGGAAAAATATTTGCTGCCCCTTGCGTTTCGGTGGTTTGGGGATTTTGGAGCTT
This sequence comes from Cynanchum wilfordii, assembly GCA_025388415.1. Classification (NCBI taxonomy): domain Eukaryota; kingdom Viridiplantae; phylum Streptophyta; class Magnoliopsida; order Gentianales; family Apocynaceae; genus Cynanchum; species Cynanchum wilfordii. The sequence continues at coordinate 245,555 of JAHSUH010005342.1, read as the reverse complement.
GGTCCCATGAACATTGCTTTATTAGCAAAACTTGTTTGGAACTTGGGACAGCAACCGCTCAACCTGAGTAATCAGATTTTGCAGGCAAAGTATGGGGGGTGGCAGGCTGTTATTCGGAAATGGCGTGCTGCCAATGGCTCACCCTTGTGGCGCAGTATTCTTAAAGCAAGTGATGTGGTGCGAGACAATGTTTGTTGGGAGATTGGCAATGGTTCCTCGGCTTCCTTCCGGTTCGATTCTTGGTTGCTGCCGGAACCTCTTTATGAGAAGGTTTGCGCGGCTATCCCATTAGCTCAGCAGAACGGAATGGTGCGTGACTCGGTGCCCAACCAGGGTGGATATTGGGCCAGCGACAGACGGTTACCAGCTCAATTTTACAAAGAATGGGCGGCCTTCCATCCGGTGAATTCTAACAAGCTGTGGATGTAATGAGGTGGAAACTCACCAAACATGGCCATTTTACTACACACTCGGTACGTCATCCGGTAGCTGCACGTTATAACAGAACCGATCACTTCCCGTGGAAACGAATTTGGAAATTTAAAGGGCCGTTGAGGCCCTCCTTAACCTTATGGACAGCTGCTCATGGAGCTCTACCGACTGCCCAATTTCCGTGGTATAGGCAGATTATACCATCTCCTCTTTGTCGGTGGTGTTCGAGTCATTCCCAATCATGCCTTCATCTTTTGCGGGACTGTCCGTCAGCAGCAGCGGTGTGGAGGGTGATTATCGGCCGAAATTTCTGGCCTCGGTTCTTTTGTCATATGGATACCAACCTTTGGATTTGTATGAATGTTAATAGTAGTCGGTTTAACTACTCTTTTGGTAGGGTTTGGCCTTATATTTTTAGGCAAGTTGTTCATGAATTATGGTTTAACCATAACGCTAGGAAGCATAGTTCCCCCCATTTTTTGGAGGATCCCCATGCTCTTGCTAAGAAGTGCCTCCGTAAGGTTTTTGAGCTCCTCTTAGCATGGGAATAGGGATCCGTTTTTGTCTTTGGTTTTGTGTACCTTGTACCTCCTCTTGAATCTTTATGATATCTATACCCGGTTTTAAACCAAAAAAATTACTCTTATTATTAGAAATATATTACTTTATAGAATATTATTGTAGTAATTTGATATCTAAGCGGATACAATAACAATTTCCTTTTTCCTTTAAACAATTTAAAAAGAGATTTATATATATATATATATATGTGTGTGTGTATGGTTGGATAATTTTTTTTTAAAATTCAATTACATTATTTGGATTCATGAAACGAGCTATATTTGGATTTCTATTTTTGTGTAAATTTTTTTAATAATTATCTAAAAATTTTGGTAATGGATTTTATTTTTAAAAAAAAAAATCAAAAAATTCAAAAAAAAACTGATTATAATGCGACGTAATAATTGAATTTTTCACTATTCCCAAAAATATAATTTTTATCTCAATGTCAAAATAACTAAAAAAAAAATGTAAAATCACGTAAAAAAAAAAATCAAATGTATCCTAAAATTTTGAATAAATATTCCATCTTTTTTTTTTTTTAATTTCCTGAACAATATATTTTTTTAAAATAAATATTAATTTCTTTTATAAAAAAATTAGTATTAATTTTATTTCATTAGATACTTGTCACTTACAAAAGTCTACAATAATAATTAATTTAAATAAAAATTAATTATTTTAAGTATGAATTAAATTTAAGATGAATTAATATATTTATACCAATCTTAAGAATATAAAAAAATTATTGTAAATTAAAAATATAAAATTTTAATATATTTATCTTTTTTCCTTGTTGTGTATTTATTAAATATACTTTTAAATATATATATTCATTATTTGCACTTATTTACTATATATTATGAATAATTTTTTTTGTGAAATTTAAAAAATTTAAAACAACTGTATAATATAACTTAATTATTTATAAAAATAATATATATATATATATATATATATATATATATATATATATATATAGACCTATTACAAAAAGGCCTTGGCTAACCTCAACTAATTAACAAGGGAAAAAAAGCCAGCCAAGCCAAGCCAAGCCAAGCCATTGTGGACAAGCATCTTCCATGGCAACTTTGCAAAGTTCTATCTTTATTCAAACTTAAAATTTTCTAAAAATGGAAAGTTCACAAAGGAACATGATCCAATAGACCAAACCATATTAGTCATGGCAAGTCAACCTTAAAAGCTACATTATTTTCCAAAAATACTCAAAACTTTATTCAAAATCCAACATTCTATTAAATGAAAATATATATATAAAAAAAATTAATAACATCTTCTTTATTGATAATTTGTTGAAATTGATATATCAGGCTATTTGCTTCACTTGGTTGAATCCATATGCATGATCAAATCAATCACTCGAGAACTGCAAAATCAAAATTCATGAAATATAAATTAAATAGATATTAATATAAGAATTTATTTGTCGAAATTAATCTTGCATTTGTTAAAGAAATTTACCTATAGCCCCATTCATTATCGTACCACGAAACGAGCTTGACATAAGTCTTGCTTAGGGCGATCCCTGCCTTGGCATCAAAGATGCTAGATCTGAAATTAATCCAGCAAAAGAAGAATTAAGCAAGTAGAAAACTAGGGTTTCTTTTTTAATCAGAAAACTCGTGTTTTAAAAAATAATTCAGTATCAAATTTCATATCTATGTATGTAATAAGATTGAAAAGTCATCAAAGTTAATTTGTAGTATATCTTGTAGTCTATGACATATCTTTATAAAGATATGCAAAATTATATGAATAATTCAAAATAATCTAACCTGCAATCACCCACAAAATCAGTTGAAACAACATCTTCTTCACAAAAACCTAAAATTCCTTTCATACTTCCTTGGGATTCAGCCCTAGAAAGGAAGCAATCAAATTAGCAATCAACATTTAATTGAATAGTAATAGAATAAAAAGGAAATATATATATAAACACATATATGTATGTATTAGTAAATAATCTTACTTGATTGCAGCTTTGATTTCATCATATGTAGCTTCTTTCTCCAACCTCACGGTGAGATCAACCACGGAAACGTCGACTGTGGGAACACGAAAGGCCATTCCGGTGAGTTTTCCGTTCAATGCTGGCAGAACTTTACCCACTGCCTGTCCTCAGAATCACCATATATTTTTTTTGGTCACAATTATGACCACAATTCCATAAATCAAATCAATATATATATATATATATATATATATATTTAGGGTTTGTGTTGTTTATAGTAAATATACTTTGGCAGCTCCAGTGCTGCTAGGAATGATGTTGAATGAAGCAGCTCTTCCACCCCTCCAGTCCTTAGATGAAGGTCCATCAACAGTCTTTTGAGTGGCTGAAAAACGAAAGAAAAATTAAAACAAACAAAAATTTCCCAAATCTTAATTAAAAAAAAGGAAAAGATATTATGAGAGTTTATTACCAGTAATTGAGTGTACAGTTGTCATGAGACCCTCAACAATTCCAAATTTTTCATGGATGACCTGAAAATAATTTGACAAATTAAATTATCGATATTTCATTTTCTAATTCTTATAAATCTATGTTAAAATATATACACATTGAGAAATAGATGTTAGAAGAATTTGTCTATAAAAAAAGGTTTGATTTAGTTCATTCCATATCAATCGTGAAAAACATGACTAGATACTAATATCGAGAGGTTAAAATTATGTTCAAAACAAAAGAAGAAAGAAGAATAAACCTAACCTTAGCCAAAGGAGCAAGGCAGTTAGTTGTACAACTAGCATTGGAAACAATGTCGAGATTTGATTTGTATTCCTTCTCATTCACACCAACAACAAACATGGGAGCATCTTTGCTTGGTGCAGAAATAACCACTTTCTTAGCACCACCCTGTATATATATATATATATTTTTTGAAGATGTAAGATTATTTATATAATTGATTACGGATTTATTAATAACACGAGACAAAAAGTTATTGATCAGATACAAATAAAGACATATGGTTGAGTTAAAATTCAAACACAAAATCTCGTACTCGATCTAATCAAAAGTTTAAGGTTATAGAAAGATGGATTCAATAAGGTTTTCGATTTCTTAACAAACCTTTAAATGGGCAGCTGCTTTGTCCTTGTCAGTAAAAACTCCAGTGGATTCAACAATGTAATCAGCTCCACATTTGCCCCATGGGATCTCTTCAGGGTTCCTAATTATATATTTCCCACTCATTAGATATATATATATATATATATTATCAAGAAAAATAATCATCAAAATTCTGGAAAGTTTTACCTCATTCCAAAAATGGTGACTGCCTTGTCTCCAAAGAGAAGGGTTTTTTCATCCTTAACTTTAATCTCATGATGTTTCCATTGACCATGAACACTATCATATTTGAACATGTATGCCTGAAATGCATAACATTATTTATAGTTCTGCATGCATATATATGTATACACATATAATATAGTGAATAAGATTTATACACAACCATGTAATCAACTGTAATGAAGGGATCATTAACAGCAACAAGCTCAACATCATCTCTTTGTAGAGCAACTCTTGCTACCAATCGTCCAATTCTTCCAAAACCTTTAAGAAGATTTCATCCAAATTAGATTAAGAAGAAATAAGAATATGTATTTTTAAATATTCTATAAGATCTCTTACCATTGATTCCGATCTTGACCTTTGCTGGAGAAATTATTAAGAAGCAATTGATCAAAAATGGAAAAGGAAAAAGATTAGAACAAAAAGATTAAAATATTTGCTAAAATGAAATTAATAATTATAAGAATGTCAAAAAGATAAAAAAACCATACCCATAATTGCTTGATTTGAATAGATTTTTAGAATAAAACAAGAGAGTATGATAAAATATATGTGCTTATGGAAAAATTAGCTCAATGAGGAATTACTTAAATAGAGAAAGTGGTACAAGAATAACGGAGATGGGAGGAAGAGTAGGTAAAAGTTATTCCATTTATTCAGGCAATAAGTGGCATCTTTTTATTTTATTTTTCTGTCCTTTACTTAATATTTTAAGCAATATTAAAAGAAAAATAAAAATAAAATCTGTAAATTTTGTTTAAAAAAAATTAAAAATTCGAGTTTGAGTAAACTTGTATTTTTAGATTTAAATCAAAATGTTTGTTTTGATTTTTTTTTTTAAAATGATATATATATATACATAATAAATCTATCTATTTATTATGTGAATATCCATTGTGGTATATGTCATTGATGTATCATATACCTTATAAATGTCTTTATTGTTTTATAGTCCTAATTTATCTAGGATTAGATGAATCAATAAAATTACTGTCTATTATTTCTCTCTATATTGTCTCTATTTTTTTCTTTATTTTATTAGTTTTATAACAGTTTTTAACTAATAGTTTTTTTTTTTTTTTTTTTTTTTTTTTTTTTTTGTTTCTTTATAATATACATATCTATTTAGGCAAATTAGTATAAATAGTCCTCAAACTATAGAAGTTTGATGACATTGGTCGTTCCGTTAAAAATTATGTTAAATCACTATTATGACATTGGCCTTCCACCCTCCAATCTTTAGATGAAGGTCCATAAACAGTCTTTTGCGTGGCTAGCTAAAAATGAAAAAAAAATAAAAAAAAAAACAAACAAAAATTTCAAATATATATATATATATATATATATTATGTGAATTTATTACTTGTAAATGAGTATACAGTTGTCATGAGACCCTCAACAATTCCAAAATTTTCATGTATGACCTGAAAATAATCCTAAAAGTTCTAATTCTCTTGTGTGAAAATATCTATACGAAAATTGTGAATAGTGAATTAGATATTTGAAAATGGACTTAACATAGGCTCGATTTCAGATAAGTAAGGGGAAGTTTAACATAAAAAATATACTGAACAAAAAAAAAAAAAAAAAAAAAAAAGAAAGGAGAATAAAATGCTCTAACCTTAGCCAAAGGAGCAAGACAGTTGGTTGTACAACTAGCATTAGAAACAATGTCAAAGATCTGATTAGTATTCCTTCTCATTAACACAAACAACAAACATGGGAGCATCTTTACTTGGTGCAGAAATGACCACTTTTCTTGGCATCACCCTGTTTATTTCAAGAAACAAACCTTTCAAATTAAATTAGTGCTCATAGGTTCAAAACTTTATATTAGTCATAAAATTTTATATATATATATATATATACACATGTGCTCATAAAGCATGGTTTTAGTAACTGTATTGAAAAAAAATAATCGATTTAAAATTTACATATAAATAAGAAATCAAGACTCACACACACAAAATGTCTTAGGTTAAAATGATCAAAAGTTTTATAATGGTCATACAAAAAGGATCAGATCATACCATGAAAGTTTTTTTATCTCAAATTTATTAATAAATCAGACGAGTTTAGACTCAAACATAAAATCTCCAATCCCTTAATTATTAGGGAATTTTTATTTTTATTTTTTTTTCAATTTCTTAACAAACCTTGAAATGGGCAGCAACTTTGTCTTCATCAATAAAGGCTCCAATTGATTCAACTACGTAGTCAGCTCCACATTCCCCCCCCATGGGATCTCTTTAGGGTTCCTAATAATTAATTTCCCAAACACTAAAATAATTAATTGGAAAAAAAAAAAAGATTTTCAAGAAAATAATCGTGAAAATTCTAGAAAGTTCTACTTCATTTAAAAAATGGCAACTGGCTTTTCACCAAAGAGAAGGGTTCTATCAAATGTGAATATGTATGCCTCAAATCCATAAAATTATCTCTAGTTTAGTAAAATATTTTTCATAATGTGTATATATAATATACATTAAATCTAATCCATACAAACCACATAAAAACATTGTGATTAAGGGATCATTAAAAGCAACAGTTTAACATCGTCTCTTTGTAGTGCAACTCTTACTACTAATCCACGATTCTTCCAAAACCTTATGGAATAAAAAAGAAAAAATCATTAAAAGAGTAAAGAAAAGAAAATGGATAGAGAAACAAAATTTCTAAAGATTACTTACCATTGATACCGATCTCAACTTTAGTTGAAAAATATTTGTACATTCTATATTACTTTTAATTAATATATTGATTAGTATTTCAATAAAATAAAAAATATCGAATTAATTTAATTAATTCAAAATTTAAATAGGTCATTTTCCAATAAGTTAATATTATTCATAAATGTTTGTGCTAAAAAACATTTATCTAAAATATTTTAATTATTTGATTAGAATAATAAGCGAGTTTTGGACGTTTTAAAATTATTTTCAATATGATTATAGTTTTATTAAAATTTATTAATAGAGTTACTAATATTATATTACAAATTGGTTTATGGTATCATTCTTTTTCGAATGGTCAAAATTTTTTCTACCTAATCTATTATTAGCACATTGTTGATTAAAAAATTATAGTTAAAGTCAAGAAATGATAATTCAATTGGTAACAATCTCACTTATAACTTCAAATGTTATGACTTTTAGTCAAGTAAGAGATAAAATGTCACAAAATTTTTAATATATATATATCAAAGTTTTACTAGGCAAGCTTTCGGTTGCTACTACAAGTAGTAAATGACTTGTAAACGTGACTTGATATCTCTAGTTCGATCTTTTTCGTGAGTGTCAAATAAAAATTAATTAAGGTGAGATTTTTTTTGAGTAAGAATCAAACTCTGTAAACACAATTTAAAATAAAAAATTCTACTAATCAAGATAAATATCAGCTATAAATATAAACATAATAGGTTTGAGAAAAAAGTCCTCAAATGTAAATAATTTACCTATAAAAGAAATATTTATGTACATTGTGAATGTTATACAAGGTTACAAGGTTGACACTTCCCATGAGCGTCAAGTAAGAGTTAGACCAAGGTGAGACATTCTCCTCAAGTAAAAATTAAACACTTGTAGTCAAAGCTGCAAAATGTGGTTTGTATCCAATGTGGCCAACAACCCATCTTCTACAATAATATGGTCCCATACATGTAAGGTGCTCATATATATATATATATATATATATATATTCTCAAAATCCCTTCCTTCTTGATTGTAAAAAATCAAACAAACATTTATGATGACGTTGATAAATGAAGTATCTTTGATTCATACTCAAAAGCACCCATACCTGATAAGATTTCCATATAGAAAATTAATTAATTATGAATCCATGAATGTTTTTTCTAGGACTTAGTAACTTTTCCTGCCACTTATAAATTATATATATATATATATATATATAATTATTAAAGTTGAAAAGATGTTACTCAATTAATAGTAACTTTACATATAATCTAAAAAATTGTAAGTTTGAAACATATTAAAAACGAAAAATAACTAAAAAAATTATTAAAATATCTTTAAAATATTAGTGATTCATATATATATATATACACACATGAATGAGCTTGTTCTACAAATAAAACATCATCATAAATATGTTATCAATATATATAATCTTACTATATATGATTGTCTCTGGAACATGTTCATATAAACAGCACTGTTACTAAAATATTCTTACATATAGTATAATTAATACTTACATTTTATCATTAAAAATATATATATATATATATATAATTCTTTAAAAATTTGGTTTCAGTATTGTAATCCATTGTTTTACCATACATTATTTATTTTCTAAACTTTTAAATTTTAAACAAGATTTCAGAGTGAGAGGTATCGAAGTCCCCAAAAAAGTCTACATAGGTCAGAAGATTCAAGGTGAACACCATGAAGGACCGACTAGGTCCTAAATAAGCTCCTCCGAGGTCTGGTCAGCGACTAGAAATACCACACCAAAGACATGATCTTTAATACGGAGAAATTCCCTATGTACTCAACATTAAATGTACTTGACCCGACAAATGTTTGGAGCCACTATTTCAGACTTTCGGGAAAGGTACTCAGTTTAGGTGTCACTTCCCTATTGGTTCTCACTTTCCATATATACGGTAACTCACACTTACACACAGACAAGTGAAAAGCTAAATACCTATGAACATTCAAAGTGTCTTGTTACCATTATCACTATGTTCACCCAGGGAGTATCGCTGAGAATATCCTTCTCTGGGCGATCCTTTGGACTTCTTATTTGATTTAGTCACCGATTTGACCATCAGAGAGCCAACGCCAAGTACACACCCTCAACACTTGACATTCTTTACGGAACACTTGGCAGAAAATATAAAACCCACCATTCACACTTGGAAAGACCCGAAAATAGTTCCCGGATCACGAAGTATACGGCCTTACATTAATTACAAACATATTCTTTATCTATCACTAACCCTATGCTTAATTCAACAATAAAATTTACACGTACGTGTTGTGTTTTATTATTATTATTGGTCGATTTCTCTCATGGCGTCGACATTGGTCGCCAAATAGTTTAGCTACCAATTAATGATCCGTCACTGTGAACCGCAAGTTTTTCATATTGTGACAAATTATGTATATAATAAATCCATAAACATATTTAGACAAGAAAGAAGACCTATAATTAACAAAAACAATTAATTAATGTGTAATTTCATTTCATAGGTCAACCAATAAAATGAGAGATAGGTAGAACATGTTCACATGGCTTTCCACATGATGGACTGGAGAAAATCTAGTTCCAACTCATAATTTGTGTTCTATTTATTTTTATTTTTATTTTTTAAAAATAGTTTGTCCCTAATATATGGATAGCTGTATTTAATTTATCTTTTTAGAAAATTATTTTTGGGCACTTTTCTCATTATATCTTGAGAATCTACTTAAATAAAAAATAAATAAATAAAAGGAAAATTCTTCAAATCAGTATGATTTACGTAGATTGTTCTAAATATTTTAAATGAATTATTTATTTATTAATTATTGATTTTCTAAATTGGTCCCTCCGATTTAAAATTGACAAACTACTAACCAGAGGCATATAGTGGAGGGGTAGGGGCTCCTCATCCCTTAACCAATGATCCAAGTTTCAAATCCTGGCTTGGTATGGAAAAATGTTAAATTATCCGGCCAGCTGTCCCACCCAATGAGGTGCCTACAAATCGGCGAGCGGGATTAGTCTCGACGTGAAATGGCTTCAAAGTGTCGCCCCTCAGTGACGAGACCCACCCAAGACACCTGTGCGATAAACTTTTTAACACATGATTGTTATAAATATTGAACTTGGAATTTTTTTTTTCTTTTTTTATTTTTTGTCATTTTATGTCACAATTATTATAATTAAATATATTTATTTTAAATGAATTCTAAATTCAAGATAATGAAAATAATTATGTTTTTGAGACACGAATGACCTGAAATGATTAAAAATAATCCTTTATATTGATCGCATGAAATAAAGTTGTTGGATATCGACCAATTTAGAAAAATTAAAAATAGATTAAGATTAATTTGTTTGAAATAAAATATATAGGACTAGTCTAGATAAACATAAATAGTTAGCGGACTAAATTTGATAATTTTGTTATATGGAAAGGACCAACTAAACTAATAACCCAAAAATTAGATACTAGATTTACTAATTTTTCTTATATCTAAAATTTTACAGAAAATTAAAATAATTTTTTAAAAAATTTAAATAGCTGAAACTAAAATAAAAAACTATAATTAAATATTAAAAATATAATTAAAACATGTTAAATTTTTTTTTTTTATAAACCAAATATTATATATATAAACAAATATTCTAATTCGTTTTGGTGTACAACACATATGTATATAACCTAAAACCAGTACAACAGTTGGACAATGAATTTTAGAAAAGCCTGTGTCGCGATTATGAATCTTACAACAATCACAATCAACTACTTGATATTGTCCTTACTGTATCAAAAGGGATACCCGAGTTGATTTATATATATATATATATATATATATATATATATATATTATTTCACATTCATATCACTTATTGATATAGTATGGGGTATCATAGTTGAGAGATTATGAGTTCCAACCTATATTGACATATGCAACCGTTTAACATTTGTGGTAAAAATTTATTCGATTCAAACAAAAATTAATTTGAATATTAAATAGGGTGTAAAGGCACAACTCATAATTAGAACCTTCCAAAATACGTTAGGTAAAAAATAATAGATAAATAAATAAATTGTAGTCCTATGATTGGTAGGTAGAAGATCTTGTCCTTTTCCTTTTTTTTTCTCCTCCATTATTTCACAAGGAAAAGAATTCAACAAAAGGCTAAGTTTTAGCTTATATATATATATATATTTGGTGCTAGATTTGGTTTATCATGATTGGCCAGTCTAAGCATAAACCAACTCAAGATATGAGAATCAATCTTGTCCAAAATTCATAATACATATGTACCAGAATAGCTAGCAGTTAAATTAGGAAATGAATGATTTAATTTATTACATCATTAAATTACTTGAAAAGACATATATATATATGTAAGACAGCAATACACAAAGTACTATAGCATGTGCTTAGCCAACATAATGTTCCAAAAATTATATATATATATTAATTATGGATTTATTAATAGGTCTAAATATTTTTATTCAAAATTCTTGATTTGATACAATGGTATTTACATGGTAAATATTATACAAGTTTTATGGAAACTTGATATGAAGGATATGTAAAAGTCATATAAGTCAAAAATAAGACCCCTCTTTGAACAAGAATTATCGATGATCAAATTTAAAAAAAAAAAAAAAAATCATTCATCAATAAGGAAATAAATAATTTTAAAAAAAACAAAAACTCAAATTGAATTGTTTCATTTATATATTTATTTATTTTTTTATTTTGGATTCTAATGTGTATATATATATATATATTTTTTTTTTTTTTTGTGTATGAGAATTGTGATACCCCGTCTCACATCGAAATGATAAGTAAATGTATAAGGATATATAAGAATGAGCTTATGTACTCATAGTCAACTCAGGGTATCCCTTTTGATGCAGTGATAACAACACCAAATAGTTAATTATGGGTGCTACCAGGCCCATAATAACAGCTTGGGCCTGCGGGTCTAGGTGGTGACAAGAATCTAATTTGATGGATGAGTCTTAGCAAACCCTAGTTAGAAATGTCCCAACTGCCGCAGTCTTTTCTTTTCCGTTCTAAGATTATGATTCTTGGTCTCCAAGATGTTCAATTTGAAGGCTATTCTCTAACGGCTACCAAAAAATAAATTTTTTTTTTTTTTTTTTAAGAAAAAAAATGGATTTGATTTTTTAGGAATATTTTTAGTAAGAGTAATTGGTGAATTTGATCTCAAACAAATTTATGTTTGGTAAGTTTAGTTATTTTACATGAAATATATTTTTATATATATCATTTTACCCTTTCGAAAATATTTTGTGAATGAGTGTTGCAACCCTTTTTATTTGAATTTTATAGATATCTTATGTAAAGTGACTCAATTATCCTTTCTTTAATCGACTAAAATCACACAAATAGTTAAATTTTAAAAGAAATTTGATGAAATTTGTGAAAATGGACATTAGTTGTTTTAAGTAAAAAAGTTTAGGATTTTAAAAGTCAAAAAAAATATTTTATAACTAAGTTTGTCAAACATAAATTTATTTAGGAATAAATTCATCAATTACTCTTTTACTAATAAGATACATTTTTTTCTCTTTTTTTTCCACCGTTCTTTTTGTCTTTGATTATATACACATTTAAGAGATTGTATTGAACAAGAAAAAAAAAGAAAAAGAAAAGTATAACGTTATCAATGAAATTAAACTATATGAAATTAAAAATTGGTTTTTTTTGGTGAGCTCTACGTAATAATTAGAGTTAGACTATACAAATATGATAAGAATCAAATAATTACATAAGAAACTAAATAAAAATATTTTTGAAATTCAAATAATTAAATTTTAAAATTTTAATTGATAAAATTAAGCCAAGATGATGGTGTAACTTTGTTGGTAGCAATCTCAGTTATAAGCGAAAATGCCATAAATTTCAAAAAGATAAAATAATAATAAAATTGTAAGATTAAATTTTGAATGAAAAATAAATTGAATACAATTATAGTGAAAATAAATGGAAATTATTTTATTACGTGTAATTAAAATGGTTGAAAAGACATGCGTGACTGCCATACACAAACAAGCATGTGCTTTGATTGTAATAGTCCAAAATTTATAATCATCATTTTTGGACTAATAGATATATATAAATATATATATATATATATATATATATATAGGTTCAAATATTTTTTTCATTCAACTATAAAAAATAAAAAATAAAAAGAATAATAAAATTCTTACTTCCTTCCATATCATAAAAATATTATAATTCTAACATTAATTTATTCGAGTCACAATAATTATAAATATGACAAAATTAAAAATAAAGTGATAGTTCAATTAATTTAACTTTCTTTATCCAATGTGTGGTCACGAAGACGGAGACAAAAATAGGGTGTAAAAATAAAATTTTCAGGGAATGTAAAAGACTTTTTTCAAATTTCGTCCTTATTATCATCATCACTACTTCTATATAATTCGTCAAATATAAGGGTTCTAAGTTAGACTTACCTTAGGAATAATTTTGTACCATATTTTAGCTATATATATATATATATATATATTTACAAAAAAATATATATATATATATATAGTCTTTGAGTCTTTTCCGATAAATTTTTCTCGAGTTAGTGGATAATAAATTAGACACATTAAAAAATGTCACACAAGTGTTTTCCATTTAGGTTTATATTTAATTTTTTATTTGGATATATATCTTTTGAATGGATAATCAGAATCTAATTTGATGGATGAGTCTTAACAAACTGTAGTTAGAGAAATGTCTCAACCAACTGCCTTAGTCTTTTCTTTCCACACTTAGATTATGACTTTTGGTTTCCAACATATATATATATATATTTATTAATTTATTTTTATTTTAATATATTAAAATTTTTAAAATTGAAGAAAGCTACTTTATTATTATTATTCTTATTATTATTATTTTGAGTGAAGAATATTATATTATTGAAATATCATTAGAACAAGCTTTCTGCAATTCTAACGGAAAAAGATGAAACCATTCCTATTTTATTACTAATAATATTATTTAATAGATCATGAATTTGAATTACGAAAAGTTCTCAAATTTTAAAAATATGTATGTATACTCTATTCAATTTTTTTTAAAATAATATTCAATTCACCTTTTTATTCCAAAAAAAAAGAAAAAAAGAGGACAGATAAAATGAAAAGAAAAAGAAAAGGAAATTACTATAGAAATGAGACAAAAATAATTTTGGAGGGAGAGTAAAAAAATGTCATTTTTAAAGACTTGGACCACTTATTCACCTTTCCCTTTTTCTTTTTCCTTTTTTTTTTTTTAAAAAAAAAAAAGGTCAAATTCAAATGGGATTGTGAAACTCAATTGAAAAAGTCAAAATGTAAAAATGACTAACCATTGATAGTTTTTTATAAATTTATTTATTTTAAAAAGAAATATTTTGTACGAATATTATAAATAAAGTTATTATATTTATTTTTATACAATTTTTTAAAAGGTTATGATTTTTTATATTTATTTATTTTTATATTTGCGGCATTTTCACTGTTATTGTGTTTCGAACTCATGACCTTCATAAGAAACCCTTTAAGCATCCGGTATTCAAACCCACACCGGCTGACTAATCCGGATTCGACCTGGGGTGCGCTCGCAGAGTCCAACTCTTACTCGAGGGTGAGGGTCTGACCCAGAGCTTTTTAACGTGGCGCTAACCACCTCTCATCCGCCCCGAGGAGAAGCTTTAGTAGTCCGCTTACCAACTCCTCCAAACTTCCGGGTTCTTTCAATATTATTATTATTATTAGGCGTGTCATCAAGGTCATTTTGGGAATAAAATATAAAAGTACAATACTTGTTTGTATATCAAAATGAGATAAGAAATGGGATGGAAATATCTCCTTGTGCTTAATAAGATAAGTTCAAATTCAGAGGGGACATAAAAATAATGGAACCCTTTATTTATTTATTTATTTTTATAATTTTTCTAACTTATTGATTATAATTGACATATCATGGAAGAAGGAAGTTTGGTCGTATTTTCTTGTAATTATTATTGTCTCAGATGATTTGGACGTATAATAAGAAACACTTTTGTTTTTCTCTATAGCTAAAATTGACTATTAAGTATTTTGTTTGGTAGAATAAGAAAATATATTGTAAATGTTATATAAAATTACGGGTTTAATACTTGTTGTTGTGTGTCATATAAGAAATAGTGTGAGGTTTTGCCCCCAAATAAGAATTAGACTAGTGTAATGCAGGATCGAATCTACATTAGTTGAAACAATGACTTGTAGTATAACAACAAATAATTGACTATACCAACCCAAAGCACAGTGAGCTGGTAAAGAGCTCTATTGACTTAAGTGATGTTGGGGCAAAACTTCCTCCTGCAAGAGACCAACTCGGCTCGAACAAGAATTAGTTTGAATGTGGATTTAGTTTAAAGATGTCTCATATAATTTGGAACTCATTTATGACAACTTGCCCCTAGCAAGAAGAAAAATAGATACAATAGCTTTCTACATATTATTTACTAACTCATAAATTTGTATTTCAAACTTTTATGAAATTTTTCTGAGTTTAATCAAAGATTGATAACTTTTGAATTATTGTTTTAAACTTAAGAGTTTTGAGAGGGAAAAGAAAAAAATTAAAAAAAAAAAAAAAAAAAAGAAAAATGTAAAAAGGAATTGTCCTTACATATGATTTTCTTTTTTTAAAGGGACAAAAGTCTTGTATTGAAACTTTAAAAATAATTTAAATAGAAACTTAAAAGATTTTTTAAACTCCATATCTAAAATACTTATATTTTTTATTTATATAAAAAATTATATTTTAAAAACTCATTAACAATCATTGAAAGTAACTCAACGGGTAGGTGCTCTAATAAAGAGCTCTTCCGACCTAAGTAAGAGGTTGTGAGGTTTCTAATCTTTACTCACGTATGCAGCTTGTTCAAAATTTGGAGTCAGAACTTCCTTCGATAAGAGATCAACTCAGCTCAAACGGAGATTAGTTTGAATGTGGATTTAGTTTAAACGTGCCCTCCCAGAGTGTCTTTAAAAAAATAATAATAATAAAATAAATAAATAAATCTTTCAATGTTATGCAATTATTACTTACTTCCTCCTCCCTCCCAACATATTCAAAATGCACATATGTATTCATTAATATATATATCTATATATCTGGTTTTGGCAAAATTAAGTTCACAAGCTTTGTCCCTTTTGAACCCTACTTTTTTTTTTTTTTTTTTAATTTTTTTTAAAATTTTACTATTTCAATTTTCTTTTGAGGGTTTGGTGGGAAGTTGTTTTGAATCCTTGAATCTTGCAGCTGTAGATATATATATATATATATATATATATATATATATAAAAGAAAAAAAAAAGTGCCTACTTATTGTTATACCATGTGAATTGTGGGTAGTTCACATTTTAATTCCTTTCTTTTTCTTTTTCTTGTTTTTTAACCCAATCGATCATATTTATCTTGTTAAAAGTTCAAATTGAGAACAACCACAAATTTGAAATCAATGCATATATATATATATATCCACTTTCCAAGTTAATATTTACCCAGTTGAATGTCATGTTATCATTAACAGTATCAAAAGATATTAATCTTTTTTATATATCGATATTAGTGACTCAAATATATATATATATATATATATATATATATATATATATATATATGTTTAGTAATAGCCACAAAGTTGAAAACATTGCATGTAGCAGACATATACAAATGCCTATACATTCATTCACTTATCACTTTCCAAGTCAATGTTTATCCAATTGGGGTCCGATGACATTCATGTTATTCATAACACAGTATCAGAAGTTAATGGTGATTGATATCAGATCAGTGACTCAAATAAATATTAATGATATAAAAAGTTTTATATCAGATTATATAATTTATTGTTTGTATTAAATTAACAAGTTTAGAAGAAAAAAAAATTCACAACTTTTTTTTTTTTTTTTTTTTAAAATCTTTATACTACATATATGTGGTCCTTAATTATACGTGTATATACATCCTAGCAGTGTAATACTCCCACACCCACACCCACACCCACACTCCACCCCACCCCATCCCACCACCCACCCAAGGGTGCTGAGAGCTTCTATAAATAGAGGAACTGCATGCATGTGTTGATTATATACCATCTCCCACCATAGTTAAACAAATCATCAGCTTTTTCAGAACCCCCAAAATGGTTGCCCGAGCAGAAGCCATGAAGAAGAAAATGCAAGAAAACAAAACAAAAGCAGCAGAAGAGAATCAGCAACAGCAACAGCAACAGCAGCAGTACCAGAAGCAGATTATGTTGTGTAATAAAGGAAAATTAAGCAAGTTCAAGAGAAGCAGTTCAATTCTTGAAGAAGATGCCATTTCTTCTGCTATGCTCTTGCTTGCTTGCATTGCCTGCACTCCTTATTAATTATTCCAATCTTTTAGTTCATATATATATATATATATATGTTACATGTATTGTAGTAGTACTTAGCTACTGTGACCAATTCAAACTCCTGGTATCTAGTTGCAACTTTAGACCTCAATTAATTCAGAATTGAGTCCAGTTGAGTCCAACGTCTTTTTCAAGAAAACAAATTCTTCTGACACTCATTTCTCTGTTCATAAAGCTGTTTAAGAGAAACCAAACTTCTTCTCACTATTGATCCAACCCGGATTCTTTTTTTTTTTTTTTTGTGGTTTTTCAGTATACTTTGTGTAGTTAATTAAATTGATTTTCGGTAGAAAAATCCAATAATGTTTTCTTCTTGTTGGTGTTATTGTTGGCTCTTGAATGTAGAATGAATTCAGAAAAAAAAAAAAAAAAAATTAATGCTGTTTGGTTTTCTTCCCCAACTTCAAGCTCATAAATGATATTTTATCTTCTAGTCTATAAATATGGAGTACTCTAGCTAGATCTGCATAAGATTTTAAAATACATACATATATATATATATGTGTGTGTGTGTGTGTACAGTCCTGTAGTAATAATTAATCAACCAAACAATTCCTAAACAAATGTTGTTCTTTTTCCATTCATTTAGGCCCCATGTGGCCAAATACTTATACTTTTGTTGGGTTCTCAATTCTCGATATGTCTAATTCTATTAAAAAGTCTAAAAAAAAAAAAAAAAAAGACATCTAAGTCATTAGTAACAGATCAAAAAATTTATATAAATAGTAACGTAATGTGAATCGTTATTTTGACTATTAAAATGTAATCAAATAACAAAATACAATAATTAAATAAAAAAAAATTAATGGGACCAAAAAATATACAAGTTTATAATTTGGAGATGAATAAGATTAATTTTCAAAGACATAAATTATCTTGATCAGAATTTTGTCATTATCGTAACTCAAACTTATAATTTAAGATAATATTATTATTATTAATGAATCAATTATCGAGGTTAAATTGACTCTTTGTCATTTTAATAAATATATATATATATATATATATAAATATGCATATTAGGTCAACTATTAAATCATTACAGTTTGTCAATCTACAACTTAATTGTTGAAACAAATTATCCTTACAACAATAAACAACATATGACTCACTATCTAACAAACCGTTTATCCTCCTAACAAGAAATTACTATAAATAAGTTTCCATCGAATGCTTATCTCAGGAAAGTTAAAGGAAAGAACAACTCTTTTGTATATATATATATATATATATATATATATATATATATATATATATATGTCAAGCTAAGTTATGACTTATTCTTTTTAAGATTTTTCGTTTTCTTTATAATCTCCAAAACTTTGCTTATCTCATGAAAGTTAAAAGGTAGAACAACTCTTTTGTATATATATATATATATGTATGTCAAGCTATGTTATGACTTATTCGTTTTAGGATTTTTCGTTTTCTTTATAATCTTCAAAACTTTGCTTTGAATATAACTAAAACTCGTAATTAGTCTCACAAAAACAAAAAAAAAAAAAAAAACTCGTAATATTTACATTCATAAGTGAAAATGACTTACCACTGAATTGTATATGTTTCTTTTATATTTTTTCCTTTTATGAATGTACTCTTTACTCTATATTTCAATTTTTTTTTTATATATTATTTCATAAACGAGCCAATCAAAAATCACTACTCTTGTCATCAACAATAATACTAATAATGTATCCTTAAAACATAATTATTTATAAGAATGAAAAACACACACACAAAAACACATTGAATAATGGTAGGGAAAATGAATAATTTTTGTAATCAATTGACCAAAGACTACATTTATATGTATCCTTAAATTCCAATTCATATTATCTAATAATGTCCACTTCTAGACAAAGTTATATACATGTTTCAATAATGGCCTTAGACATGTATTCTATATATATATATATATCAAAAACATCATATGTTATTCAACTTTTATAAAAACACCTACAAATCTTTTATCATCTGATATTTCTTTAGATTTCGATTAATCAAAAATCAAGTAGTGTTAGATCTTTTTTGAAGAAAACTCTTTTAATATTTATTTCTTTATATACAATATTCAAACCCTAAATTCTTAATATACAAATCGATAAGGATGCAATCCAAATTTAAGGGAAAACAATGAAAGAAGGGAACAGTGTTTATGTGAAGGTGATCATAAGTGCAGCACATGCCAGGTTTTGCTCCTCACATGGCATTCAGGCCATTTTTTTTCTTTTCTTTTTATTGAACTTTACTCCAATAATTTGGTGCATGAACCGGCCGACCATCAAGCAAATTGATACACTCTTTGGCCCATTATATATATATATTGGAAAAAGAAGTAAAATAATAATGTAAGGCGTTGGCCCTCGAAACTATCAAGTATCATTCAACATTATAAATGAATGTGTGGACGAGGCATTTTTGTCCTTTATTTTTCAAATTGGTGCTTTTGATAAAAAATTATCAATACGTATATTAAATTTAAATAATTTTTTATTATAGCATATAATTTTTCTTTATACAACTATTATAATAAAAAATATATATATTATTAAATTTTGAATTGTCTCATGAGGCATAAAAGACTTGAAATGATAAGAAAGACCCTTTTAAGGTTGATAGGTATACCATTCAAGTGCAAAAAAATGTTGTCAAATATTGGTCCATTTTAATTAAGATAACCAATATGAAGAAATTTAAAAAAAATAAATGATCAATTTGTTTGAAATTAAAATTTAAGATCAAATTAAAAATAATAAATAGTTATAGGACTAAATCGGAGAATTTTCCATCAATAATGTAAATATTATATATATATATATATATAATTTACTTATTAATTATATGAAAAAGGGAAAGATATTGGAAAGAAAAGTCAAAACATAATATAAATTAAAGGGAAAACTTTAGTTTTTTTCTCCTTTATATTTATAAGTAGACAAAAAAATATAAAGTTGAGAAGGAAGGTTCATTTTCTTGGTCCTTTCTCCACTCTTTAAGTTACATGTGTAATAGTAAGAGTTAGAAGAGAAAAGATCAAGCAGCATAAACTATTTTCATGAACTTTTTTTTTTTTTTTTTTTAGATTAAATGGGGTATTATATTCATAATACTAAGTAAAAATTTACACTCCACTCATACAGTGGACAGACATACATACAACACTTAACTTTGGAAACTACACAACAAATCATGTGTTTTCCTCAGAATCCACCTAATTATACTCGTAACATCCGGAGCTGCTATATCCTGAAATATTAGTGTGTTTCGCCACTGCCACAAATCCGACAAATACTCCCGGAATATATATTTCCAGTTGTCAAACCCCCGACAGACGGTGTTCTCACGACCGATATTTATCATGACCCAACTTCGGACATCCTCCTCCGACCCGAACCGTGCAGAAGCCGAACTAGGAAGTAAAACCCGCCATACCGACTTTGGTATTGTACAATCTCTTACCGCGTGCAAAGAAGACTCATAACCTCCCCCCCGCACAGATCACATCTCGGGGTCTCACAAATTATTCTATTCCATAGAAGTACCCTTGTTTTAAGGCGATCATGTGAGAGCTGCCATAGTAACAAAGATCCCCTCATAGGTCCTCTGAAATTCCAAATGGATTTCCAATTGAAATCAGTGTGAGCATTATCCCGAAAACTCGGTTCATGTGCTGACTTAATGGAAAAACCGCCCTTAGCCGACGGCGTCCACCAAAGTGTCGTATCCAACTCTCCACTCTCATCTCGTCGCAAACCAATTTCCAGCACACTATACCCGACCAAAACTCCCCTTCTAACTACAGATTTAGAGATCCGAGATGGTTCTGCACCATTCCTAGCTAAATTACCATACTTAGAATTCATCACTCTCACCCACAGATCATTTGGGTTCTTCAGGAGCCTCCAAGCCGGTTTCGCTAGCAACAATTCGTTAGAAAGTCTTAATGGACGGAGTCCCAACCCACCTCTATGTTTTGGTTGGCGTACCGTCGTCCAACCAATCGAGTGCACCGAAGATTTAGAGTCATTGTCGCCCCATAGAAATCTACAGTTGGCCCATTCCAAAAGCTGTATGATCTTACGAGGAAGATGACATTACGTATGACGGGATGGTAGAGGATACAGACTGGATTAGGACCAACCGAGAAGCTTGTGACATAAGGCGACTCTTCCAGCCGCTGAGACAGGCATGCACCTTATCAACCAAATAAAGAAACTGCTCACTTTTCAATCTACCATGAATCATATTTTCATGAACTTTATTTGACTAAGTTATAGTAAAGACATTTTCTTTTTTTCTTTTTTTAAGCATCCGGTATCCGAACCCACACGGGTCGACTAATTCGGATTCGGTCTGTGGTGCGCTTGCAGAGTCCAACTCTTACTCGAGGAGTCTGCTAACAACTCCCCCAAGTTGTTGGGTATTCTTGTTATATTTGAAGTAATCAATTTGACATGTATTTGATAACTATAATATTTGTCACCATATAATTCTAGGAAACAAGCAATTGATATTAAACTGTCATGGCTTAAATTAAGTTACGTGATCAAACTTATACCCAATTAATGAGCCCAAATATCCTGCCCATAAAGAAGCCCAAATTATTCAATTGATAACCCAATTCTCATATTTAATTTTCAGCCCTAGACCAACTATCCTATCCAAAAAGCAGCCCAAATAATTTTGCATAAATATTAAATTAAATTTTAAATCCTATGACCAAATCCTAAATCTTATGACCAAATCCAACTTAAATATCCTACCCAAAATAAAAAAGCACAAAATATTTAAGCCCAACCAGAAAAATCTTACCCAAATAAAATAAAGTACCAAATTTTCAGCCCAATTTAATTAAATCTCCTACACAAATAAAGCCCGAATAGTTTCAACCGAGGCCCAATCATTTAACCAAATATTAAATCTTTGGATTTAATACACATCCCAATTGATATACTTGAAACTAAGCCCAAATATTTTCAGCTCAACCCAAATATTCGACCCAAAAAAAAACCCATATATATATGTGTTCAGCTCCATCCCTAATAATATCCTACCGAAACTTAATTAAATAAATTAACGAAAAAAAAAAACCTCAAATAATTTCAACCCCAGCAGCCCAAATAGTTTGAACCATAGCCTAAATCTCTTACCAAAAATATTAAGCCCAATATTTCAATTTTTAGCCCAATTCTCATATTTATAAAGAAGCCCAAATACGTACAAAAATTTTAAACTAAAATATTCATAACCCATGCCCAAATAATTATTAATTTAATATTAAATCCAATTTTAAATCATCTGACCAAATGCTAAATACGTATATAGTTTTTACACAAGTCCAAATCTAATGTTCAAATATAAAGCCAACTAATCTCCTACCTTAAAAATAAACAAAAATATTTTTCATTTTAGGCCCTAGCTATAATCTCCTGCCCAAATATTATAGATCCAGCCCAAATATTTTTTAAGCCCGGCAGAGAATTTTTACTTAAAAATAAACCCAAAATTCCAGATCCAGCCCAAAATATCCTAACAAAATTCCATTGGCTGGACAAATCATAACCGTAGAAAGGGGGAGAGTTGTGGGCTTTTGGAATCTAGGTTTAAATTCTAAATGGCTTGCATGGGCAAACAAATGAATCTTCGGCACGCTAGAAATTATGGATGCGGCTAGACAAATGGACCGAGCTGAATTTGCATATTAGGATTATGGAATATCTAATATTAGGCCCAATTCGATTGCGTTGGATAACTCTGGTGACAATTTCACCATTATTGTAAAGCTTCAATTAAGTCAAATGGGTTGTGACCGAGTGGTCAGCACACATGCTCCTAACCTTTATCCGGTTTCAAACCAAAAGCATTTATCTTGCAAATGGAATTTCTCCAAATGCAACCTTTCCAATGCAGGAAAAAAATACAACCTAATTCGAGTGCAAGTTAGATTTGAATTCGATTGGAGTGTTGCGAGTTAGATGCAAGTTTGATGCCATGGGAGTTGGAGTTAAATTGGAGTTTAGAGTTAGTCTTAGTTGAGGATAGGTTTAGTTGGAGTAGAAGTTCGAGGTGGAGTTTGACTTACCTGAATGAATTTAAAATCCATTCTCTTCATGTTGATCTTTTGTTGTTTTTTTTGTTCACGTCTTGTACTATGCTTGAAATCGTAAATAACTCCTGTATAAAAATTTAAAAATTTAATGAAAATTGCAAACCCTAAGTAACCATTTATAAGTCTTACCATATGTTAAAATGAATCATCTCTCTTACCTTGTAACAAATGACGTGCCCTTAAGGTAGAATAGAAAAAGAATTGAATGTCGTGTTTGAACCCTTCTATAAAAAGCAAGACACCTAAAAATATATATATCTTGTAAGCATGGTACCACATATATATATATATATATATATATATATATAAATATATATATATTCAAATTGGAATGCTAACAAAATCAAATTTACTTATTTACTCCAAAGAAGTCCCTTGTCATAGAAAAAGAGCACCTTCATATTACAATAGCATCATCAAGATTGCATCTTGAGGAGTCATACCAACCTAGAAACAAATAAGCATGACAAAAATCAGCATTTGAAATTCAAAATTATAGAAAAATCTAAGTTAAAACTGTCAAGGAAAGCATGTTATGGAGATATTTTCTCACCAAGAAGAAGTTCAAAACCATTAGGCTATGTCTCACGACCTACTTTATTATTCTCAAGTTCAGCTTAGGAACCAAAAAGCCCTGCTCTATCAATAGTTATACAAAATCAAAGTGTAAGAACAATCAAAATTAAAAATTTTAGAAAAATTTAAGATCACATTCCAAGGAGATCATTTCGTGAAGATATTTTCTCACCAAGAACAAGTTAACACCATTAGGCTCACTCTCACAACCTGCTTTATTGGTCTCGAGTTTAGCTTAGGAACAAAAATACCTGGTGCATCAAGAAATTTAAAATTTTTTAGGAAAATTGTAAGATCACATGTTAAGGAGAGCATTTCATGGACATATTTTCTCACCAAGAAGAAGTTCAACACCAATTAAGCTTTGTATAATAGCCAACTTTATTGTTCATGAGTTCAACTTACAAACTACATACATTCCGCATCAACAATTATACAAAATCAAAGACTAAGAACGATCAATATTCAAAATTTTAAGAAAATCTAAGATCACGTATCAAGTAGAGCATTTTATGGAGATATTTAATCACCAAGAAGAAATTCAATATTTTAGGAAAATCTAAGATAACATATCATCAAGGACTGCATTTCGTAGAAATATTTTCTCACCAAGAAGAAGTTCAACACCAATTAGGCTCTTTCTCACAACCTGCTTTAATTCTCTTGAGTTCAAGCTTTGGAACCAAAAAACCTGCTCCATCAATAGACATATCAAGGAGAGCATTTCGTAGAAATATTTTCTAACCAAAAAGAAGCTCAACACCGTTAGGCTCTGTCTTAATTGTTTGCGAGTTCAACCTTTGGCACCTAAATGCCCGCTGCATCAAGAAATTCAAAATTTTAAGAAAATTTAAGATCATATGTCAAGAAAAAGCATTTTATGGAGATATTTTATCAAATGCATGCAGGGTAAGGAATATGCATGAGTGTTAATTAAGGGCAGAAATCAAATGAAAATATTATTAATCAGATTCTGCTCACATGGGGCATCCAAGGATAACCTTATTTTCTTCATCCACTTTACTTTAGCAGTTGTTCTCTACGCTGCCTGGTGTTTGAATAACCGCATAAAATAGTGTTGATCAGCTTGTATAGAACTAAAGTCCACAATGCATAAATTTTTAACTTGAACTGTTTCTAACTTTATCATGCCACAGTTCTCAAGTAGTAGAAAGATAAAACTGCATATGAAACTCATATAGTAGCAACTATTAAAATTTTTAAATAAAATGGGAAAAATTGTTGCAAAATTCCACGGAAATAAATGCTAGTTTATATGACACGGAAGCAAGTTCTCACTTCCCTTATCCAAGACCAATTTGCAGCCACCTTAGCATATGATGCAGAGTTAGTTTAAACTAAGCCCTAAAAAAAAAAAAATCAATACTCATTCTTTTGTCGGCTGATAACAAAAACTTAAAAGAGTTTAGGAAACCATAGCAACCAATTTACTGAACTGTTGTTTTTTTATTAAAAATATTTTTGTGCTCAAAACCTACCTATTTACACAACCCTTGGAATCAAATAAAATTTGAAAAATATTCTTATTGATTTTAGATATATAAAATCTAAAAGAAGCAAAGAATTGATCTTTACCAATCTAAGGCAGTTATTACCAAACCAACTCGAAATATCTTCCTATATTTAATTTAATTTCTCTTGAACCAATGTTGAATTATGAATATGAATGTTGGAATGAATTGAGGAACCTGTAGGCGGAAAGGTGATACATTTTTCCATTTCAAGAAACATGAAAGCAAGAGAACCTTTTCAAGAAAAAAAAGGAAAGGTTATCTCCGGATCTCGACGAATATTGTACTCCAGATCCTTGTCTCGCTCCACAGTTCTTCAAAGATCCTTCCTCTCGGCTAAACTATAGAGTTATTCCTTACGGTCGAGGTTCAAACCCTATACTAGAGAAGAAAGAAAACAAAAACCGAAAAACTACGAGGAATCTACTCGGATCTAGAGTTGGGGCTCGTGTTCTTGTTGTTTTGAGTGATTCCGATCTGCCAAAAGCTTGCAAATGATGCCTCTATTTATAGGGGTGAGTTTGGGGGCATTTTAGATATTTTTCAGGTGAAAATCTCGAGATTTACGCATGTTGGTGTCTGAATGGCCGTTCAGCAACCCTAGAAGGCTTTTGAACGACCGTCCAAGGGCTTGTGTGGCCGTTCAAGGGCCCTAGTCCTTGAATGGTCGTTCAGCTCATTGAATGATTGTTCGGACTTGTTCAAAAATTTCATTTTTGCCCATAGTTTTGTCCAATTTCTTAATTTAGTCCCCGAGACTTTCCTGAAACCAAAATAATGTAATTAGATGGTATTTTCAACTAATTTCATCCAATTAACCCATAATTAACTCAAATTGAACACAATTAATGTTTTAAAATACGATACAAAACCTAGTTATCAATCTTAATGCAAACCTTAGGGTAAATTGTTGAATTGAAATTCAATAATGAACTTAAGAGGTTTAGGATTGCTCACAACAAACTGCATTGGGGTAATCAAATGAGACAATTAGGGTATGGATAGCAAAATGACTTGAATAATAAACAAATGCCTTAGATTCAACATGAACTTGTATATCTCTAATTCATCCTACAATCTAGTGGAATCCTACCTTTTACTTGCTTTCTTAATTTCTTTTATAGGTTTAAATGTACCTTAAACCTCTCTCAAGTTTTGGAAACTCATAAAACACTTTGATTAAATCAATAACTAGAATATGTGTAGTGTGAGGAGTAACCGTTACACTTACCTAGGGGAAATGACTTTAAATTAAATTAAAATCATTGATCTCACCTAAATACTATATACAATGATAGGTACACTGCTTTTGCACTTTTCCAAACAAGTAACATTATTTAATTATTACTTACCAAAAAAAAAAAAAAAAAAAAAACATTATTTAATTATTAGTTTTAATAGAAATTTGCTAAAGTAACCTATTTTTGTTATATGGATTGTGCTCATCAATACACATATTTTAGCTAATCTAGGAGCTAGTATAAATTTTATGTCATCTAGTTTATTTGATAAATTAGGATTGCATAATCCGAAGGAAACTAGAATATGTGTACAACTTTCCGATAGGACAATCAAAATTCCTAGGGGATAGTAGAAGGCATAATTGTGAAAGTTGATAAATTTGTTTTCCCTGCTGATTTTGTTGTCATGGACATGAGTGGAGAGAGTAATGTACCATTAATTCTAGGTAGATCATTTTTATCTACCTCTAATGCATTGACAAATGTAAGTAGTGGTAAGATAAAACTAAGGATGAATAATGAGGATATCACTTTTAACCTGAATTCTACCTTAGACAACTTGCACATCTAGATGACTTATGCTTTTCAGTGGACTTTGTTGATCATTTTGTGGAAATTAGCATGTTTGAACTCTTATATGATGATCCTTCTTTAGTTGTTGTATGTGAAAGTGAAAATTTTGTGGTTTAATTTGAGAATGTTTTATCCGATGTTGAATTTCATGATTCTAATCATTTTTCTGAAATAGGTAACCATGAGCTTCAATAGCAGACGACTTCTTTTGAGGAACCACCTGAGTTGGAATTGAAGGTCTTGCCAAATCATTTGTGCTACGAATTCCTAAATGAAGGTAAGAAACTCCTTGTTATCATTTCATCTGAACAAACCGATGAATACAGGAGGATGACTTTGGATGCACTCAAGAGGTATAGGAGAGCTTTTGGTATAAAATTTCGGATATTCCAGGTATTAGTCCTTGCTTTTGCTCTCATAAATTTTGTTGGAAAATGAATACAAACCCTGTGTGCAACCTCAAAGAAGGCTAAACCCTAATAAGTGTGATGTTGTGAAAAAGGAAGTAATTAAGTTGTTAGATGTTGGGCTTATTTATCCTATATTTGATAGTGAATGAGTTAGTCCTGTACAGATAGTACCTAAAAAAGAAGGAATTATAGTGGTTAAAAATGAGAATAATGAATTGATTCCTACTAACTGGTCATAGAGTTTGTATTCATTAGAGAAAATTGAATAGTGCAACTCGTAAGGACCATTTCCCTCTACATGTTATTGATCAAATGTTGGAAAGACTATCTAGACATATGTTTTACTTGTTTTCTAGACGATTTTTCTGGTTACTTTCAAATTCCCATTTCAACCGAGGATCAACATAAAACGACGTTTACATGCCCTTTTGGTACTTTTGCATATAACAGAATGCCTTTTTGGGTATATAATGCACCTACTACATTCAAAGATGCATGACTGCTATATTTAATGAGATGTTAGGTGATTCTATGGAAGTATTCATGGATGACTTTTTTGTGTTTGGTGATTCGTTTTTAACTTGTTTGAGAAATCTGGAATGTATTTGTTTTTATCTTTCATGATAACGGTCGTTTTGAACCTCGGAAATTGCAAAAAATGACCTTGATGCTCTTCAATCTTCCAATTTTTGTCCGTAAATCGTCCCTGAAACCAAAACAATGCAATTTAACGTCATTTCCAATCAAATTAAGTCCAAATAGTTTAAAAATTACCTCAAATAAAACATAAATAACATTGAAAAAACATGATATAAATATGAGTTATCATGTTATTTAACCTATTATCAATTAATTAACTATTCCAATTACATGATCAACTAGATAAAAGCCTAATTATCATGGCATCAATTAAAATAGAAAACCAAATTGAAAGCATAACATAACATGTAATTCAAAATGTATATTAAGTCAATATCCTCCCGGGGATTTTACAAATAAAAACAAAAACTAATTGTTCATTATTCCTACAGAAGGAGCAAAAGAAGAGAATCCTAGGAGACAGAATTTCAACTAATAAAAGAAAAAGAATTAAAAGAATAGAAAGAAAGGGAAATAGAAAGTTGTCGTTTTGCTGTCATTTCATCAACGGGTAGCTCAATCCTCCGGATCTTTAAGAAACCTCGCAATCTAGTTCTTTTTCTTGATCTTCAAAACTTCAGTACAATATCTCTCAACTATACTATCGTTCTCTCCCTTACGATTCGAGGCTCAAGAACTATAACTATAATTTCGGAATAAAAATATTAAGGTTCTACTAAAAAATATTACATTAGATCTGAAATAATTGCATAATATCCTCTATTCTTGTAAATTCTACACTTTGGAAATTTGGGAATGACGCCTCTATTTATAGGAGTGAGTTCGGAGGCTTTTCGGATATTTTTACGGTTAAAATCTCTGGAATCGCTCACCGGAGGGTGACAACAGCTGTTATTATTCTTGTTAACGGTCATTCTTGAATGTGAAAATGGGGGTTTTTAAACCCTAGGTGTGATAACGGCCGCTATAATGCTTGTAAACGGTTGTTTATGTTTGATTCCAATATGGCCGTTATCTTTCATGATAACTGTCATTTTGAACCTCGGAAATTGCAAAATAAAAAAAGGGCTCTTGATGTTGTCCAATCATTCAATTTAGTTCGTAAATTGTCCATGAAACCAAAATAATGCAATTTAACGTCATTTCAAATCAATTAAGTCCGAATAGTTTCAAAATTACCTCAAATAAAGCACAAAAAACCTCGAAAAAACATTATATAAATCCGAGTTATCATGTTATTTAACCTATTGTTTGTTCACACTTCAAAACTTATTTATATATTTTTGATTTTTCAAAAAATAAAAATAGACATAGTATATGATCAAGGGGCTAATTGTTTGTGAAACACCCATCAATATCAATATGTTATAAATGGACATGTTAAATTGACAATAAATAATAAGGCTCATACTTATATTTAATTTAATGACTCCTTCTTACATACTTAGAATTTAGGACAAAATTTCATAGTATTATCAAACCACGTATGATCACATTACTGATAAAACTTAGGTTGATTAAGGTTAAGAGTGATAACACATAAGGCCAAGTTTATAAAAGCAACAAGCCATATGATATGTTATAATTGGCTGGTTTGCATAAATTAGTTCCCACATTTGTCGGGAAAAAATTTGGATTAAGATTGGTATGCTAAAATTAAGGAGTTGTTAGATTATTGTACCAAATTTTGTTGAGCCGTTTAAAGAGTTCAACTTCACATATATATATATATATAGTCGAAACAACAAAGGATGTTTTGTATATTTTGAGGTATTAAGCTTCAAATGAAATACGGAGGTAAGATTTCTAATACTATATTGTTTATAGGAGATTTTTTTGGTCTCTCTCTTTTTTTGTTAAATTGCTGAAATAGAAAAGGATTTTGTTTCTTTTATTAAAAATGAAGAGTCAAAAAGGGATTTGGATGATGTTTCTGATGAGATTACTATTGGTGATGATAAAAATTTTGAATCTTTGGCTTCAAATGATGAATGTTTTTAATATAAGGAAAATTGATAAAAAAAAAAGTTTACACAATTACCATAGTTTGAATGTAATCTTATATTATACTTACTACATATACACCCCTGGCTTGATAATGAAGATGGTACGTTGGATTAATCAAAAATTAGAATCAAATATTAAAAAGTTAGAACTCAAAAGCAACCAATTCTGCAAACCCTAGGCAAACACGATCTGCAACTTTTTTTAAGTTCCTTCACAAAATCTGATCCAAATCTAGAACAAATACAAGGAATCTAATTAATTAAATTAATTTGATTGATTGTCTAGGAGAGTATTAAATTACAAGAAGAAAAAGAAGAAGCCATTTTCTTTAGTCTCTCGAGGAGTTTCCCTTTCCTTATGGAAGCTCCTTATTTAGAAGCTCAAAATATATATATATATATTTTAAGATTAAACATATCAAATATAAATTTATATATATATATTTTAAGACTAAACATATCAAATATAAATTTATTTGAAACCAAATTGAAAACTAAAGAAAAAGCAAAGAAAAGTGGAGCACCAATACGGATGCGGCTAGAGCTGAATTTGCATATATCCATACTTCATCTATTTGGAATGTCTAATATTAGGCCCATTGGTCATTGGAATTCGATTGCGTTGGATTCATTTGATTTTTATAGCTCTCTCTCTAGTCACAATTTCACCATTACTGTAAACCTTCAATTAATGGTGCTGCTGCTACTGCAACATTGAAGTTCCATTAACAAGGCTTGTTCAAATTTCGCCAATTCATTATCAAGCATATTCATCCACATTTCAATTCCATTGCCAGAACCACCTGCTGAATCCAAAAGGAACACTTGATTTTTACTCCAAAAACTAGCACTGCTTACCCAAACCGCGTTTCCCCAACCAAAATCTACTTCGTACAGTTGAAATCCACACCAACTACTGTATCTCAGCGATTCCACCCCTTCTCTCCACAACGCTTCACTCACTTCCTTGAAGTTTCTCTTGCAAACCTCAGATCCATTTTCTCCCAGCAGTTTTTGGGCGTGTTCGCCGTCGATTTCCCTCACTCCTTCCTTCAATTTCTCCACCAGATCCATCCAGTTTTCATCGCTGCCGTCTGTGGTCGCCGACTTTGCCATTTGAAATATGTTACCGAATGAGTACTCGGTCAGGGATGGAATTATTCTTCCCCTTAAATTCACCACTTGGAATGCGATTGAAGTTCCCGATCCTCGATTCATCCCTAATGCAACCATCCACGACTTCCATATCAGTGCCGACACGATATTTACTCGGGAAGGGCTTGAATTCGGTGAATGATTCATCACTTTTTCTTTGAGGAAATCGAGTGTTCGTGAATTGAAAACGAATCTCTTCGTGCCGATTTTTTCAGACGATGGCTGTAGTGTCGGAGATTTTACATTAGGTCGGAACTCGGGTGTGTTTCTAGGAGGGAAAAACTTTGCAGAGTCGAAAACAGGGGTAATCCTCCTCAGCATCCCCATATTCGTTCCTCCGCAACAATAGTGTGCATAATTACGATCAGCCCAAGCTTTGATGAAAGTACAGAGAGAAAATCCGTCTCCAATCCTGTGAGATTGACATATCCCCAAAGCAATTCCTCCACAACTGAAGAAACTTACTTGCACGACAAGAAGCTCTTCCGTGTCCGACGACACATTTCCGCTCGATTTACAAGGAATCAGCTCATCGAGAACCGAAACATCCGGTCTCTCAATAAGATCGGAGAGACAATAATCATCGATGACGATAGCTTCTAAATAACGAGCCCCTTCGTCGTTACAATCGATTGAGGTCTGGCCTTTGATCCTACCGGCGAGTGGGTAAAAATCCGTTAGAGTTTCCGATAATGAATTTCTGAGGACTTGTGAGATTTGTTCTTGAAGGTGTTTGATATTTTGGGGTATGGAATAGTATAGAATGATATGAAAGTAAGAATGTGGTATTATTTCATCTATGAAAGAAAGCTTGTATACTCTGAGATGAGATGGTGTTGGTGAAGAAGGTTTAATCACATGCTTGGACACCACGTTAATCTTCATGTTTTTCAATGCTTTTTAGTACTAATTACATATTTGATTCACCTATACATATATATATATACAGTTATAAACTATATATATATATATTATATATATATAAACTATATATATATATATATTATATATATATATATAATCTTCATGTTTAATCACATGCTTGGACACCACGTTAATCTTCATGTTTTTCAATGCTTTTTAGTACTAATTACATATTTGATTCACCTGTACATATATATATATATAATAGTAATATAATCAAGAAAGTATAACTTAGTTGGTAATACCATCACCATCACTTATGACATCGGAGTTGAAGATACAATCGAGTTGAAAATACACTTTAATATATATATATATAATAGAACCAAGATGAACTCATAATTTACCTAATAATTTCATCATGAAAATGAAATAATCCATTTTTAATGTTTGCCTAATGAACAAATATATATATATAAATAAATAAGAAGATTAGATTAAATAAAATATTTTTAACAAACTCCTATATTTTTATATGTCAATCAACGCCATTTTTTAAAAATATATATATATATATATATATATATATATATATAAATCGCTCAAACATCAAATTCAAGCAAATATTTTTCATTATATCTACAAAACGTTTTAATTAAAATATATGATACATATTTTCAATCAAACGACATTAGATATTTAAATAAAATAAAATTGAAAATGACAATTAAATAAAAATAAAATTGAAAATGACAATTAAATATAAATAAAAATAAAATTGAAAATGACAATTAAATAAAAATAAAATTGAAAATGACAAATAAGCCCTCATAAATATCATTTATTCGAGAAAAAAAAATATAATTTTTGATGCAAGTATAAAATTAGGTAAATATAATGAAAATGGATGTGCACGACTTTAAAAGTTATCACTAAGTAAAAAAATTTCCGTACTATAAATAGTTTAATGATAATAAAAAAATTTGTTCACAATATTCCCATTAATAATGTGTGATTAATAAAAAATTTTAGACACCTACTTAATTACGGCTCGAACGTCTAGTAAACAAATAATACAAAACCTTGTTCACAACATTCCCATTAATTTTTAAGAGTCTTTAATTACTAAAAATATTATGGGAAGGAAAAATAGATTAGGATAAAATTTGCTAGAAGATGAAGATGGTACGTTGGATTAATCAAAGATTAGAATCAAATATTAAAAAGTTAGAACTCAAAAGCAACCAATTCTGCAAACCCTAGGCAAACACGATCTGCAACTTTTTTTAAGTTCCTTCACAAAATCTGATCCAAATCTAGAACAAACACAAAGAATCTAATTAATTAATTAGATTAGATTGATTGTCTAGGAGAGTATTAAATTAGTAATTAATGTAATTCTGGCAACTTTTGTTGACCTAAATCTTTTAATATCTTCAGGAGGAAGAAGAAGAAGAAGCCATTTTCTTTAGTCTTTCCAGGAGTTTCCCTTTCCTTATCTTAGGGGAGCTCATTAATTAGAACCTTTACCATATATATATATATATATATATATATATTGGTAAGTGAATATTTATTAATAACAAAAACATTACACATAAATGAATGAATAATCATCATTCATGGTAACAAGAAACATTTAACTTAAAAAGTTGGAGACAACAAGACTCATCCTAAAAAAATTAGGAGAGTCAAAAACATCAACAAAAACAAACAAAAACAAAAACACACCACAACTATTATATCTATATTAATGGCATTTCGACCACCGATCATTGGCATCATTTGCAAGGAGAGCTCGAGTTCATCTTCTTCCTTCAACAACTATTTTTGCGATCTAGGGCGGATCATAGACCTCAAAAGATAAACATCGAATGGCCCAAGTAGAAACTGGGTTTAAAAGTTGATTCTTCAAAAAGAAGAAAAAGAGTTTGATCAATTAAGATCAAAAAGATCTTTTGCATATGAAAAGTGAAAGATGATAAAAATATCAAAAAATAGACAAAATAGTAACTAAAGAACAAAAAAGAAGAAGAAAACAAACACAAGAAGAAGGAAATGGAAAATTTCTGGCCAAGAGAGAAGCTTAACCGGAGCCAAGCTTCTCTCTTGGTCGGAGGAAATGGAGGAGAGGGAGGGAGACCTGGTGCTGTCTGCTGGAAAGAAAGAGAAGTAGTGAGAGAATTTTTGTTAGGGTTATTTGCGCATAACCTTTCTATATATATTTACATAGACAATAGTCACTTTTAATCTACAAATCCAGAATTCACTTTTCCTTTCATTTCGCCTTCTTTATTCAACATCAACCTAATTCATCCCGAGCGTATCAAAAATTTCATAAGATGCTTAAAAAGAAAAACAAAATCGAACAAAGGGCACATATCTACTTGATTGGAGTTGAAAAATTTTTCTTCTAAAAGAAGAAAAAATAACTAATATCTATCTAGTTATCAGTGGAGAACTAAGCATTTGAGAAGTAAAAAGTATATAGCAAGAAAACTAAGGAAGTAGAGAAGAATAGACTAAAAAGAAAACAAAACAAAACAAAAAAAAAAACACCGAGATAGAAAGAAAAAAAAACAGTAAAACTAGATAAATCTTCGACTAAGTGAGAGCTCTAGTCGAAGCTAAAAGCTCTCCTTGGTTGGGATAATAAAGTTGGAGCTAGAGGGCGCCTGCTGCATTAGAGAGGAGAAGAAAAATTAGGGTTTTAGAGGAGAAAGAATTTTTTATTCTAACATTTAAAATAAATAACGGTCAAAAATTATAAATTATATAACTTATTAGTAATATTAAGATTATTGTGTGTAAAAATGGTATATATATATATATATATTTTTTCTAGACACCATAAGAAACTGGAGGTTTTGAAAGAAAATTCAGATTAAACCATAAAACACAATAATAATTATTTGAGATTCTTATCCCTTTCTGTTATGTTTTGAAAGTGTTTGTGGTAAATTTTTTATTTATTAGTTAAGATGAAAAATATTTGTTAAAAATATTTTTATCTGAAAGTTTTCCGAATATGATTCTAAATGTCCAAATGTTTTTCTAAAGAGGATTGAATTGCTTATTGTGTTTTATAAGCTCATATCACCTATGTTTAAATGTTTTTGCAGGTTTTGATAAATTGATGAGAACATCTTATACTTTTGGATCTTTCTAACTGGTGGGTTAATGTTATGAGTTTTGGGTATCTAACT
The DNA here is from genome assembly GCA_025388415.1 of Cynanchum wilfordii. Taxonomy (NCBI): domain Eukaryota; kingdom Viridiplantae; phylum Streptophyta; class Magnoliopsida; order Gentianales; family Apocynaceae; genus Cynanchum; species Cynanchum wilfordii. The sequence goes on along the minus strand of JAHSUH010005342.1, from coordinate 209,798 downwards.
TGATTTTGGTAGTTAAAATAGTAATGTTTGTAAAATATTATTTTTGAGCATTATGTATATTTCTGAAATATTGGAGTTAATTTTTTTTTTTTTTTTTTTTTTTGAATTATGTATGGTATATATCAAATTTTCAACAATATGTATAGTTGATGAATTATCATAGAAGAGAGGAGTAGGACCTGGTCGTAAAACTTGGAGATCTTTCAAAATATATTGAATCCATTGAAGCTCACTGGCAGCCATAGCTATTCTTATATATTTAGATTCAGCAGAGCTTTTAGAGATAGTGCTTTATTTCTTGGACTTCCATGCCACCAAATTTTGTCCAAGAAAAATTTCAAACTCTCAAATTTCTTGGACAGTAATAGATTGTCATGTAAGGTCACATCTTCCCCACTCAGCATTTGAATAGGTAGTGAGTTGAAAAGAATAGATCTAAATTGGGAGAGTTTTTGAGGTAGAGAAGCACATGATGTGCAGCATGTAGATGATTTTCAGTAGGAGAGTTAAAAAATTATATAAATTGTTGAACAGAATAAACCTCTTTTTGTAAATCACCAAGAAGAAAAACGTTATTAATGTCAAGTTGATGTAGGAACCAATGTGAGGTAGTAGCACGGTGAAGATTGTCTAGAGATTCGTGCAAAATTTCCCTGAAGATCTGTTCCCGCCAAACCATCTCCCTCGGGTACAACATTTTCTTTCTCCGTCTCCTTGCCCTGTCTCTGGTCAACCTCCGCCAACGGTGAAGGCTGTTGAAATCTTGGCTCCATTCCTCGGCCCCCACTTGCCCACATCCATGAACCAAATGCAATTCGAGGGAGGAACTAAGGGTCCATATTGATGGGTATATTTCGAAGAGCATCCAGTCACAACATGACCAAGCTTACCACAAGAAAAACATAAATCGGATAGCCTTTCATACTTAAAGGCTAACCACCAGAACGATCCATCATCATTCTTGATAAACACTCCACTTTTGAGAGCCTTGGAGACATCTACACTAACATGTACTATCGGGTAACTCCGAATTTTGTTCTCCATAAAACCCCTATCAAGTTTCAAGAAAGACCTAATGAAATTACCGAATTTCGTGGCATTTTCCTTGTTCATCCTATTCAATGGGATGTTATGAATATGTACCCAAAAAGGGGAGAACTGAAAACTCAGCTCTTCCAGCGCCAAATTTGGAGTCCACTGCTTCGAATAATAATGTGACCTTTGATTGCCCAAGGACTAGCCTCAATAACCCATTCTTTGTCACCAACATTAACAAAGGAAACTGCAAATTTATTGCGATCCAATTAAGACAACTGGAATTTGGACCCAAAATCCCATGCATTAAGTAAGATAGATTTAATAGCCTTAAAGTTCACCATCCTGTCTGAAACAACATGTCCTATTAAAGTTGACTCATTAAAGGAGGAGGTTTGTGAATCATTAATGGAGAGGTCCAACAAGTCCTCTTCCAAGTCAAAAGGAGGAACATACGACTCCAGATTCATGTTGAAAAGACCACAAGAAGTGCTCATAAAGGGACCACACAGACAACACGAGAGAATATAGCCTCAACACCACAACAAACAACGTGAAGAAGAAGATACTGACACCAAAAGGAAGAGAAGGACATAAGAAAACCAGAAGAAACAAAAGGGATGAGCCACTGAAGCTCAAACAAAGCCGAGGTTAGACCAGCAAAGACCACACTCATGTGGAGAGAAGTTAGAGAGAATCCACTCCTAGAGAGAGAAACGAATTACGATCAACGTAAAGTTGAAGTACTTGGAATATACTTCTAGTTAAACTATTGTGTTAGATAATAAATAATACTCAGAAGCCCAAACCAACATCATTTGTTTACTCATAAGTCGTGCTAAAGCTTTCCGCTTTCTTTGAAAACTCGGCAATAGAACACAGTCCCTTTCTCGTTGCCGGCCACGGCCGTCCCGAAATAAGAATAAAATATTATATATAGTATCTCATATAATACATAGATTTATAAAGTTTGTATCACTTTTTTTTTTTTTTTTGCCATGATTAAGTTTGTATCACTTGAAATTTATCAAACAAAAGAAAAAAATTGAAATTGTTGTAAAATAAAATATGTGTATATATATACTATAGATGATTTAATTAGTAATTAATGGTGTATTTGGATAAGGCTTTAATTTTGGGAAATAACCATAACAGAAAGAACGAAAAATAACAACAACAAATTTACCATGGTTCATGATTTCACCAAAAGTGAAATCACATACATCGATGTTAATTAAGCCTCAAACAAGAGACTCATTGTACTATAAACAAGTTGAATAATACAGCTCAAATGTTCTCCTTTCTCCATAAAATATACAATTGAAAGGCAAATTGGCCAAAAAGGTCTCTTACATTATAAATGTTTTGCGATTTCATCCCTTTTCTTTTTTTTTTGGAAAATTTCATCCATTATCTTATAAATTTTGGCCAATTTCATCCTTTCTGTTAATTTTTTTTTGGTCAACCGTTAGTCAACTGTTATATTTAAAAAAATATTTTCTCGGGGGTAAAAATGTCATTTTACTATTTTTTTTTTTTTAAAAAAAAAAAAACTCAAAACCCCCAATTCCATTTCCCCTCCATTTCCAATTATGAAATTCCGGAAATCATTTTAATCTTCCACCGTCCATCTTCATCATCCTTACTCTTCTCTACCATCTCCAACCATCTTCCACTTCCCTCCTCCTCATATCAGCACAAGAAATAGTTCCAGGACAAATAGTTGACTTTAAATATGACAGTTGACTAACGGTTGACCAAAAAAAAATTAACATAAAGGATGAAATTGGCCAAAATTTATAAGATAAGGGATGAAATTTTCCAAAAAAAAAGAAAATGGATGAAATCGCAAAACATTTATAATGTAAGAGACCTTTTTGGCCAATTTGCCCAATTGAAATTATCCAAAAATAAGCTCACAAAAATATAGATCTAACCGATTAATATCAAGAATCTCAACAAGGATTCAAGATTAACATAGCATAAACTAGTCCTAATATAACCACGTTGCTACACAATGCAAACCAACGGTGAGAAACTCGACTCACAATGATTTACAAAGCAACGAAATTAAAAGAAAAACATTAATCGGAAAAAATCAGAAGGTCGGAACTCAAAATCCAGTCGGAAAATATAGCCACTAAGAGAGAATGAGAGGTAGAGAGAGAATAGAGCCACCACATCTAAATCTAGAAAAATAGTGTATAGCAAGTATATATAGATAGGTTAAAACTAGGGTTAAATAATAGTCGTTGGATCAACATAATCAATGCTCTAAATTTGTTTTGAGATAATAAGTGGAACGATGTCGTTTTAGGTGCATTTTTTTTTCTTTTGATAAGAGGGATGGTGTCGTTTCGGATTCACTCTCAACAATATCCATTTACAACTTATTGGTTATTTGTTTGAAGGTAAATCAACCAACTCCCAAGTCTCATTTGCCTCCAAAGCATCAATCTCTTTCTTCATGGCCTCACACCAATGAGGATCTTTAAGTGGGTATAATGTGATACATTAGGTAAGGTATGAATAGAGGTTAATAGGTAAGTTACATTATTTGTTGAAACTTGTGTCTATGAGAATTAAGAGTGTAAGCAAAAGTCATGAATTGATCATAAGAGGAAGTTTGCTTATGAAGTATCTCAAAAGGAATTTTGTAACTCAAAAGTGGGGAAGAAGTGACATTAATCAATTTTATAGCATGATTGATATTATTATTAAATAAAATGGGGGTTCAAATTAACTTATTTAGTCCAAATACCATATAAAAATATGATGCAATTCTCATCCACCATAAAAATAAGTAAATAGAAATTATGTAACCAACAACAAAATTATTTAATATCAATTAGTTAAAACGATTATTTACCTATTTAACTTACAAAATTATTAATAAGTTAATTTATTTAATTCTTTATTTTTATTTATTCTCTCTAATCCTTTGATATTTTAATCACTAAGATTTTGATTTGATATCTAGATATCATAACTTTATTTTATTATTTTATAAGAAATATCTCTTAAAATTAGTAAAGATTCTAGACCCTTTATTTGATTTTTATCCTTTTTTAAAAAAATTTTTTTTTTTTATTAATAAAATTTCATTTATTTAAAAAAAAAAAAATTGCAACCAATCTGTTCCCAATCCAATTACAATAAACAAAATGAACCTAATAATTTATAGGGTAAACTATCCCAGTAACACCTCAACTTTTCGGGATTCCGGGTTTTGCACCTAAACTTTTTTTCTTCCAGCTTTTGCACTCCAACTAAAAAAAATCGCCTAATCTGCACCTCCGTCCAAAAATTCCGTCCAAACTCCAAATCCGTCAATTTTTCAGGGGCATTTTCGTCTTTTTATTTTAAAATAATTATATATTAAAAAAAAAATTCACCAATTCCCTCCATACTGAAAGTGAACGGCCGGACTACCATTAACGACAGAAGAAGCTTTTCCGCAAGGGAAAAAGCAACTCCATTTCGATACGAGCGTTGTAGAATTTCCGTAAATGTATGTCTGCAAGTTACAATCTTTTGGACAAAAGTTTGTTTTTTTTTTGAAGTTTAAGTGCACATAGAACCCATCGTATTCCGGAGCTTTTCTTCAAGAAAAATAAACGACTTCGACCTTTCACTGGAGAAAAGTTTGAATTTTTTTTGCTTTTAAGTTTACGATTTGGGCCTTCTTTGAAGTGCAGCCAACGAAAAATGTCTTGGAAAATCAGAAAATCAAACCTCAATTATGTCGACCCATACGATTTATACGGTAAGTTTGAATAATTTTTTCTAGTTCTTTTTTTGTATAATATAGTATGGGCATTCTATTTTGTGGTTTATTTATGTACTATTCTAAGAATTTTGAATGAAAATGGACTATGCATGTTGGGTTATTTACGAATCTTAGAAATTTGAATGTAACTGTACTTGTACATATTGGGTTTATTTACTGATAATTTCTGAATATAATATATTCTGCATGTTGGGTATATGGATGCATTTGCTGATGTTTGGGACTGCATTGTATATTGCAATTGTGTTGATGAAGTTACAGTGCATGAATATGTAGGTCTTGTATGTGAAATTGCTTTCATTGAAATCAAATTTTGTTCAATTTTGTTTCAATTTCAGAGGCTGATGATGATTTGTTTACAATTAAGTTCTTTTATGATGGTGAATGGTGGGAAGAACGAGGTTACAAATCATTTAAGCAGGGAAAATGGAAATATGTAGATTATTGTAATAAAGATTGTTTAAGTATGTTGGATATAAATAGTATGGTACAACAAATAGCCGGAATAAAGAAAGAACCATTGTTGTATGCTTACCTAGAACCAATAAGTACATTTAAGGATGGTTTGCGGTTAGTTGCGAGGGATGAAGATTTGGTTGATATGTGCAGTTGGGTTCCTAGGTTCAAGGTTATAGAATTTTATGCGGAAAAGAGAGATGTAGAGAGTATCCTATCTATTTATAAAAGTCAGCCATACATGAAAAAACCAGAAGTTAAAAGCTCGGTAGTTATAGAGGAAATAGAAGAGTCAATAGTAGGACATGTTGAAGTTAGCAAAAGCAGAGGAAAAAGGGTTGTGAAGCCTCTTCTTCCGGATTGGTACAGTGAAGAACTGCAGTGTGAGGAAGTACAAAATGCAAATCTGAATGATCGGGGTGATGAAGTAGAAACCGCAAATTTACATGATCGGGGTAGTGGTGATGAAGAAGGAACTGCACATGTGAATGAAAAGGAGGATGATGCAGATGATGCGAGTTATGTGACAGCTCTTGAAATGGTTGAAATGGAAGGAGAAGAAACCGAGCATGAACAACATGTCCATTGTGCAACTGAAAATGATGAAGCTCGGGTTCAACCATCATATGAACCCGAGTTTCATAATGTGCGAGGAGGTGAAAATGATAATGATGAGCATAACGGGACAAATGGAGATGTATCTTATGGACATATTTGTCTACATGTATACCACTAACAACTTGAAAATTGAGTCTTTCATTTTGACAAATTGATTGTTTGTTTCCTTGACTAGAAGAGACAGAAAAGAACTGTTGTTTCTTGTGAAAATGCCAATGAATTTCAAGCTGAAGGCATACATGAAACTCAAGTCACGGAACAAGAAACATCACAAGTAAATCAAGCTCAAGCCGAAGGTAGAAAGAGAAGAAGATTCCGTAATAAAATTGGGAATGGAAAGAAGGTACATTTGTTTATGTATTGTAGACACTTTTAAAATTTCTATGTAACTAATGGTTGCTTGGTTTGTTACTTGTAGCCAATGACAAGATCTCAAGCTGCCAATGAAGTTGAGCAAGCAAGAGCACAAGAAAGTCAAGAAACTCCAAGTGACCACGAGTAGAATAAATGAAGAAATACCAACTGAAGAGTTGCTACAAAATGTAGATGATTTATTAAGTGAAATTCGAAGAAATAGAGACACAACTCCTTCAGGCAAACAACCAGCAAATCCAGATATGACAGAGGAAAGTAGATCTGCAGTTCAACAAGAAGGTATTCCAGAAATTCCAGAGGAATTCAGATCTGGACAAAGAACCAGGGGAAGGAAGAGAAAAGGCATGGCAACCTCATCTTATGAACAATTTGGTGAAGCCTGGCTAGGTGGAGGTGGACCGTCTAATCCATATTCATTCGGAAGGGGAAGGGGGGGGGGGGGGGGGGGGGGGGGGGAGGGGAAGGGGAAGGTGAGGGTGAAGTTCATGTTTACAATATTTTTTGGGTTTTAGTGTTTTTGTTGTAGGTTTTTGTTGTAGGTTAAAGCATTTGAATGCATACGTACAAGTGGGTTTTGTTTTATGTTACAGCCTTTGAATGCATATGTACAAATGGTTTTTTGTGTCCTTTAAGAAATACAGTTGTTTAATGCCCACTTGTGCTACCTTGTATGCTTTTACCATGCCAATAAAGTGACCATTTGCCAACCAAAAAGCACATCAATAAAGTGATCATTTGCCAACCAAAAAGCACATCAATAAAGTGACCATTTGCCAACCAAAAAGCACAACAATAAAGAGACCATTTGGTAACCAAAAAGCACAAACTGCCCATTTACCAAACAAATAAAGGAACCATTTGCTAACCAAAAAGCACAACAATTGCTTTCATTATGAATTCAAACAAAAAAGGGACCACTGTACAAACATTTGCTACATCTAATTACTACAATCAACTAAATTAGCTAACCTGAAAACCTTATTACAATTGTGGAAATCAAAAGTACATAAAATAACCATTTCATTCCTACACTAAAAAATTTTTTTTTTACAGTTGCTCAACTTCATTTCCTCTATTTTTTGATTGGCTTTCAGATTGATTCGGTTTTGTAACTTCCAAGCGCAACAACACTTCCTCTACGTTTTGTTTGGCTTTCATCAACTCAATATTTGTAGCTTCAAAATTATCCTCCATTGAACGAATTTTTCGAAGCAAACCCGGTATGACCTCTGTCGATCTACTACACATAACTGGATCCAACCACTAGAAAAAATTGCATCTTTGGCTTCCTCCCTTAACAAATTTAACACAATTAAGACAAATAAATGGTTTTCACAGTTTCAAAAAGGACAAAACAAATGGCGTTCACACTTTTAATCGATTTGGGAAAAAATTAGGGTTTACCTCACAATTATAACAGGACAGATATCTTCGTGAAGGATTTCGATCGGTCCATGATGTTCTTACGCGAGAAATTTTACCGCAATAGCAAATAGTTAATGGAAACTCATTCTTGCTGGCCATTTCGAACAAAACCACAACAGAGAAATTTTTAATTCAAGTGAGAACAAAAGGAGGAAGATACATCACAATAATTTGGGCGAAAAGATAGAGAGAGAGAGAGAGAGAGAGAGAGAGAGAGAGAGAAAAGAAACATCGGTGAACCAACAACTTTGACGGGGAGAGTTGAAATATGGAGGGAAAAATAATTTTTTTTTAATATATAATTATTTTAAAATAAAAAAGACGAAAATGCCCCGAAAAATTGACGGATTTGGAGTTTGGACGGAATTTTTGGACGGAGGTGCAGATTAGGCGTTTTTTTTAGTTGGAGTGCAAAAGCTGGAAGAAAAAAAGTTTAGGTGCAAAACCCGGAATCCCGAAAAGTTGAGGTGTTACTGGGATAGTTTACCCTAATTTATATATATATTTTCTTATGTTGGCTTTCCAGCTATAATGCGACTTGGTTTAACCAACCCATTTACGTTTGGACAAATTAACAAAAATAATCTTCAAATTATAGCCGTTTAATAAAATTGAATCCTATATATATATATTTGAATTCATCCATATTCTATATTTTTTGCGAATTTACCTTTCCGACTCTAATAAAAGGGCTAAAAGAAAAACCCAAAAAAACTGAACCCTACGAGTGTTCAAATTTTGGGCTTTTTTTTTTATTATTTTTCCTTTCGTTTTCCCGCTCTCCAAATCGTTCATTAGTCAACCGCGCCAAATCAATCTTCCAAATCCAAATCCTCTCTCTCTCACATAGTGTCTCCCTCACGGCTCACGCACTCCTCCACAGAGATAGAGAGAATGCTGGGAAGAGTAAGACGCACATCCCTGAACTCGCTTGAAGAATTGGAACTGGAAAGAGCTCCTCCCAAGATTACTAAAACCGATCCTTTTTCCATCTATGGTAATTTAATCTTTTTCCTTCACCTTCTCTTCTCTCCCTTTTTTATTTTTATTTTTTTAGGTTTATTTTACCTTGTTAGGTAATTAAATGGGTAAAGTGTTTATCTGATTTTAAATTCTATGGGTTTTTACAATCTGATGGAAAATAATGGTTTTGAATATGTTTCTTCGTAGAATTAAGGGTTCAGATGGAGATGAAATTTGTATTGTTCTTCGCAATTAAAACTTATCTTTCGGATTCTCCCCTGTTTCTTATATCCATCTCTTCTTGTGGTTTTTGTGTGCAATTTGGCTAAAGGTTGCTAATTTTTGAATGTTTAAGGTTAATTCCTCTTAATTTATCTCAAAATTGGAACCCGCGTTAGCAATTTCTTTGCGAACAAAGATTTCTGTTTGACTTTGTGCCTTTTCCTTTGAATCTATGTGGGGGTACCGAATTGTTTCTCTTGAATAGAAATTTGTACAATATAAATTCACTTTTCATAGTTGCCCCTTTTATTAATTCTTTAGGAATGGAAAACTCTTAAGAAAGAAATTAAAGTTTGAACATGGCCCTAATAGTTTCAAATATTTATGAAGATATATGACTGTATTGTGATAACAGGCTTCTAGTAGTAGAGTCTATATTTTTCTCTGTTTTTTATCTATTTAAAAAGGGATTTTATTTATTGACAAATATATGCATAAAGAGGAGGATCAAATCGGTTAATTTTTCAAAAAAAAATTAAAATCATTTTCTTTGAGCAATTTAGATGATTCCTGAAGTTCATTCTGATGTGTTGTAGAGAGTACTTTGATGAAGCTTAAAGAAGGTTCACAACGTTGTCAAAGCGTGCCACCAGAGGAGGCGGATACCACAGAGAATGGCCATGCTGCACCATGCTGTTCTGGGGCAATATTAAACCCTGATAGCCAAACTTTTGATTGTTCCAGTATTAGTCAATCCATGAACAACAAAAATAACATAAATACCTCTATTCTTCACCTTTTCACCACATATAAGATTTCTAAGAACAATACAATTTTGCCGGATAAGGAAGCAATGGTGACCAATGACCAATGTCAGTTAACGGGCAGTTCGGGACAACAAATGCAAGAGAAATAAATTGATTCTCTGGTGATTTGAATAGAAAGGCTGATCTTTACTCTCTGTTACCTGAAAGTACTTCAATTCTTGATAATTTTATATGGCTTTTTGGCTGTTCTTGTTTTCTAAGAGGATAGTCAATCTTTGTAATTGCTTCAAAATTTTCTAAAATGGGTAGACCAAGATGCTCTTGAAACTACTGTGTCTGGATTTTGGTAAAACAAAAGAAGTTTGTCCACCATCTTCTTCTATGGAGGGATCAGTAAAGATGCATAATCGAAAAAGAATATATTCTCATCTATTAATTTGAAAAGAATTTATTAGCAGAGACTCTATCTTTGTTGCATAATCCATAAACGATCTGTGGAAGAAAGAATTTTAAGATTACAACACGCAAGATCATGCTCAATATGAATCGAACTTAGAATATCTATGAAAGCGGTTGATAGCTAAAGAGAGTTAGAGTCATGCTAATTGAACTACTACCTCATTCTTATTCTCAGTAGTGAAAGGTTTGAACTTTGTCAAGAACCATGTTTTCCATAAACATATGCAAAAATTATCATGGGTTTATGCAATTGGATAATCTTCAAGATACCTCATTAGAAAGAAATCATACAATATTATTCCAAATGAATGTGACAAAAGCATACACTATTTTTCAAATTGCTTTCAACTTGAAAGAGGAAATCAATGAATCTGGTCCAATAGGTAGGTATGGAAGAAGCTTCTTTTCAAAAAAAACCAAATCGTTTTCATTCCTGTAACCATGGCTGTTCTGCTTGTGTCCATGAAACTAATTCACTTTCTCTAAACCAGAGATCTGAAAGGATAAAAAGAAATGAAGTTGCATTAATGAAGAGCAGACAACCAAATCAAAGCAGAATGCTCATTTCGAGCAGTCAAAATGAGGTTTTAACAAATGTCAAGATTATTGATTAACAATGGAAATGACAATTTTCAAGATTATTGATTAACATTTTTAAGAACACAGCACTTAAAAGTTTACCACATGCTGCTCCAAGGGCTAAAATCTATTAAGATCCTTTAAGAACATAATTGTGCTCGCCATTTCTCTTGCTAATGAGCAAGCAAGCACAATTAGAATCCAACATCAAGCATGGTCTCAAAAAGAATCTATTATGCAGTATGATAATTTTAGGAATTTCAATGTACACACTAATATGAAGTTCTAGGAAGATTAGGAAACTTTTGAACAGAGAGCAGTTAAAATGAAATACATAATATTTGGCTTCCAAATCTCAAATACTTCAGATAAGATGAAGCAAACAAAAGAGAAAACAAAAGAACAACAATGATTAAAGAAACAAAGTATCTTAAGGCTATGCAAGTAGATTAAAACAGATCTGAAACTTCACCACAGAAGTTCTAAAAATGGAATGTCTAAGGTAAAAATCCTGCTATGCTACCCATACCAGGACTATTGTCAGAACATTACCTGAAGAATGATTTGGAAGACAAAAGACCATTTGGTTTCTTTGGACTAGTTATGCAGTCAATCTATAGAAGGAAAAACTTTGAAATATTGCTATAATGTTCTAAAGCTCAAGAGGCAACAAATCAGAAAACCAAAGTCAAGTTGCAGATTTAATACTATAAGGCTTCAGATTGCATATCGGAAATAAAGGGGAGTAGAAGAAGTCATCATTTCATGGATGACTTGTCAAAAAAAAATTACCTATTTCTCGTTTGCCATTTTCGGCACTGTCACTACCATGAACCACATTCCTACAGGAGAAATATTGCAACAGGTCAAATGTACAGATTTTTGAATTGTTAAGCTAAAATAAAATGGAAACAGAATCTTATAGAACGTGAGATAATACTGGGGGCTTCACCTTCCTGTTTGAACAGCAAGATCTCCTCTAATTGTGCCTGGCTCAGCCTGAAGAGGGTTTGTTGCTCCTATTAGTTTACGAGCAGAAGCAACCACCCCCACACCCTCCCATGCCTGAACAAGACTATTTTGTCGTCACTCATTTTGGAAAGTGAAGAATCCAAACATTACTTAGAACTATTCATGAACAACAAGTTCTTCAAGAAATAATCAAAGAGCAGCATACCATGCAGACAACAGGACCAGAGGTTATGTAATCTATCAATTTGGGGAAGAATGGTTTGGACTGCAGATCCTTGTAATGTTCCTATAACCATACATAGAATGATTCAGAAGCCATAATAAGAACTCAAGCTTCTACTCCTTATAGTAAATTACCCAAATTCTCTACAAAGCAAGAAAGAATTGATAGCAGGAAATGTTCAGTTTGAAAAGGTTACACAAATGTATTAATAGAGGCAGTCTTCAATCAACAACACATGAAAGGTCAGTGAAGTGGTATTTTCCATCACAACTTAAAATTGTGGACATGGATTCTAGGAATACAAATATAAAGGAGCAGAAACAAACCTGTGCCAATTCTCCAGGGCATTGAAAAAGTTTCAATCCTACTAGCTTAAACCCCTTCTTTTCAAATCTGGAAATTATCTCTCCAACCTAAAATAAACCCCCAAACGAAAGTCTAACCAAGAACTATAGAAAAGAAATCATAACTACAAGATTATAACAAATTACGAAAAGAAAACCAGAAAAAATTTAGCCTAAAACTTACAAGACCACGCTGAACGCCATCCGGCTTTATCATAATGTAGCTTTGCTCCACACGTTCCTTCACCCAAAACAAATAAAATATTGAACAATTCAATCAAATTCCCAACGCAAACCCCCAAAATTACTCAAATAGAATCAGTTAAAAAATCGAGTGAAAAAAAAAAAAAAGGAATGAACACAAAGAGGAATGTACAGAAGAAGCAATTAAACGGCTAAGAAAGATGGAGCCTCCGCATGAATTCTTCTTGGAAGAAAAAGAAGAAGATAAACGAGATGAGAAAAGACGAGTTTGAGATTGAAATGCAGCTACAGAATGGTAGTTCATCTTCCGGCTGTAGCTCATCATTATACGGTTCAGGGAGGTGGAACGGAACAAGCAACTGCCGGCGTTTCTAGCAGATGATGATGCCGCCATTGTAAGAGACTCCATCTTCTCTCTTGTTGGATAAATACTGTAAAGCAGTGATATAAAATATCTCTCTATAACTTATATATTTATGCAAAACACAATATAAAACTATGATATTTTATTTCCATACTTATTTATTTTAAATATTTAGGTATATATTTATTTAATTATTCTTATTATTTTTCTATAAATTACTTTAAATAGTTTATCATTTTCCCATTTAATAGTAGTTTAAAATATTATATACTTAGCTGCATGAGTATTTTTTCATGAATAACTAAAGAAATTATATTATATTAATATTTTAATTAGTTATGTTTAAGTTTAGATATATTAAGATTTGTAACAGAGGGAGTAATAGATGTAATGGTTTTGGGTAGGAAAAGACTATGTTTTCCAATGATGATTGATAAAGACGAGTAGTTAGGATGTTAGATTAGTGTCAATAGAGTACGTAAAGAAGACTTTTATCGTGTAATTCAGTACAAATAAGTTAGTTAAAGACGAGTAATTAGGACGTAAGACTAGTGTTAATAGAGTACGTAGAAGAGATTTTTATCGTGTAACCGAGTACAAATAAGTTAATTAAAGACACAATAGTCAAGACATTACTAGTGTCAATAGAGTACATAAAGGAGACTTTTTATCGTGTAACTAGGTACAAATAAGTCAATTAAAGACGAGTAGTCAAGACATTAGACTCATGTCAATAGAGTACGTAAAAGAGATTTTCATTACGTAATTATTCATTTGTCTCTTTCAATGTTTAAATTATTACGCTTATATTCATAAGAAAAATTAAATAAACAAATCAATTAATAGCAATTTCACATAATAACCTTAAATAGTTATGAGTTCAAGTTAAATCTTGACATAAAAATAAAAATGATATGTTGATTCTTTCACAAGTAATACAATAACTCAAAACATGTGTTCACTAAAAGAACCATGTTATGCCAAACTGAAAGTTATCAAACTAATACAAATTTATTCTATTAATCTGGAAATAATATTGAATGAAATTATCCAATTGCCTTGTTTAGCAGATGGAGGGATTTTCTGTGATTTCAATATGCTATATATATATACACAATAAGATACATCCACCTGATTTCTACTCCTGACTTTGATCCTCCCAGGTACTGATAATTGGCCCGAAATGCTGTCCGACTTCAATGACAAGCCTTACTGTTGCTGGTGATGAAACTCAGACATCCTCAATCTTTTCAAAGCATGAAACTCAGACATCCTTAACTAAGATCAAGGTTTATGAACCTAACACACCAAAAGCATGGGATATCAACTCATTGGATAGCAAAAATCCGTCTGGATCAGTCAATCGTACAAATGCCAGCACCTCTCTCATCTTACAATCATCAGATAGTAAGGAACTAAACTCCTCTGCTTCAATAGTTCTCCTTTGCTCATCTAAGAACATTACATGCCCACTTTGCACATACGACTCGTAGGCCTTGCAAAGAGAGAATGCAAGTTCAAAGCCAAAAGTTCGAGCAAAAGATTTCAAATCCAACCCTCTTGATGTTCTAAGAGATAGCATAACAACATCTGCTGCCAAGTCTTTTGGATCAAGACTGCTTCTTTCGTCATTAATTTCTCCATCTTCCAAATTCTGCACATATTTTATGAAGTCTTTCAACTTCCTAGGCCTAGAAAAGCGTACTCCATTTATGTAACTTGCAGAACCCAATCCGAAACCATAAAAGGGTTTATTCTTCCAGTATGTGAGATTGTGTTTGCACTCATAGCCACTTTTGCAGTAACTACTGATCTCGTAGTGAACATAACCAGCATCTGTTAGCATTCTTGAAGCCATTTTGTAGAACTCGGCAGACTGATCCTCAGAAGGAAGAGGGGAGTGTCCCGGAGTGTAACTTCAGATAGATAAACCAGTATCAATAAGCAAAGGAAAAATGAAGCTAAAATATGATTGTTATTCTTTTCCTTTCTCAATGTTTAACCATATGACACCGTTTAAACTATTTCTTAATCCTTGAAAACTTTCCTTCTGTACCAACAAAATAGCTCGATTTAATATAGTATCAGATTGGAAGATTCAAAGTTCAAATCCCCTAATATTACATCATTCGTTGATTAAGCTTAAATTTTAGATCAATATCAAGTTAACATGATATCAAAGCCCTAATATCACACCATTTGTTGATTAAGCTTAAGTTTTATAACAATCTCGATTTAACATGATATGAAAACAGTAGATCTTGACTTACATATATTCAAAAGAAATGAATCTTTGTTGCAAAATTTGAACCAAAAAGTTATAAGCTAATACACTTACAGAAGTCCAAATTTGGTGTCTTGTTCAACTTGCAAATCATAAACTGAGATATGGGGTGGCTGTGCCTGGATAGTGAGCCTCAATGTTTCCTCCCACATCTGTGAAGTCTGATGAGGAAGGGAAGATATAATGTCCATACTCCAATTGTTAACCTGACAAGATTTCAAAATCTCAAAAGCCTCATAAACCTCTTTAACTCCATGAGCTCTCCCACAAGCTCTTAACAAATCCTCTTGAAAAGCCTGCACTCCCAAAGACACTCTATTCACACCCAATTTCATCATCTCCTTCATCTTCTCAGCACCAAATGTGCCAGGGTCCATTTCCATTGATATCTCAGCATCCAAACACACCCCAAATTTTGAACTCAAAGATTCAAGTACCTGAGAAACCAACCCTGGTGGAACCAAAGAAGGTGTGCCACCACCAAAAAACACTGTTTCAAGAGGTAGATTGAGGTGATCAAGAAAACATGGAGTAGCATTAATTTCTCTACAAAGAGTCTGGATATAGTTTAACATTCGCGGGTCATGGTCAAGTGACTGCTGAAGTGAAGAAGACGAACCCAGAGCAATGATAGGGAAATCACAGTAGTGGCAGCGTTTTCTGCAGAATGGAAGATGAACATAAGCTGAAGTTGGGGGAAGTTTGTGAAGCTCAGTGTTGTTGGTAATGGTTGTGGCATTTTGTCGAACAGTTTGTGTGCTTTGTTTTTTCAGTACATTGATTATTTCTTTTGAAGTTCTTGAAAGCTTTGTTTTGCTGAGAAAATCAGTTGAAAATATTGGTACAAAGGTTGATTTCAGCATTGTAAATCAAAAGTCGAAAGCTTTTGATGTTGAAAAATGAAGGGTTTCAGTTTATTTAACGGAATTCTTGAATCAAACCTTCATTTTCCAGATATCATAGAAAGATAAGGACAGAAATATAAATTTCTCAAGAACAAATACATTTTTATTTTGGCTTTTCTGAGTTTTCTCAAATACTGGTAGCAGAAATTAACCAAAAAATCTAATGAAAATTTCGCTGATTTTTGCAAAACACAATATTTATTTGGCAAATTGGCCAAAAATGTCCCTTACATTATAATTTTTTTGCGATTTCATCTTTTTTTTTTTTTTTTAAAAATTTTATCCCTTATATTATAAATTTTGGTCAATTTCATCCTTTCCGTTAATTTTTTTTTTGTTAACGTAACAATTGTTATATTTAAAAAAAATTATTTTTTTAAGGGTAAAAATGTCATTTCACTGTTTTAAAAAAAAAAAACCTACAATTCCACTTCCCATCCTGCATTTTTGCATCTGTTCAACGATCACCTCCATTTTTGCATCTGTTCACGTTTGATTGATCGTACACCCAATTTAGCCTTTATAAGGAATTTGTAAGAAGCTCAAGTGGAAACAATCAAATTAACTTGTTTTACCTTCCCATCTTATGTTCCTGATGTCGGATTGAACAAAATCCATGTCTACCTCAAGATCATTAGCATTTTCAGAAGCAATTTCAAGAGAATCTCCGTCAATATCAAACCCAATAACATGTTGTAAACAGTGAAATGAGCTTCTTACACTTGAAAATTGTAAACAAGAAATTTTCTTGTAGGTGGATTACAGTTTTCAGAAGCAATTTTCTTGTCAGCCGGACAATTTTCTTGTAGCATTTTCAGAAGCAATTTTCTGTAAACAAGAAAATTGTCCGGCTGACACCGACCGGCTCGGTGGATTACAGTCCGGCGGTTTCTCAAAGTGGGAAATATATTGCAGTCGCGTCGTATGGATCTCGGTCTTGGGGAGGTGAGTTTCATGATATGCAGAGTGATATTGTTGTTTTCAGAGAATCCGACCCGAACAATCGGGTTGTAATTTGCCAGCACGGCGGATGGCCGACTTGGTCCGGCGACTCCACCATTTATTTTCATCGACAAGCTGATGATGGATGGTGGAGCATTTTCAAAGTCGATTTTTCGGAGGATTTTGAATTGTCTGAAGCTCCGTATTTGCCTCTTCGAGTAACTCCTCCGGGTCTGCACTGCGTCACTCCGGCAGTAATGAACAACAACGCCTCAAAACTAGCGGTTGCGACGCGGCGGCGCGACAAAACTCACCGCCACATTGAAATTTTCGATACCGAATTAAAGAAGTTTTTCCCTGTAACCGAATTGCTGAACCCCTGTTTCCACTGCTACAACCCATTTTTCTCTCCGAACTCAAATTTTCTAGGTTACCACCGATTCCGTGGAGAATCAGTTCGGGAATCAACTATTCCGCACCTTGAACGAGTTGGTTCTCCAATCAAAGGACTAAAAATGCTGAGACTGAATGGCCAATTCCCTTCTTTTTCCCCCTCCGGCGATCTCATAGCATTCAACCATGACTTCGAATCAAACTCCGGCTTACATATCATCAAATCCGACGGCTCAAAAAGATGGACGTTGTTCAAGGACCGTGTAACCTTCTACGTCTCATGGAGCCCAGAGGAAAACAACGTGATCTTCACTTCAATTGGGCCAATTTTTGAATCACCCAAGGCAACCGTCCAAATTGATCTTCTGAAATTTTCTTGTCAGCCGGACAATTTTCTTGTTTACAAAAAATTGTAAACAAGTGGAATTGTAGGTTTTTTTTTTTTTTTAAAAAGAGTGAAATGACATTTTTACCCCTGAAAAAATAATTTTTTTTAAATATAACAGTTGACTAACGGTTGACCAAAAAAAAATTAACGGAAAGGATGAAATTGGCCAAAATTTATAATATAAGGGATGAAATTTTCCAAAAAAAAAAAAATGATGAAATCGTAAAAAAATTATAATGTAAGGGACCTTTTTGGCCAATTTGCCTATTTATTTCCCCAAAATAATGGAAAATTAGTTGAAACGGTTAATATTCAAATTTATAATTTCAATTAATTTAGAATTTTTTTAAAGTTTTCCTATAAAATTTAACTCTTACTTGTTAAAGACTTTTATCTTGTTAACTAACGCATAAGTAAGTTGGTAAAAACAATCTTTTAGTTTAAGTGAAGTTGAAGGTTTGAAACTCAACCATGCATGCGGTTAGCTGTTTAAAATCTCGGGTCAGCCCTTACTCCCGCAATCGAGCTCGAATGGGATTTTTTTAATTGGAGTTATCTTGTTACTCATTATTCCTCAAAAGGGTAGAATTTTTTTTTTTAGTCTTTTTATATGGTTGGCTATATATACTAATTTATTAACCAATGATTATGAAACCTTAGTTATTCTTTTCATTCTTTCAACTTTCTCTTCAATTCTCATGTGCTATCCGAGTAGACGGTCGAAAGTTCGAATCCTAATGATTGAAATATGATTTGTGTTGCTAAAATTTGCATAAGAATTTGCATTGTTTGATTTGTGTGCATATATTGGGTCTTTTTTATAAAATTTGTTATCGGCCCACATAGGTTGGGGAGTGTTAAAAGAGAATAAATTTAACTTTACTCTATCGGTTAAGCTTTTTGAGTATGTGACAATTTATTACTTTTTAACAAAATTCAATGGCTGCAATACTTGTTACAAGATCTACAAGTTTCATTTTCTTCTGTAACACTATACTTTGACAACCTTTCTGTTATAAAAATTGTAGAAATCAGTTTACCATAAACAAACTTTGTGAACACATATGCCTTTGTTGCATTCATAACACAAAAGCACAAAAATTATCAACTAACCGTTCAAATAATTAGAAATAAAATATTAAAATTATATATAGAATTTACATATATACACAGTAAATTAATTAAAAATGTTAAAAATTACTTACTAGTAGAATAAGATAAACACAATCTTGATTCAAAATTCTTAAATCTACTACTCAAGCAAAAGGGGAAAAATATAAGAAGAAGGAGAAGGAGAATGTGAGTGAGAAGATGAAAGAGAGTGTAACATTTTTATTTTTTTTTTTGAAAGAGAAAAATTGAAAGAGAAAGAATAAAGATTGTAACTTTTCAACTGTAAATTGAAAGATAAAGAAGAAGAGTGTAATTTTTTTTTTTTTTTATTTAAAGACTCATAAATATAAAGGTGAAACTAGATGGTTCACAGGTTTGATTTGACTTGGTGGTTGGATTTTTTTTTTTTTTTTTAAATCATGAATGACTTGTCATTTCATTTCATGTCACATTAATTTTTTTTAATTCATCAAATAAAAAAAAATATTGTGTATATGTATGTACATATATATTCTTCAATTAGTGGTTGTTATATTATATATATATATATATATATGAGAATAATTTTAATATTTTTTTATTTGAATAAAATATTTTTTATGTAAATATATAATATAAATTTATTAAATTATTTACTTGAAGAACATAAATACAACTCTTCAAATAAAAAATAATAATTAATTGAAAGAGTTAAAAAAGTAAAAATATAAGTTAGACTCTTGTTTTTTTAAAAAAAAATTCATCAAATAAAATAATATTGTGTATAAGTGTATATATATATTCAATTATTTGTTGTTATATTATATATATATATATATAGAATAATTTTAGTAAATTTATTTATTTATTTGAATAAAAATTTTATATAAATTTATTAAATTACTTATTTCAAGAACATAAATATAAGTCTTAAATTAAAATTACAAAAACTTAAAAAGTAAGAATCTTATGTTATTCACATGTTGAGGGTTTTTTTTTTTTAATTATTATTGACTTGTCAATTCATGTTATATTGGATTTTTTTAAAAAAAAATAAATAAATCATCAAATATATAAAATATTTTTTATGTCAATATATAATATAAATTTTTTAAATTACTTAATTCAAGAATATAAAAATAAATCTTAAATTAAAATTACTTGAATATATAAACACAAGTAAAAAAAAAAATTACTTGACATAAATACATAAAATATTATTTTAATATTATAAATATTAGAATTTCAATTAATTTTTACACCACTTTATTAAATATAATATAAGTATAATAATAATAATTAATAATAAATATAATCTATATTATGAAAATTATAAAAAAAAAATGTTTATAAATTACTATTATTAGAAAATTATAAAATTAAAATTTATAAATAAATTTTTTTAAAAAAATGAGGAAAGTAGACTTTAAATATTTTATTAAAAAAAATAAGTCTCTACATTGGCAAAGTAGAGGTACCATATTTTGGGAATATGGTGAAAAAACAACCATATTTTGGGAATAAACATATAGATCTTGATTGTCATATTATAAGAGAGAAAATTCAAAAAGGCATCATCAATCTTTCATTAGTGACTTCTGAAAATCAACTTACAATTTTATTTTATTTTTTGACACAAGGTATTCTAGATAAATCTCAAACTATGAGAAGACACGTTTAAGGCAAATTCACATTCACACTAATCTCTTCCTATTTAACCGGACTTAAAGTTAAAGATAACTTCTTACCTATTTCTTAACCAAAGCTCTCCCTATTTCTTCATTTCAGAGTCCTATTTTCAAGTTCAGCACACAAATTTGTATGCTCCAACTTGAGTAGGGGTAATAGAGTATATAGCTACTAATTATTATATTCTTTTATAGCTATATTTTTGTGTGCCCAACTTTGTTTAATTTGGCTCTAAGTAATGGGATTATATAACGCTCAAGTTGGTGAAAAATATGGTTTATGGACCAATTATGATCTAAATTAAAGAAAAAGAGAAGCATAAATAATAATTAAAAAAAAAAAAAACATTAAGAAAGAAGAAAAAAAC
The DNA here is from genome assembly GCA_025388415.1 of Cynanchum wilfordii. Lineage (NCBI taxonomy): Eukaryota > Viridiplantae > Streptophyta > Magnoliopsida > Gentianales > Apocynaceae > Cynanchum > Cynanchum wilfordii. Next base: position 188,942 of record JAHSUH010005342.1, on the reverse strand, counting down.
ACTAAAAAAGAGAAAAAGACGAAGACAAGATGATCTCCAACTCTCTGATCAAAGTTAAAAACTCTTCTTAACTAGGAGAAGAAAGTTAGAGCTGGAGAGCAATGACCGCAATGGAGAGGAAAGGAAAAATTAAGGTTTTGGAAGAGAGAAAGATATATCCATAAATAAATCAAAAATAAATTACGATTTATTTTTTTATGCACAAGTTTCAAACTTAATCATAACTTTGAAAAAAAAATAATAAAAATAAACTCATTATACTTTGAGTAATAATAATCAAACATATATCTATATATATATATATATATATATATATATATATATGTATGTATGATTGATATACAAATTCATCTAAAAAACATGATCAAAGTACATTTAGAAGTGATTCATTTTCAGCAAACGTGATGGTGTCAAAAGCCCATATTCATAAAACCTATTTCTAAAACAACAACGCCTAGACCTAGACCTAGACCTAGACATTGTTGGAGTAAAAGGACTGCACGAACCATACACGAAACCACCTTCTTTTTCTTCTTCTTCTTCTTCACCGCCACTCTCCATTTCTGCTAAAACCTTGTAAAAAATATTCACATCGCATGGAAGCTTGATAGGCCCATCAATGTCGTCGAACCCGTATTCCGATTCCGCATCTTCTAGAAGCATCCTGAACAGAGGATGATTCGCGTACTCTGTTTTCATCACAAACCTCTGTTTCTCTGCTCCCACGCACACCCAAAAACATCCCTCCGGTGCAACTTTCTGCCGCCGTTTCTTCTTTCTATTTCTACCTTCTGCCGCCGCCGTCGTAGGTTTTGTAACGAGGGACAGCAGTTGTTTTATTAACACTGCAGCAGATGGGAATTTCTTCCTCTCTTTGGTTTTCAGGGATTCCATGATCTGGGTTTTTTTTTTTTTCTGTTTTCTTGGTTAAAGAAAATGGGGTAACGTAACAAAAAGCAAAAGAGAAAAGAGAAATTATTCAACCTCTATCGTAGGCTAAACTAGCCATGGATTTTCTTGATCTTGGTATTGCTGTATTGCTCATTAAATTAACTAAGCTGTGTTTGTAGAAACAGAGTGTTGTATCAGAAGATTCAGAACAGAGACTTTGTTCATCAGGCAGAAATCAAGAACTGCTATATGTACTGGGGACATATATATGTTTATGTATAAGATATATATATACATAATTTTATCATGAATAAGATTCTCCCCACATATGTACTGGAATTTTTTTGTCAACTCATAGGCAGCCATCACAGAAGGAGAGGAGAAAGGTAAGAATTTTCAAACTGCCAAAAAGGACAAAATTGTGGGCATGCCGTATAACTTCTATATTGCTCTTTCAAGGATAATGCTACTTTTATATTTGTTGACAAATTACATACTTCCAAAATCTTCATACTAATAATGGAACATTTATATACCAGATAATTTTTATC